>CM038702.1:63275497-63387997 GCA_021613375.1 Megaleporinus macrocephalus | reverse complement strand
CTCCAATCCAGAGAGCCGAATTTCGGGCTGATGCGGTGATTCAACACCGACATGCCTTTATTGTGATGCTCGGCTGTAGAAGATCATGTCTTTCATTGATACTGAACTAAACATACCTCAGCTGGACTTTCTTCCCAGCGTGAATCTGAATGTAGTGAGAGAACATGACCCTCTTGAGGGGTGCAAAACGTGATGCAAAAATGCTGCTCTTGGCTGATTGGCTGGAGAGAATCATCAGTGCAGCTGCTTTTCCACCCTGAACACATATCGTCACTGTCCAAACCAATATCAAGTTTCAAGTTTCAAGTTTATTTGTCATTTGCACATCATGTCAGGACATAAAATGCATTGAAATGCTTGGGGTGAGGCTCAGATATAACTCTACAGCAGGGCAGCATTATATATATAAAACAGTACAAACATACAATAAATAGATAATATTAAAGTATAAATAAGCTTAAAATATACATATAATTATAACTGAAATATATAAAGGACTATACAATACACAAGATATAAACATAGGATATACAGGAGGACATCTGTGAAAAATGTTGCATAGGCAGGTTCTAAGTAGATATATCTATTATCTATTTAAAGTGACTTAGTGATATGATGATATTGTCCATAGCAGCGACATCAGAATAAATAATATAAAGTGTATAATGTGCAGTGGTCGAGTGAACGGTATTGGGGTCTTTCAGCCTCACAGTTTGTTCAGCCTGTGGGTAGAAGCTGTTCAGTAGGCGTGTTGTTTTGGCCTGGATGCTGCGGAATCTCAAAAATGGCAACTTTACAGTAAAAACCTTCTTTACTTTTAATGTAAGTCAATAGAACCAGATTTCTTTCCAAGCTATTTTGGAGGTTTTTTATTGGTCCAGTCATTATAAAATTTTCACACAGTGTAAAGGGCAGCTGTCTCGATCAAATGATATGAAAAAATGAAAATCGCCAAGAATAGAGATATGGGTTTTTCTTTGGAGAGCGACGATATGCCAATGCTAGCTAGCATCTTATGTATATGCTGAGATTATAATATATAAACAACATCTTAACACAAAGAACAAAAACATCCAGATATTTGTGATGCTGTCGCTACTAAGATCACGTTCATTATACAGTTCATTGTACATTGATTGTACGGTTCCCTTTAAAAATATTGGCGTCGCTTGTAAATATAAAAGTAAAATTCAGAGAGTCGAATTTTGGGCTGATGCGGTGATTCAACACCGACATGCCTTTATTATGATGCTCGGCTGTAGAAGATCATGTCTTTCACTGATTCTGAACTAAACATACCTCAGCTGGACTTTCTTACCAGCGTGAATCCGAATGTAGTGAGAGAACATGACCCTCTTGGGGGTCCAGGCACTTTGCAATAACTCTGTAATTTAAAAATGTGTAAAAATATAAAGATTTCATCTCACCAGAAGGTTTCCAGCCTAATTGTGTAATGGGTTTAATGGTTGGCCTGCAGCTTTTCCACTGCATGGTACCAACACAGCTTGACTCAACTCACCTTTTCTGGGTTCCACTGGTACTCCTTTCGGTATCGCCTCCATTGAGGTCCCTGTCCAGCTGAGCCAGGACCAAACAGTGATGTAAGAATGCCACTGTTGGCTGATTGGCTGGAGAAAATCTTCACTGTAGCTGCTTTTTCACCCTGAACACATATCGTCACTGTCCAAACCAATATCTCAAAAACGGCAACTTTACAGGAGAGGCCAAAAACCTTCTTTACTTTTAATGTAAGTCAATGGAACCAGAATTCTTTCCAAGCTATTTTGGAGGATTTTTATTGGTCCAGTCATTATAAAATTTTTACACAGTGTAAAGGGCAGCTGTCTCGATCAAATGATTTGAAAAAATGAAAATCGGCAAGAATAGAGATATGGGTTTTTCTTTGGAGAGTGATGATATGCTAATGCTAGCTAGTAGCTTATATATATATATATATATATATATATATATATATATATATATATATATATATATATATATATATTCTCAGATTATAATATATAAACAGTATTTTAACACAAAGAACTGATTCTCTTCTTCCAAAAACATCCAGATATTTGTGATCACGTTCATTATACAATTCATCGTACATTGATTGTACGGTTCCCTTCACAAATATTGGCATCACTTGTAAATATAAAAATAAAATTCTGCTTTAATAACGATTAATGATCACTTATCCTTTTTATCTTTCATTCAAAATATAAACAAATCTAAACACCTGAAATTTAACCTCAACAACTACACATAATATCAGCTTTATGCCTTTAAGCCTTCGACCTAAAGAAGCTACTTCATGTAGTAATAAGCACTTTTGCTACTTACTAACTGACTAATTAATTAATTCTAATTTTAATCAAACACTACTTTTATTCAAGCTTTAAAACTAGTTTGGGTAATTGAATTTTTCAGTAAAATGATTTAAATAAAAATGAAAGCTTTACCGCAAGTTCTGCCAGAAAGACTCCCATGATACGTCACTCTTTCATTCATTACTCTGACCAATCGCAGTCCACCACCTGTCTTTAAAGGGATTCAGCTTACGTTCCCACTCAGTTCTTCTTCCTCCTCCGCACCACCACCAGTTGAGCAGTCGAGTCCTGCTGTCCAGGGAGTTGGCTTTGTAGCCCTGCTTTCCATATCCAGCAGGGTCTGCACGCTTCAAGACCTGGACCTGGGACTGGGCCTATGCCAAAGACTCTTTGTTTATGTCTTACAATGACTAACATCCAAACTATACAGCTTATCAAAGACTAAACCATGTTTTCCATCCCTTTACTAAATAGAACCTGAGTCTTCACCGAAGAACCCTTGAGGAACCATTTAAGTGTGTATGATTGGGCGTAAGATGCATCACAGTGGTCAACACTTCTCTGCCTGGGCGCGTCATCATAGATCGCTCACTCTAGCTGAATGAAAGGTCCGTTAGTGTGGTCAGGCCTTTGCTGAGGGTCAGTAGGTTCTCGCTGTGTGTGAGGGTTGGGAAGATTGCCAGGATGTGTTTGATGTTGCACCGAAGCCTCAAGGTGCTCGCCGTGCTCAATCTAATGCTACGTCCATCATCTCAGGATTACTGGAATTAGCAGTTTCCAGCTGGGAAGACATGCAACGAGGCACTGGGCAGATTTCTGTTCCCAGTGGGAAGCATGTAATTCCATCGGCTTGCTGATGGAATTCTGACCCGTGATCGCTGGAGTCCAGCCTGAAAATGCCTCATCTCATCTAGAAGGTTCAATTACTCTTACCGTCCACTTTATTAGAAACAATTTATCAGCCGCTCTCCAGCCCATTCATCATCGGCCAGTTCCTGACCCCTGGACTGCTGTTGGCCAGATATTGGACTGGGTATGAACGCAACAGCGCTGTTGCTGGGATTTTTATGCTGAGCGCGAGAAACTGACCACTGATTAAAGTCTGTGGTCAACCTGGTTCTCAAGGCCGTCAGCCCGTCGGCTTTGTTGCTCCAATCCAAAGTGGGACATAGGGATGAAGGAAAAACTGGAACTGTCGTGGTCCCCCAAGGATGGCTAACATGAATGAGTGGAGAGATTCTAACATCCAGGTAGGGTCCAGATTCTTATGTTTATTTTTTGGTGAGACTTTATTGAGTCCTTAGGCTGCAGGCTCAGTATTCAGGTATCAGTCCTAAGACTTCAGTAGGTACTATGAAGTTTTCTATTCATCTAAAAATCTGAAACACAACAAAGGCAGCCTACTCACACTGTATGCTGAGCTGGCCCCGAGTGGGACGTGGGACGTGCACCGCCTTTGTGCCAAATAACTTTTCTCTAAAATCTGCATTTTTTTGGGGTGTATATATGTATATGCATATGTATAGATATGTAGATATGTGTATGTATGTATGTGTGTATGTGTATGAATATATATATATATATATATATATATATATATATATATATATATATATATATATATATATATATATATATATATATATATATTCCTTTTTTCTTCTTTTTTTCCTCTTTCCTTTCATTTGTTTGTTTATTTAGTTGTTTATTTTTTTATATTATTATTGTTTTTTTGGGTTTTTTTTTTTCTTTCTTTTTTCTTTTTTCTCTCTGTCCTCTTTTTCCTTTCCTATATTGCCTGTCAGGCCTGGCTGAATAAATAAATAAATTAAATAAAAATACAAACATTAACAAGAATAGGCTATAGAAACCTATAGAGCTGGTCTTGTAAAAGCAAATATGTTTGGTACATCAGTGCATTCGGATTATCATTCTGATTGCGAAAATTGCCAGACATGATAGGTTAAAAAAATATATATAAATAAATAAATAAAATCTGCATTTTTATTTCTTACTTTTATTTCTATTGTTTCTTTTACACAAAACACTGACAACAACAAGAACAAACTGGAGAAAACTAGTGTTTATATAATATATGATGTAATAAGTTACAGGTTGATGCTAACTAAGTAAATTAAGGTCACCTGCTTAGATATGTTGTATATCCACCTCCTTGAATCTAATCACACTGTCCATCATATCAGCTCCACTGACCATACAGGAGTGACACTGTAGTTCATCTGATTCTCTGTATACTTTATTACCCTGTTCTTCAATGATCAGGGCCCCCACAGGACCACCTCAGAGCAGGTACTATTAGGGAGGTGGGTCATTCTCAGCAGTGCAATAACACTGACATGATGATGGTGTGTTAGTGTGTGTTGTGCTGGTGTGAGTGGATCAGACACAGCAGTGCTGCTGGAGTGTTTAAACACTGTGTCCACTCACTGTCCACTCTATTAGACACTCCTACTACTTGCTGGTCCACCTTGTAGATGTAGAGTCAGAGACAGTAGATCATCTGCTGCTGCACAGTTTGTGTTCTCTAGTCCTTCATCAGTGGACACAGGACGCCGCCCACAGGACACTGCTGTCTGGATAGTTTTGGTTGGTGGATGATTCTCAGACCAGCAGTGACGCTGAGGTGTTTAAACACCTACCTACTAGTACCTGCTCTGTGGGGGTCCTGATCATTGAAGAACAGGGTAATAAAGTATACAGAGAATCAGATGAACTACAGTCTGTTAGTGTAGCTCCATTATGGTCAGTGGAGCTGATAAGCTGGACAGTGTGTGTAGATATAAGCAGGTGGTTTTAGTGTTATAGCTGATCAGTGTATTCTTGTGCCACTTTCAGCTCCATGTCAGACACAAATTGTTGAGTTTTCCTGGAGAGCTGAATGGACGAAAAGGACTGTTTTTGTTTTCCTTTGTCACAAGGGGTAATAAGGGGTTAATTATATGGTAATAATATGGTAATTAGTTGTACTAATCTATTGATTATATGCTAATTTTGTACTTTCCACTGAGCTTCAAATTCTTTTGTGAAGTTTGTCAATCAATCAGTCAATCAATCAACAATTATTTGTATAAGTGCTTGTTACGAACAGTGTTGTCTCAAAGCAGCTTTACAGAAAAGAAGTTAATGAAAGAAAAGAGGAAACAAAGAGAAGGATGGAGAGTAAAATAAAAGTCTAGGCATAAACATATAACCATGATTAAGAGTATTAAGGTACAAGCCCCTCTATAGCAAGCCAGAGGTGACAGTGGCAAGAAGAAGCTCCTTTGGTAAGAAGAAGAAACCTTGAGAGGAACCCATCCTCCTCTGGTCGACCCCAGATAGAGAGAGAGTGACCGTCCTCCTCTGGACGACCCCGGATAGAGAGAGAGTGACCGTCCTCCTCTGGTCCACCCCAGATAGGGAGAGAGTGACCATCCTCCTCTGGTCAACCCCGGGTAGGGAGAGAGTGACCATCCTCCTCTGGTCGACCCCGGGTAGGGAGAGAGTGACCATCCTCCTCTGGTCAACCCCGGATAGAGAGAGAGTGACCGTCCTCCTCTGGACGACCCCGGATAGAGAGTGAGGGAGCGTCCTCCTCTGGACGACCCCGGATAGAGAGTGAGGGAGCGTCCTCCTCTGGACGACCCCGGATAGAGAGTGAGGGAGCGTCCTCCTCTGGACGACCCCAGATAGAGAGAGAGTAACCGCCCTCCTCCGGTCAACCCCGGATAGCGAGAGAGAGTGACCGTCCTCCTCTGGTCGACCCCGGATAGAGAGAGAGTGACCTTCCTCCTCTGGTCGACCTTGGATAGAGAGAGAGAGTGACCGTCCTCCTCTGGTCAACCCCGGATAGAGAGAGAGTGACCGCCCTCCTTTGGTCGACCCCGGATAGCGAGAGAGAGTGACCTTCCTCCTCTGGTCGACCCCGGATAGAGAGAGAGAGTGACCGTCCTCCTCTGGTTGACCCTGGATAGAGAGAGAGTAACCGCCCTCCTCCGGTCAACCCCGGATAGCGAGAGAGAGTAACCTTCCTCCTCTGGTCGACCCCGGATAGCGAGAGAGTGACCGTCCTCCTCTGGTCGACCCCGGATAGCGAGAGAGTGACCGTCCTCCTCTGGTCGACCCTGGATAGAGAGAGAGTGACCGTCCTCCTCTGGTCGACCCCGGATAGAGAGAGAGTGACCGTCCTCCTCTGGTCGACCCTGGATAGAGAGAGAGTGACCGTCCTCCTCTGGTCGACCAGTAGCACGTCCTATGAATCCTGAATTTCTAATTTTTTATAAATGCATTTATAAGATGTGGTATTGTAGTGTAGGTGGGTTAAAAGCATTTCGTTTACTTTTAAGTTGTGTTATTGTAAGTGGAGCTACTTTTGTGCCAGTGGCTGTACTGTTTCTGTGTTCAGTTATATTGCGAGTTATGCGCAGCCGCAGTAGCAAAAACGGTAATCTGAGTTTGGTTTATGATCAAGGCAGCTCATAGCTCACCGCTTGGACGAAAGTAACAGCGTTCTGTGCCCGAGCAAGAGTGCCTCAACACCTGTAGCCAGACCGTAACCACACAGAGACTGTAACAGCTTCCCATTGATTTTGAGACTCTGGTGAGTGTTGGTTATTTCATTGGCCTGTACTGCCCGAAGATTCTCAGTAAACAACTCCGCTACCTGCATTCAAGTGTCTTTTTCGCGGCTTGCTTCTACACCCACTAAAGTAAACTCCAAAAAAAGATAATAAACCAAAGAGAACTGAAAACACGACAGTATGGCATATATCATATCCCATAACGCCAGGCATATACAATTCCTACTAATCTTAACAAAACAGCTACTACGTTCTTTTAGTGATTCATTTGGTTTGTTTTTGAATGAAGAGCCCAGCAAATGTTTATTATATCTATTTTTTAATGTGTATCTAATGTCAGCTAGACTATAAGGATTGCCTACCAATTGGCGCTACCAATAAACCCAATAAAACGTTGGTGGTTTTTCAGTATTATGGCATTTCCAGTATGCAGGACTTCTTAAAAGTTACTTTTCTGAGTGTCTGAATACTAATGGCCAATACTAACACAGCTAAACGCTAGCAGCTAGCAGGGAACTGTCAGTATTTTGGCTAGTTCTCCAATGCAGTCCTGTTGTCTGCACACTCCGAAAGTACTGCACACTGCGCTGACTTATGAGCAGCAAGACTCTGACTTGGGTTTCAGACATGATGATGTGCTAATAAGAATTACTGGCCCACATACAGACCCTCAGAATGAAGGGGTGGGAGTTCCAGGGCTACATTAGCTTTCCTCGGAGGAGGCGTTGCGGGTGGATGAGGACCGTGTGGAATAGCGGGTGGGAAGCATTATGATGAATACCTCCAGCTGATTTGTGGGTCTTTGCGTTGCCAGGCAGATGTCAAAAGCACGTAGGAATGTTTGGGAGGTGGTTTCTTTGAGGCCATTATTTCAGCACAGAGAGCCGGAGAGACAATACCGAGACATCCCGTGTCTTTATCTCTTCTCAGTGGAACCAGGCTGCCAGATTGGCGATGGAGGAGGTTTCAAACCTCGGCGCATTTCTGCGGCTAATTTGTGCTTCGTCATGGTCACCGGAAAAAAAACATGGGTGGGTGGTTTTTCATTCGTTTTTACCCCATTTTACCCCAACGCCAGATACTCTGCACCAATAGCATGGACCATCAAAGGTGTCAAAAGTTTTCACATTCATTACTACACAAAATTCTTCACTCACATCACATATGACGTGATATTTGATGCATCTCAGAATAAAAACTTCAAAAAGCTTATTTATTTTGAATGTCTATGATGGACATATGGGCCCCTCTCATCGTTAAAATAACCCCACCGTGTACTTCAGGCAGGCTAGATCTCACTGTGAGTTGTTTATATACTTTAAAATGCCACTATATTAAAGCTACCAGGAGAATAACACAATAAAGGAGTCAGTTCTGTGACTTATACACAGGAATCAGTAATCACGAAGACTGATGATAGAATAAACAAACACTTTCTTAATACAAACACAGTCTTCAGGGAGAAATGTCTGTTCGCTTGCTGTCAAAGTCCGCCGACTAGCAGGCGAAGGGAGTGAACTAGGCAATGAGGTGATTAAGTGGAAGCCACAACTTAGTAAGGTGTGGGAATGAGATAGTTAAGGTCTGATAAGGCACGAGAATGAGATAATGAAGTGGAAGCCCCAACTTTGGCTTTGGAATGAGATAATTCATTTGTACAACGTAGTAAGGCTGGGGAATTAGATAATTAAGTAAAAACCACAACTTGGTAAGGCTGGGGAATTAAATGATTAAGTGGAAGCCACAACTTAGTATGTCCTAGGAATAAGACAATTAAGTGGAGGCCACAAGTTAGTATTGATTGGAAATGAGATAATTAAGTAAAAGCCACAATTTAGTAAGGCTGAAGAATCAGGCAAATAATGTCAAAGCCACAATTTAGTATGGCTTTGGAATGAGATAATTAATTGGAGGTCAGTCAATAAGTTAGTAAGGCTGGGGAATGAGATAATTAAGTAAAAGCCACAACTTAGTATGGCCTAGGAATGAGACAATTAGGTGCAGGCCACAAGTTAATACTGATTGGAAATGAGATAATTCGGCGAAAGCCACAATGTAGGAAGGCTGGAGAATAAGGCAAAAATATGTAAAAGCCACAACTTAGTATGGCTTTGGAATGAGTTAATTAATTGGAGGTCAGTCAATAAGTTAGTATGGGGAATGAGATAATTAAGTAAAAGCCACAACTTTGTAAGGCTGGGGAATGACATAATTAAGTGGAAGCCACAAGTTAATAAGGCTGGGGAATGAGATAATTACGTGGATGTCACATCTTAGTATGGCCTAGAAATGAGATAATTATGTGGAAGCCACAACTTAGTAAGGCTGGAGAATCAGGCAAATATGCCAAAGCCACAACTTAGTATCACTTTGGAATGAGATAATTAATTTGAGGTCGGTCATTAAGTTTGTAAGGTCACAATTAAAGATTTCCAGGAAATGAGATAATTAAGTAAAAGCAATAACTTGGCTTGCAAATGAGAAAGAAAAAAACACAGGTTAGTAAGGCTGGGGAATGAGATAATTAACTGGAAGCCACAAGTTAGTAAGGCTGGGGAATGAGATAATTAACTGGAAGACACAACTTAGTAATGCCTAGGAATGAGATAATTGAGTGGAAGCCACAACTTAGTAGTGATTGGAAATGAGATAATTAAGTGGAAGCCATAACATAGTAAGACTGGAAATCAGGCAAATATGTCAAAGCCACAACATTGTATCGCTTCGGAATGAGATAATTAATTAAAGGTCAGTCATTAAGTTTGTAAGGTTTGGGAATGAGATAATTAAGTAAAAGCCATGAATTAGTAAAAAAAGATTGGGGAAAGAGATAATTGAGTCGAGGTTACAACTGAAGAGTTCCAGGAAATGAGACAATTAAGTAAAAGTGATAACTTAGTATGGCTTGCAAATGAGAAAGATAAAACCACAAGTTAGTAAGGCTGAGAAATGAGACAATTAAGTGGAGGCCACAAGTTAGTATTGATTGGAAAAGAGATAATTAAGTGGAAGCCACAGCTTAGTACGGCTGCAGAATCAGGCCAATATGTCAAAGGCGCAACTTAGTATCACTTTGGAATGAGATAATTAATTTGAGGTCAGTCATTAAGTTAGTAAGGTTTGGGAATGAGATAAGTGAGTGGAGGTCACAACTGAAGATTTCCAGAAAATGAGATAGTTAAGTGATAACTTAGCATGGCTTGCAAATGAGAAAGAGAAAACCACAAGTTTGTAAGGCTGGGGAATGAGATAATTGAGTGGAGTTCACAACTGAGCATTGGGTAGAAATGAGATAATTTAGTGGGACCTTACCAAGTTGTGCAAATACATCATTTTCACCACTAAATGATCTTGTTCCCACATCTTACTAAGTGTTGCCGTTATATTTCTTTTTTTCTCGTGTTAGACTAGGTTGTGAATTGGCATTAGGATCTTTCAGGTTGGAAGTAAAGTGAACTCCAGGGCTGAGTGTGTGTGTGTGTGTGTGGAGATTGTCAGAGTAACTGCATCAGTTTCAGAAAATGGTTCTCCTGGTCCTGATCGGCAGGTTTCAGCTGTTTTTGGAAGGTTGTTTTCACTGTAAGTGGTAGATGCCTGTTCAGTGCTGTGCTGACAACCTGAAACCAGCCCATTCCACACTGAGCACCTCCTCAGTGGATAAAGCACACTTTGGAGAATCAGGGTTTTTTTTTCTCAGGGACTGACAGGTAAGAGAGCGGAGGGGTGCTAGTTAGCTATAAGCGTGGAGTGGAATTGTTAAGGTTGTGACATCATTATTTGTGGAACATTAAAACAAGTCTTGGTTGTTTAGGTGTGATGTGTGGGTCTGAGGTGCTAATTAACAGCTGCGGCTTGATGCTGTCTTTTGTAGTGCTGGGGTTGTTTGTTTGTTTGTTTGTTTGTTTTTGGCTAGGTTGGACTAACCAAGCATGACAGCAGTACTTACAGATTGGACAGTGTTGCTTTTGCAGTTTTCACTAATTGCTTTCACATTCAAGTGAATGCTTAGACAAAACAACAAAATCCTGAGAATGAGATAATTAAGTGAAAGCCACAGCTTAGTTTGGCTTAGAAATGAGATAAATAGGCAGAATCCACAACTTAGTATAAAATGGGAATGAGATAATTAAGTCAAAACCACAACATAGTATGACCTGGGAATTAAATAATTAAATGGAATCCACAACCTAGTATGTCTTAGGAATGAGATAATTAAGTGGAAGTCACATCATAGTAAGACTGGGGAATTAAATACTTCAATGGAGGCCAAAACATAGTATGGCTGGGGAATGAGATACTTAAATGGAAGCCACAACTTAGCACGACATGGGAATGAGATGATTAAAGGGAAGCCCCAACTTAGTATGCCTTGGAAATGAGATAATTAAATGGCAGCCCCAACTTAGTATGCCTTGGGAATGAGATAATTAAATGGAAGCCCCAACTTAGTATGCCTTGGGAATTAGATAATTAAACGGAAGCCCCAACTTAGTATGCCTTGGGAATGAGATAATTAAATGGAAGCCCCAACTTAGCACGACATGGGAATGAGATAATTCAGTGGAAGCCACAAATTAGTATGACATGGACATGGGATTATTAAGTGGAAGCCACAACATAGTAAGACTAGGGAAATAGATACTTAAATGGAAGCCACAACTTGGGATGACATGGGAATAAGATAAATAAGTCACAACCACAATGTAGTATTCCTTGGGAATTTGATAATTAAATGGAAGCCCCAACTCAGTATGCCGTGGGAATTAGATAATGAAATGAAAGCCCCAACTTAGTATGCCTTGGGAATTACATAATTAAGTGGAAGCCCCAACTTAATATGCCTTGGGAATTACATAATTAAGAGGAAGTCACAATATAGTAAGGCTGGGGTATGAAATACTTAAGTGGAAGACACAATGTAGTATGACTTGGGAATTACATAATTAAGAGGAAGCCACAACATAGTAAGGCTGGGGTATGAAATACTTAAGTGGAAGACACAATGTAGTATGTCTTGGGAATGAGATAATTAAGAGGAAGCCCTAACTTAATATAGCTTGGGAAGGAGATAATTTGGTGGAAGCCACACCTTTGTATGACATGGTAATTAGAAAATTAAGTGGAAGCCACAAGTTAGTAAGACTGGGGAATGTGATACTTAAGTAGAGACCACAACCTAGTAAGGCTTGAGAATGAGATAATTGAGTGGAAGCCACAACATATTAAGACTTGGGGATCAGGCAAATATTTATTAGCTGTGACCCAGTAACATGTGGAAATGAGTTAATTAGGTTAATACCAGGACATATTAAGTTGTGGTAACAGTAAAATTAATTGGTACCCATGTTTTTTAGATGTGGGACAGAGATCAATCGGTTGTGATTATGTTGGGACCTTATGACTTAATTGTCTTGTTCCCACATCTTACTAAGCCGTGGCCATGACAAAGTATTTTTATTCTTATGGCAGACTAAGAGGTGGCTTGGCATTAGGGTTTGTTGGCAATTGGCAGCGCCCACCCTGGGACAAACTTACACAGTAAATTAACACCAATCAGTCTTAGACCTGGCACTACAAATAGACCTCAGGTGAGCTCAGCTTGTTTGTGAGGACATTACAAACACAGAGGCAGTGAGAGTGAGGAAGCAGGATGAGGACAAGAACAAAGAGGAAGACCAGGCAATAGATGGAGAGGCATATCTCCAATGACATTAAGGCCATTGTGGTGGTCCATACAGCAAATCATGGCCTGACAATGATTCACTGAGTCACTGATATGGACATTTACATTAGAGACCAGGTTTGTCTTCAACTCTCCACACTAGCTTGTACTCTGTCCAAAGAAAAACAAGTATCTTCAATAACAGAATCTGTTACTTTCAATGTAAGTCAATGGATCCAGAATTCTTTCCAAGCTATTGTGACGCTCCCGGTCTCAGTCTCTGTCTCCACTGAATCAAAGATAGCCTAAAAGATGATACCCCTCGCACAAAAAGCACCATCACATGTCCGCATACAACCAATCACCGAAGCCCTTCACTGGAATACTAACTCCACACACCTGTCACTCATTAGTCCTGTTTGTATATATACTGCTCTGCTTGTCTCCCACGTTGTGAAGTATTGTCATAGGCGTCTCATTGCACAACCAGTGGTCATTCATGTGGGTCCACTGGTTTAGATCTTCTGCTCTTCTGTGTTTTGACCTATGTCTGTTGTTGACTCGGCTCTAGCCCCGCCCATGCCTGTCTTTATGTTCTCGTTGGTTTTGACTTGGACTGTTTTTGTGACCAGACCAAAATAAAAAATGGAGATACATGGTGGCACGGTGGTGTAGTGTTAGTACAGTGGTGTAGTGGTTAGTATGGTGGTGTAGTGGTTAGTACGGTGGTGTAGTGGTTAGTATAGTGGTGTAGTGGTTAGTATGGTGGTGTAGTGGTTAGTATAGTGGTGTAGTGGTCAGTACGGTGGTGTAGTGTTAGTACAGTGGTGTAGTGGTTAGTATGGTGGTGTAGTGGTTAGTACGGTGGTGTAGTGGTTAGTATGGTGGTGTAGTGGTTAGTACGGTGGTGTAGTGGTTAGTATGGTGGTGTAGTGGTTAGTACGGTGGTGTAGTGGTTAGTATAGTGGTGTAGTGGTTAGTATGGTGGTGTAGTGGTTAGTATAGTGGTGTAGTGGTCAGTACGGTGGTGTAGTGTTAGTACAGTGGTGTAGTGGTTAGTATGGTGGTGTAGTGGTTAGTACAGTGGTGTAGTGGTTAGTACGGTGGTGTAGTGGTTAGTATGGTGGTGTAGTGGTTAGTATAGTGGTGTAGTGGTCAGTACGGTGGTGTAGTGTTAGTACAGTGGTGTAGTGGTTAGTATGGTGGTGTAGTGGTTAGTACGGTGGTGTAGTGGTTAGTATAGTGGTGTAGTGGTTAGTATGGTGGTGTAGTGGTTAGTATGGTGGTGTAGTGGTTAGTAAGGTGGTGTAGTGGTCAGTACGGTGGTGTAGTGTTAGTACAGTGGTGTAGTGGTTAGTATGGTGGTGTAGTGGTTAGTATGGTGGTGTAGTGGTTAGTATGGTGGTGTAGTGTTAGTACAGTGGTGTAGTGGTTAGTATGGTGGTGTAGTGGTTAGTATGGTGGTGTAGTGGTTAGTACGGTAGTGTAGTGGTTAGTACGGTGGTGTAGTGGTTAGTATGGTGGTGTAGTGGTCAGTACAGTGGTGTAGTGGTTAGCACGGTGGTGTAGTGGTCAGCACGGTGGTGTAGTGGTTAGTACAGTGGTGTAGTGGTTAGTAAGGTGGTGTAGTGGTTAGTAAGGTGGTGTAGTGGTTAGCACGGTGGTGTAGTGGTCAGTGCGGTGGTGTAGTGGTTAGTGTGGTGGTGTAGTGGTTAGTGTGGTGGTGTAGTGGTTAGTATGGTGGTGTAGTGGTTAGCACGGTGGTGTAGTGGTCAGCACGGTGGTGTAGTGGCTAGTACGGTGGTGTAGTGGCTAGTACGGTGGTGTAGTGGTTAGCACGGTGGTGTAGTGGTTAGTATGGTGGTGTAGTGGTTAGTAAGGTGGTGTAGTGGTTAGTACGGTAGTGTAGTGGTTAGTATGGTGGTGTAGTGGTTAGTACGGTGGTGTAGTGGTCAGTACAGTGGTGTAGTGGTTAGCACGGTGGTGTAGTGGTCAGCACGGTGGTGTAGTGGTTAGTAAGGTGGTGTAGTGGTTAGTAAGGTGGTGTAGTGGTTAGTAAGGTGGTGTAGTGGTTGGCACGGTGGTGTAGTGGTCAGTGCGGTGGTGTAGTGGTTAGTGTGGTGGTGTAGTGGTTAGTGTGGTGGTGTAGTGGTTAGTACGGTGGTGTAGTGGTTAGTATGGTGGTGTAGTGGTTAGTACGGTGGTGTAGTGGTTAGTACGGTGGTGTAGTGGTTAGTACGGTGGTGTAGTGGCTAGTATGGTGGTGTAGTGGTTGGTACGGTGGTGTAGTGGTTAGTACGGTGGTGTAGTGGTTAGTATGGTGGTGTAGTGGTTAGTATGGTGGTGTAGTGTTAGTATGGTGGTGTAGTGGTTACTATGGTGGTTTAGTGGTTAGTAGGGTGGTGTAGTGTTAGTATGGTGGTGTAGTGGTTAGTACGGTGGTGTAGTGGCTAGTATGGTGGTGTAGTGGTTGGTACGGTGGTGTAGTGGTCAGTGCGGTGGTGTAGTGGTTAGTATGGTGGTGTAGTGGTTAGTATGGTGGTGTAGTGGTTAGTATGGTGGTGTAGTGGTTAGTACGGTGGTGTAGTGTTTAGTACGGTGGTGTAGTGGTTAGTATGGTGGTGTAGTGGTTAGTACGGTGGTGTAGTGGTCAGTACGGTGGTGTAGTGGTTAGTACGGTGGTGTAGTGGTTAGTATGGTGGTGTAGTGGTTAGTATGGTGGTGTAGTGTTAGTATGGTGGTGTAGTGGTTACTATGGTGGTTTAGTGGTTAGTATGGTGGTGTAGTTGTTAGTATGGTGGAGTAGTGGTTAGTATGGTGGTGTAGTGGTTATTACGGTGGTGTAGTGGTAAGTATGGTGGTGTAGTGGTTAGTGTGGTGGTGTAGTGGTTATTACAGTGGTGTAGTGGTAAGTATGGTGGTGTAGTGGTTAGTATGGTGGTGTAGTGGTTAGTAAGTTGGTGTTGTGGTAAGTATGGTGGTGTAGTGGTTAGAATGGTGGTGTAGTGGTAAGTATGGTGGTGTAGTGGTAAGTATGGTGGTGTAGTGGTTAGTATGGTGGTGTAGTGGTTAGTATGGTGGTGTAGTGGTTATTACGGTGGTGTAGTGGTAAGTATGGTGGTGTAGTGGTTAGTACGGTGGTGTAGTGGCTAGTACGGTGGTGTAGTTGCTAGTACGGTGGTGTAGTGGTTAGCACGGTGGTGTAGTGGTTAGTATGGTGGTGTAGTGGTTAGTAAGGTGGTGTAGTGGTTAGTACGGTAGTGTAGTGGTTAGTATGGTGGTGTAGTGGTCAGTACAGTGGTGTAGTGGTTAGCACGGTGGTGTAGTGGTTAGTATGGTGGTGTAGTGGTCAGTACAGTGGTGTAGTGGTTAGCACGGTGGTGTAGTGGTCAGCACGGTGGTGTAGTGGTTAGTACAGTGGTGTAGTGGTTAGTAAGGTGGTGTAGTGGTTAGTAAGGTGGTGTAGTGGTTAGCACGGTGGTGTAGTGGTCAGTGCGGTGGTGTAGTGGTTAGTGTGGTGGTGTAGTGGTTAGTGTGGTGGTGTAGTGGTTAGTATGGTGGTGTAGTGGTTAGTACGGTGGTGTAGTGGTTAGTACGGTGGTGTAGTGGCTAGTATGGTGGTGTAGTGGTTGGTATGGTGGTGTAGTGGTTAGTACGGTGGTGTAGTGGTTAGTATGGTGGTGTAGTGGTTAGTATGGTGGTGTAGTGTTAGTATGGTGGTGTAGTGGTTAGTATGGTGGTGTAGTAGTTAGTATGGTGGTGTAGTGGTTAGTAAGGTGGTTTAGTGGTTAGTATGGTGGTGTAGTGTTAGTGTGGTGGTGTAGTGGTTAGTATGGTGGTGTAGTGTTAGTATGGTGGTGTAGTGGTTAGTATGGTGGTGTAGTGGTTAGTACGGTGGTGTAGTGGTTAGTACGGTGGTGTAGTAGTTAGTATGGTGGTGTAGTGGTCAGCACGGTGGTGTAGTGGTCATCACGGTCACCTCACAGCAAGACAGTCCAAGTTGGTTTCTTGTTCTGTGCCATTCTGTATGGAGAGTGCATGGAATGGTGACCTGTTCATGGTCTACCAGACCTTCGCCCAATGACGCTGGGATTGGTTCCAGCCACCAGTAAACCAGACCAGCAGGATAAAGCAGAAGATGATGGATGGATGGAGATGTTTTTCCTTAGTCAGTGATGATATGTACTGTGTACAGGACTTTATGTTAAAAGAACCCAACCAATAACGCTGCCGTCTTCAGGGTCCATGGCAACATCTTTGCACCTGTGAACTGGAACTGGCTACAATCTATCTCCGTTGGCAAACAACACTATCTCCCTACAGTACCTTCAAGAACAAATCACTGCAGATCATGCAACGTTCCATAAGATCACCCACATCAGTATATTGACATTCTGCCACTTCTTGTGAAAACAACCTACATACCATACAGCTGTACTGGGTTCTGTTTGTAAGGAACAGCATTAGAGTCCAAGACCTTCGATATGTACTACTGTATACTGTAACCCAGTCCCAGCAGTAGACAGTGTCCTATTGGCACCTCATAGATACATTCAGATAAAGCAGTGTTTGATCTAGGTAGGTGGTCTCTATCTGGGTACGGGGGTTATCTGTGGGGGCCTGTAGCTTATAGTGTTGACTGAATATTCACAGTACAGTTTATGTATTTTGTGTAACAGGGAGTCCAGGACTGTGCAGCGTCATCAGTTCATTTTCATTGATGAAGCTGGATTCAATCCAGCAAACACTAGGCATTGGGACCGAAATGTAACTGGACATAGAGCCATTGTGAATGTCCCTGAGCAGCGTAGGGGGAAATATCACCTTATGTGCTGCCATTAGCCTGTAAGAAGACCTGGACTAATCTTTCACAGAAGCTTGTATTAGACATTTAAAAACGTATGCAAAGCCAACAGGTTTTAACTGGTTTTAACTGGTCTGATTTTAACTGCACCTTACACTCACTGTACTGTTAGAATACTGTTTACATTCACTACTCACAGAAACTTTATTGTTTACATTTGTTACTTGCAACTTGCACTTTATGGCTGCTGCTCTTCATACATAACTTTTATTTTTTATTCTTTAACTATAAAATACTTTTATCTACTTCAACTTATATTGTTATACTTTGTATATTTTGTATATATTTTTATTGTTGCTTTTTTTTTATCTTTATCTATTGGAAAATGGAGGAACGGCAAAGTAAGAATTTGATTGTACAGTGTAACTGTCTGTTCTGCTGTACATATGACAATAAAACTCTTGAATCTCTTGAATCTCTTGAATCTCTTCATGTAAGTACAAGAGTGTGTTATCGCTTCTTTGAAAAAGTCATTTGATTGTTGGGCTTTTCAGAGTTTCAATTTAACATAGAAGTACAACGTTTATTTCCACAAGTTGAGTCTTTTCTGGCTTGTGTGAAAGCAATTGCAAAAATCTATAACTTTCAGATTGGACAGTATTGCTTTTGGATTAGACAGCAGTTCCTTCAGATTCTTGCATTTGGGCAGCATTTTACAGCAGTGTTTTCTGATTGGACGGTAGTGCTTTTGAATTGGACAGTATTGCTTTTGGATGGGTCAACAATACTTTCAGTTTGGACAGCGGTGCTGTCAGACTGTCATTGATGCCTTTGGATTAGCAGCAAGCTGTTGGCATTGGACAGCAGTGCTTTCGGATTTGAGAGTAGTGCTTTCAGATTGGGCAGTGGTGCTTTTAGACTGGTGAGTAGTGATTTTAGATTGGACAGTGGTGCTTTCAGGCTGGAGAGTAGTCATTTTATATTGGACAGTGGTGCTTTCAGTTTGGAGAGTCTTGCTCTTAGATTGAGAGATGCGCTTTTAGATTGGACTGCAGGGTTTTCTGTTTGGAAAGTAGTACTTCAGAATAGACATTGGTGCTTTCAGACTGGAGAGTAGTGCTTTCAGATTGGACAGTAGTGCCTTTAGATTAGACATTGGTGCTTTCAGAATGGAAAGCCGTGCTTTTAGATTGGACAGTAGTGCCTTTAGATTAGACATTGGTGCTTTTAGACTGAAGAGTAGTGCTTTTGGTTTAGTCAGTGCTTTTAGATTGGACAGCAAGGCTTTCTGTTTGGAAAGCAGTACTTTCAGATTTGACAGCAATGCTTTCAGATTGGACTGCAGTCTTTTCTGATTGAACAGTAAGGCTTTTAGATGCCAGAGGTGCTTCATATTGGGCAGCAATGCTTTCAGATTGGAGAGTAGTGCTTTTTGATTGGACAGTGGTGCTTGCAGGCTGTTAAGTAGTGCTTATAGATTGGACAGCAGAGCTTTCTGTTTGGAAAGCAGTGCTTTCAGATTTGACAGCAGTGCTTTTAGATTGGACTGCAGTGTTTTCCGACTGAAGAGTAAGTCTTACAGAGGCCAATGGTGCTTTCAGATTGGAGAGCATAGCTTTTAGACTGGACACTGGTGCTTTTAGATTGGACAGCAATGCTTTTAGACTGGACATTGATGCTTTCAGATTGGACAACAGGGCTTTTTGTTTGAAAAACAGTGCTTTCAGATTTGAGAGTAGTGCTTTTAGATTGGACAGCAGGGCTTTTAGATTAGACAGTGGCGCTTTCAGATTGGACAGCAGTGCTTTCATATTGGACTGCAGTGTTTTTTGATTGAAGAGCAAGACTCTTAGATGCCAATGGTGCTTTCAGATTGGACATCAATGCTTTTAGACTGGAAAGCAGCGTTTTCTGATTGAACTGTAGGGCCTGTAGATGCCTATGGTGCTTTCAGATTGGACGGCAGTTCTTTCATATTGGACTGCAGTGTTTTCTGATTGAAGAGCAATACTTTTAGATGTCAATGGTGCTTTCAGATTGGACAACAATGCTTTTAGACTGAAAAGCAGCGTTTTCTGATTGAACTGTAGAGTTTTCTGATTGAACTGTAGAGTTTTCTGATTGAACTGTAGGGCCTGTAGATGCCTATGGTGCGTTTAGATTGGACGACAGTGCTATCAGATTGGACTGCTGAGTTTTCTGATTGAACTGTAGAGTTTTCTGATTGAACTGTAGGGCCTGTAGATGCCTATGGTGCTTTCAGATTGGACTGCAGAGTTTTCTGATTGAACTGTAGAGTTTTCTGATTGAACTGTAGGGCCTGTAGATGCCTATGGTGCGTTTAGATTGGACGACAGTGCTATCAGATTGGACTGCAGAGTTTTCTGATTGAACTCTAGAGTTTTCTGATTGAACTGTACGGCCTGTAGATGCCTATGGTGCTTTCAGATTGGACGGCAGTGCTATCAGATTGGACTGCAGAGTTTTCTGATTGAACTGTAGAGTTTTCTGATTGAACTGTACGGCCTGTAGATGCCTATGGTCCGTTCAGATTGGACTGCAGTGCTATCAGATTGGACTGCAGAGTTTTATGATTGAACTGTAGAGTTTTCTGATTGAGCTGTACGGCCTGTAGATGCCTATGGTGCGTTCAGATTGGATGGCAGTGCTATCAGATTGGACTGCAGAGTTTTCTGATTGAACTCTAGAGTTTTCTGATTGAACTGTACGGCCTGTAGATGCCTATGGTGCGTTCAGATTGGACAGCAGTGCTCTTAGATTGGACAGCAGAGTTTTCTGATTGAACTGTAGAGTTTTCTGATTGAACTGTACGGCCTGTAGATGCCTATGGTGCGTTCAAATTGGACGACAGTGCTATCAGATTGGACTGCAGAGTTTTCTGATTGAACTCTAGAGTTTTCTGATTGAACTGTACGGCCTGTAGATGCCTATGGTGCGTTCAGATTGGACGACAGTGCTATCAGATTGGACTGCAGAGTTTTCTGATTGAACTGCAGAGTTTTCTGATTGAACTGTAGAGTTTTCTGATTGAACTGTACGGCCTGTAGATGCCTATGGTGCTTTCAGATTGGACGGCAGTGCTATCAGATTGGACTGCAGAGTTTTCTGATTGAACTGTAGAGTTTTCTGATTGAACTGTACGGCCTGTAGATGCCTATGGTCCGTTCAGATTGGACTGCAGTGCTATCAGGTTTTACAGAAGTGAAATTTCTCCTGGAAGCAAAATCCCTGTCCTTGGGGAAAATGGCAGAAATCACATGGTTGATGAATCAGCCAGTTTTATATCTGCTTGTGTGCCAGTTGTTATTTCTGATGTCGTTCCAGCGCTTCAAAATGTATTTGGCTAAGAGAGTTCTTTAATGACGAGCAAATAAATAAACGCAACCATGCTGAACAATGCACTCAAACACACCTGAACGTGAACCTGAAAGTATGAATGTGTTTGAATCTCCTTATATCTGTGTTTTTTATTAACGTTAATTGTCCATCGGTTTGCAGACCAATGTGTGTGGATCCAACAACCGCTCCATCACCAGAAGGCCCAGAGGTTCCGGTCATTCACTAACACAGCATTAGTATGCCCATCATTATCTGTGCACCGCAAATGTCCAGAAATTAACAGCGTTCAGATGTAGATTATTTTCTACTTCATTTCCAAGACAGGAGAAATAGTAAACTCGACATGCGTCGCGGCATACTGATAATGTTTTGTGCCCTCTCATTATCACGCACTTGCCAGAACAGGCCTTCATGTCTATTACCCTCACAGCCAGAGCTTCGCTGAGAGGATGGTTATTAATATATATCAGGCTTCTCAGGCTGCTGTTCTGTTTGCTACAGTTTTGAGTTTACCTCTTCCCAGACCCTTGATTCAATCAGCAGCTAATTATCCAGTTCAATCAGACGTATTAGAGCCGGAGAGAGCGAAAGGCCTGTGTTAGTGCCTACGTGTGCCATTCAGCATGTCAAAGCAATCACAATCATTAAAAAATATAATAACAATAACATCTAGATGGGTAGCTGATTCATTTTTCAATCCTAGAACCCACAGGCACAGGTATAGCTATGCATAGTTATGTAATCACTTTTATTATCAGGTGCTTAATATAGCTCCATTAAGAACGTCACTTCATCAAAATGTTTTAATTAAGTAGAAGAGAGACACGTTTGTTGCTTTATTACATGAATAATGCACTAATTAAGCCTTTAATAACAATTTAACATGATAAATGCTTAATGCTACGAGTTTTGTTTATGCCGTTAATATATTTTCCTAATTTTTCTGGACCTGTCTAATGCTATACTATACTATACTATACTATACTATACTATACTATACTATACAATACTAATTCTTATACTGTAATCTATATAGTGTAGACAGAAACACAGCTGCTGCCCACTATAGGTTATACTTTTAGATTCGACGGCAGGGATGTCTGTTTGGGAAGCAGTGCTTTCAGATTGGACAGTAGTGCTTTCAGATTGGACAGTAGTGCTTTCAGATTTAAGAGTAGTGCTTTCAGATTTAAGAGTAGTGCTTTCAGATTGGAGAATAGTGCTTTCAGATTCAAGAGTAGTGTTTTCAGATTCAAGAGCAGTGCTTTCAGATTGGAGAGTAGTGCTTTCAGATTGGACAGTAGTGCTTTCAGATTGGAGAATAGTGCTTTCAGATTCAAGAGTAGTGTTTTCAGATTCAAGAGTAGTGCTTTCAGATTCAAGAGTAGTGCTTTCAGATTGGAGAGTAGTGCTTTCAGATTCAAGAGTAGTGCTTTCAGATTGGACAGCAGTGCTTTCAGATTGGGGTGTAGTGTTTTTCAGATTGGACAGTGGTGCTTTCAAACTGGAGAATAGTGTTTTCAGATTCAAGAGTAGTGCTTTCAGATTGGATAGTAGTGCTTCCAGATCGGAGAGTAGAGCTTTCAGATTGGAGAGTAGTGCTTTCAGATTGAAGAGTAGTGCTTTCAGATTGGACAGCAGTGCTTTCAGATTGGAGTGTAGTGTTTTTTAGATTGGACAGTGGTGCTTTCAAACTGGAGAGTGGTGTTTTCAGATTGGACAGTGGTGCTTTCAAACTGGAGAGTAGTGTTTTCAGATTGGAGAGTAGTGCTTTCAGATTGGAGAGTAGTGCTTCCAGATTGGAGAGTAGTGCTTTCAGATTGGACAGTGGTGCTTTTAGATTGGAGGGTAGTGCTTTTACATTGAACAGTGGTGCTTTGAGATTGGCTAGTATTGCTTTGAAATTGGATAGTGGTGCTTTCAGACTGGAGAGAAGTGCTTTTAGATTGGATAGTGGTGCTTTAACATTTAATAGTAGTGCTTTTAGATTGGACAGCAGGGCTTTCTTTTTGGGAAGCAATGTTTTCAGATGAGAGAGGATTGCATTCAGCTGGGACAGCAATGCTTTTAGATTGGACAGAGATGCTTTCAGATTGGAAAGCAGGGCTTTTTGTTTGAAAAACAGTGCTTTCAGATTGGACAGCAGTGCTTTCAGATTGGACTGCAGTGTTATCTGATTGGACAGTAAGGTTTTTAGCTGACAGTGGTGCTTTCAGATTGGACAGCAATGCTGCCCACCATAGGTTTCTATCTCAGTATGTACAATAGTAGATAGTAGAAAGTCCAGCTTTCAAATGACACCTCCAACAGACAACACAGTGCTCAGAACTATGGGTAAATACATGAGTAGCAAACTAACAACAAATCCAACAAAGTGAGAAACTATAGTGAGAAACCCACTATCAGAAAACATTACAAGCTCTACGTGAGAGAGACACAACAATCACAACAGAGGTTAATACACAAGATATATTCACCCACTGACTATATATATATATATATATATATATATACACATGGGCCACTTAGGTTCACCTTATATCAGCTCCACTGATCATACAGGAGCTACACCTACAGACTGTAGTTCATCTGATTCTCTGTATACTTTATTACCCTGTTCTTTAATGATCAGGACCCCCACAGGACCACCACAGAGCAGGTACTATTAGGGAGGTGGGCGATTCTCAGAGCTGTAGTGACACTGTGACGTGATGGTGGTGTGTTAGTGTGTGTTGTGCTGGTGTAAGTAGAGTGTTTAAACACTGTGTCCACTCACTGTCCACTCTCTGCGCACAGTTTGTGTTCTCTAGTTCTTCATCAGTGGACACAGGACGCCGCCCACAGGACACTGCTGTCTGGATAGTTTTGGTTGGTGGACGATTCTCAATCCTGTCTGATCCACTCACACCAGCACAGCACACACTAATACATCACCACCACCATGTCAGTGTCACTGCAGTGCTGAGAATGACCCACCTTACTAATAGTATCTGCTCTGTGGTGGTCCTGTGGGGGTCCTGATGATTGAAGAACAGGGTAATAAAGTATTCAGAGAATCAGATGAACTACAGTCTGTAGGTGGAGCTCCTGTATGGTCAGTGGTGCTGATAGAGTGACTAATTGTAATACTTTTATTAGTTTAATGTTGCTAGTAATTCCATGTAAATATAAATATCAGAGCCAAACAGCAGGAGACACCCCAGATTCCAGATTCCAGGTTAATCCTGCTGCAGTGATATACGACGTCCTGTTCGGTACAACATCCTACTCCGATTGCGCTGCGTTTCATTGAAATGCATGAAACCGACAAGTGTGTAATAAGGAGACAGAGGCAGAACGCCGGCTAGGTGCGGAGCTGGAGGAGTCATGGTGATGCTCGGAGTTGCCGCGTCTCGTTCGCAGGCAGGCCCAGGGACCCACACACACATACGCTTGATAGCGTGTGATGAGTCGGCTGATGAATTCGTTTGGGACTCTGCATCTCTCTCTCTCTCTCTTTCTCTCTATGGCTGAGGCTGGCAACATGTCTGCGCTTGGCTAGACTCGCTAACGACCCATATGCAGAATCCAAGCAGGAGTATTCTGTCAGGCCTGCCAGCGCCGCTGCTGTGGCCCAAGCCTGGCCTCAGCACAACAACACGTCCTCTCGGAGGCAGCGCGGAGAATCCAAAAAAACACGGCGCCTACCGCAACATCACCAGACTGAGAAATAAAGCCCTGCGCTGAATGTGCTCCAGCCCAACGCTTGCATCATTTCCACATTAATAAACAGGCTTACGTCAGCTCAGGTTTGTCTTTCACTTCACTTTCAGTTTACTTTCCGGAGCAGCTGTCGCCGGATTGGACGAGCGCTGTAGAGTATCTGTAAGTCCAGATGTGGATGATTAGCTGAGATGTGTTTCGAGTCCGAACTTTGCTTCTTTAGCTCACAGCTGGAATTTACAATGCTAAACACTACGTATCAATAGTCATCCAAATCGTCACCTAATCTGATAGGTTAAAGTCTTTATCTGATCAATAAGTGTATGTCCACCAGTACGAACAGCAGATCTGATTAGAACAGGTGTAAATAATCATACATATAGTACAAAGTAATATGAATATTTTATTGTGAGAGAAGTAGATCATATCTTGAGCTCCAGTTTGAAGAACAAAGTGTAGTTCCAGATTTCTCCTGGACGCCCCAGACATTGTATGAATGTATTCAGTTCCTTCAGTAGCAATCTTGATTTAGCTTAATGAAGTACTGAGCAGTCAAAGCAGGTATTAGATGAGAACTGTAAATAATACTGGGTTGTTTCCACAAGGAGAAGATTGGAAAGTACGTCAGTTCACATTACTATGACTACCAGATAATATCCTAAACCACTAAAGAAACCACGGTGTTCAGCAGCTAGATGGACTGGGAGACTCAATAAGGTCCTGGTAGGTGGTCACAGGTATCTGGAACCATTCTGACTGCAGTGCAGCCCACAGCTGCTGGAGTGAGCGTGGAGAAGGATCTATAGAGCCAACACCACCATCCATGTTGTCCCACAGATGCTCAATTGGGTTCAAGTCTGGGGAATTAGGGGTCCGGGGTAGTACTTGGAGTTTCGTAACTTCTTTTCTTGCCACCACTTCAGAGTATATGCTTAATTCTTGGCGATTCTCCTGAATGACTGAATGTTCTAAGAAAGATCTCATCTCAACCAGGCAACACACCCTATTTAAGTCCTGCTGACTAAATGCCCATTTCACCCGCTTGGCTGAGTTGTTATCTCCTGGGCTTGAGGGCAGATTTTCTTGGGAGGTTCCTGCCATAAAACGACAGGATCTGCTGAGCCATAAACTATATGATGGCCATCTGCGTCTCAGAATCACTTTAGCCGATGGGTATGGTATGTCAGAAATATTTACAACACTGGAAGATCCCATCTGCCCCAGAGAGGACAATCAGCATGTATGGTGTATGTGATCTGCAAGGATGGATTCAGACCCAAATCAACTCAACAGTGTAATTATGTCCCCAAGTGCCGAAAACCGTTGTCCAGCACTGTATGTACACAGAAATGTAGATTATTGACTTCTATTATTCGTTTTTGATTTAATTGAGAGGTGCGCTAATAGAATAATTCACCATATATACTGCAAAGAGTTTTGCTCACAGGTGAGCTTTCTAGGTAATAACAGGGGGATGGAATTATGGGTTGTGCCTGAAAGTAGTCGCAGCATTCGATGCTAGCTTGCGTTCAAACCAGACAAGTAGACCCTACAATGTCTTCAATTTGTATCCGACTTAGGTGCACCCTAGGTGGCCTTGCCTAGATGCTCATTATACTTCCTCTCCAACCACACCTGTCTTTTCATTGGAGTCTTCTAGAGATAACTCTGTTGAGTAGATCAGCCTAGAAATGTTAGAAATAAGCCAAACTCCACAGATCAGTACAACAATTTGTATCCTTTTTCCAACAAGTTCTGGATCTGTCTTGCTAGCCTTCAGGAAACCAGAGGCTCTGTAATTACCAGAGTGTTCACCTGTTCTTCTCTGAGGCATCCATGTTGTTAGTTTTACAACCACATGATAATGACACCAACAACATAAGCTACGCCCACTTAGACAGAACGTACTAGACTCTACCCAGTGGTCAAGTTTATTTGTATAGCACTTTTTACAATGATGTTGTCTCAAAGAAGCTTTACAGAAGTTTTGAAAACAGACAGTTACAACATATATCCTCCAGTGAGCAAGCCAGAGGCAACAGTGGCAATTCCTTAGACTGGAGAAAGAAACTTAGAGAGGAACCAGACTCACAAGGGGAGACCCGTCCTCCTCTGATCAAACAGTATTTACAGTTTAATAAACTAAACACCAAAGAAAATAATCTCTGTTTGAAATCTGGATAGCAAAGATTTAGAAGCTGCACAGATAGAGGCAGTCTCTGACTGAGGCAGTCTCTGACTGAGGCAATCTCTGAGTGAGGCAGTCTCTGACTGAGTCTTTATGTAAAGTGTGCGTGAGCTGAAACAGTTCCATCCTATCTCAATCCTGGTACATCTGGATGGCACAGTGATGTAACTGAGGGTGTAGCAGTAAATGGACAGGTGAGCTGGCTGGTGATGGTGGGGTGGAGGCCCTGATGGTCAGTCCTTCAACAGTGTTCAACAGACGGGAGGACAGTCATTACCTTAGGAAGAGTAAAGAGAGAGAGTTAGTTGGGCTCGAGAGTATGACTGTAGAGAATATGAATTTTCAGAATTTTAGAGTGTGGTTGGTGACTCCGGCAGATCTAACTATAACAGCCTAAACTAAAAGGAGAGAACCAGAAGCTAACATAGACATGAGAGCACCCTGACACACTGGGATCCCCCCACTCCACCATCAACAAACCTGTGTGATCGCGTGAAGTGGTGGAACAACAGCAGCAACATCTCAGTTTACCATAAACCTCTGTGTCCAAGAACCCCCAGATCTCCTGCCTTTATCTAAAAGAGAAGATTAATCACCAGAAGCTACTAAACAAGTATGTTTCCGTTTAGACTTAAAAGTTGAGACTGTGTCAAAGTCCCAAACATTAACTGGGAGATTATTCCACAATTTGGGGGCTTTGTAGGAAAAAGCTCTTCCCCCCATTGAAGTCTTCTGCGTTTTGGGAACAAATAGCAAACCAGCATCCTGTGGTCTGAGTAAGCGTGGATCTGAGTAGATCTTGCAGGTACTCTGGTGTGAGACCGTGCAGGGCTTTAGACGTTAGCAAAAAAGTGGTCACTGCTGGACCAGGAAATCAGTATATGAGTGTTTAGTTTCCACACAACCTTGGACGTTCACCATCTTACCAACATCCTTTAACACAAGACCACCACTGCAAACGTCCTGATAACAGACCTGCCAACCTTTACACATTTTGCATAGCAGATACGCATTTAGACATCAAACTACGCTGCTACGACTTGTCACCATCATAGTGCTAGTTTTAAACTCTTCAAAGAGGCTACGAGCGGAGAGCCAGAGAGCCATCATAATGAAAGTAACGAAATTGGGTTTCATCTCTCTCAGTCCATCGAAATACTGGGACTGGTTTTAAAGGGAGGACGGGGCTTAACACAGTTTCAGAGGTAACTGGTAGGTGTGGTAATTGTAAATTGTCAATGTCAAAACAAGGCGACTCAGAAACTTGCGTGTGTAAATAGCGCGAGCATAAATGTGAAGCTCGTTAGCACAGAAAGTCCTGCATGTGTGTTTATCATCATATTGCACTCACACCGCCTTTATTCACTCTCGATTCCAAAGTTGTCCTCGCGCGCCATGTGAATCACCTTCAACTGCCTTCTGTGCTCGAGTGATGGATTGGGGTGTTTTTTTTTTTTTATGAGCATTCACTGATTCTCATTGCCCACTTGCCTGTTCCCACGTGAACTGTGAGTGTCACAGCTTTAAAATATCAATTTCTAATAGGTAGTCCATAAAGTCAACAGATACCAGTTCAGAGTCTAGAACACTGTGTACATATGAATTATGAAGTGATTCTACTGTACAGTTTTTAAGTAAATGGCATCCAAAATCGTATTTTAGTGAGAATTGTAGTTTAACACATTATTAAATGTTCATAATAATAACAGATATCAGTCCAGGGTTTATTCAGGCAATAGTTAATGCAACAAGTACTGTTTTTTAAAGTCTGTAAGAATGTTCTAGAGTGACTGGGCATAACTAGAAAATAAAATATGGCAATGAAATATTCTCTGTCCATTGACTGCAGGATTTTTCTAATCAAATAATGTACATAATGTATTATTCCTGCTGCAATGATTTGTAATTTAGAGTGGTATTATTGTATTGTCCTGAAAGAACAGTTATCAGTTAGTATCTTCTAGAAAGTTGAGCTTTATTGTTGTTTATAATGTCCAATGTATTTTAGAAACATAATATGCAACAGGCCAATACAATTTCCAAGTATGTTTAAGTTTAAGTCTTGTTTAAGGGACATATTTGTAGGGATTTTCAGTTACCATATGCCAAATGTCTTGGTAAAAAACATTGGAACATGTTCCAAAATTTGATATTTAAAAATATCTCCCAGTTTAGGAGGTCGTTCAGGAATTTTTTGCATACTGCTTGGTGAGTACTGTGTATTTGGACTCACTAGCCACTTTCGTCTTCTGCTTTTGAGTACCGTGTAGTACCAAAGTAGGTGATTGTGGGTGCAGCTATAGTCCATGCAACCCCTAGTTCAATCCTCATTAAAGTGAAAATATAAAATTGGCTAATTGACTCAAATCCTTATTTGATTTCATTATCAGATGTAATACAAGTGTCCCTAAGGTTCAAATATATATTGGCCAGCGTTTGGGAAAGCTTGTCCAATCTAGCAACAGTTCCTACAACAGAATGCCTCTTTGTTGGGATTGCTTTGTGTCTGTTGTGTTGGTGTAATGTATTTTATTGGTATGGAAATGACGTACGCACCTGAATCTAATTCACCGCATCTCTTTTGTCAGAGCCGTATGGAGGACGCTGAAGTGAGGAGGAAAAAAAAACACTCTTTTAATTCACTGTCTGTCAAAAGCCTGACACACGGCAGCCTCTTCATTACCTCCAGGCTGTCATGGGAGGTAATGATGGAGATGGACGTCGGGTTGGAGAGCCGAGCACTCGTCTGGAGTGCTTATTGGACGTCTCTCTTCTGCTGCCAATGGCTCTCACATCTATGAGCAATTGTACTTTGACTACAAAATAACTCTCCATGTCCTCAAGAGAGCCCCTATCGACCATAGCGCTGTATCGAAATCCACTTCTTCTCATACGCCGGTCATTCTCCCATATCTTCTGCCTTAGTCAGACACAGCCAGGTAACCCGTGTGGCTGGCGAACCACCTTATGTTGGAGAAGGAACCAGATGAAGGTCTGATCCTTGTCTAAAATTAATTGGTAACTCAGTTAATGTTAATCAGCTGAACCTGTTGTATCGGCTCTGTTGGTTCATGATCTATAACATAGAGAGCCCAGAGTTTTAAAGCAAGGGTTCCTGCAAAGTTGTACTGCAACACAATCAGTCTTCAATGCAATCTTCATCTGTTGTGAGAAATGATTTGGGTTTTAGGTCAATACTTATTCGTATTTAATGCCTGTATGGCTGTAATTTAATATCTGGAAAGACAAGTGCTGCCTCTGAAGCAGTAAACTCTACAGACCTAATACAACAGTGAGCAATTTAAAATCATAAAATTCCCAATAAAGGATTTACTGGTTTAAAGGTCTGTCCTTAGCAATATCTCCTAAATGACAGGAAGCTAGTCCATGTTGGTCTATGGGTTTAAATGTTTTATTGTATATAAAGGAATAAATATCTCATTAATGCTGCACACTGGAGACATTCTTCTTTTTCGACCTAACTTGTTCCATGGACAAGTCAGGAACACAACCTCTAACCAGACAACAAGTCAGAAACACAACCTCTAACCAGACAACAAGTCAGAAACACAACCTCTAACCAGAAAACAAGTCAGAAACACAACCTCTAACCAGACAACAAGTCAGAAACACAACCTCTAACCAGAAAACAAGTCAGAAATACAACCTCTAACCAGAAAACAAGTCAGAAACACAACCTCTAACCAGACAACAAGTCAGAAACACAACCTCTAACCAGAAAACAAGTCAGAAACACAACCTCTAACCAGAAAACAAGTCAGAAACACAACCTCTAACCAGAAAACAAGTTAGAAACACAACCTCTAACCAGAAAACAAGTCAGGAACACAACCTCTAACCAGACAACAAGTCAGAAACACAACCTCTAACCAGAAAACAAGTCAGAAACACAACCTCTAACCAGAAAACAAGTCAGAAACACAACCTCTAACCAGACAACAAGTCAGAAACGCGACCTCTAACCAGAAAACAAGTCAGAAACACAACCTCTAACCAGAAAACAAGTCAGAAACGCAACCTCTAACCAGAAAACAAGTCAGAAACACAACCTCTAACCAGAAAACAAGTCAGAAACGCAACCTCTAACCAGACAACAAGTCAGAAACACAACCTCTAACCAGAAAACAAGTCAGAAACACAACCTCTAACCAGACAACAAGTCAGAAACACAACCTCTAACCAGACAAGTCAGAAACGCAACCTCTAACCAGAAAACAAGTCAGAAACGCAACCTCTAACCAGAAAACAAGTCAGAAACACAACCTCTAACCAGACAACAAGTCAGAAACACAACCTCTAACCAGAAAACAAGTCAGAAACGCAACCTCTAACCAGAAAACAAGTCAGAAACACAACCTCTAACCAGAAAACAAGTCAGGAACACAACCTCTAACCAGACAACAAGTCAGGAACACAACTTCTGACTGGATAAGAAGTCAGGTACGCAGCTTCTGATTAGTCAACAAGTCAGGAAGACATCCTTTGGATGGTGGACAAGTCAGGAACACAGCTTCTGAACAGTCAATAAGCCAGGAAGATAGCTTCAGATAGGTGGACAAGTCAGGAACACAGCTTCTGAATAGTCAACGAATCAGGAAGATAGCTTCAGATTGGTGGACAAGCCAGGAAAACAGCCTTTAATTAGCGGAGAAGTCACAAAGCCAGCCTATGATTGGTGGATAAGTCAGGACGGTAGCCTCTCATTGGTGAACAAGTCAGGAAGATAGCTTCAGATTCAGAAGTCACAAAGCCAGCCTCTGATTGGCGAACAAGTCAGGAACACAGCTTCTGAATAGTCAACAAGCCAGGAAGATAGCTTCAGATTGGTAAACTAGTCAGGAATACAGCCTCAGATTGGTGGACAAGTGAGAATGATCACCACAGATTGGCAGACAAGTTAGGAAGACAGCTTCTGATTGATAGATAAGTCAGGAACACAGCCTCTTATAGGTCAACAAGTCAAGAAAATAGCATCTGATTGGCCAACAGGTCAGCAAAGCAGCCTCTAATTGGTGGACAGGTCAGCAAACCAGCCTCTAATTGGTGGGCAAGCCAGTAAGCCAGCCTCTAAGTGGTCAACAAGTCAGCAACCCAGCCTCTAATTGATGGTTTAGACTCCAATTGGTCAACAAGTGGGGAAGCCAGTCTCTAATTCCTCAACAAGTCAGGAAGACAGCTTCTGATTGGTGTACAATTCAGAAAACAGCCTCTAAGTGGTTGACCAGTCAGAACCACAGCCTCTAATTAGTGGATAAGTCAGGAACACAGACTCTGATTGGTCAAACAAGTCAGCAAGCCCATATGGTAAGTGTGGTCTTAAAGTTATGGCTGATCTGTGTATCTGTTAAAAGTCTTAAATATAAAGACTTAAAATAAATTTGAATGTCTCTGATTCGTGTAGGATGGTAACGTGAACCACCAACATGCCAGAAGAATCCTTCGTCCTCGTTTCTGATCGAGTTTTGACTCTCGTAGCCTGAAGCTCCAGCATTAATAGTCCTGGACGGTTCAGCAGTGCTTTGGGGCTGCAGGGTACAGCGTCTCTCCAGAAGCGATCTGGAGTAGCAGAGAAGGAGAGGCTTCAGATGCAGGGCATCATCAAAAAGTGCTCCTTATCTGCATATTCCTCACAGCTAACATGAAAAACGCCCTGGGCGGAACGAATCCGCCTCCGCCTCCTCCGTCGGGCGGGATGGATGTTGACCTACTTCTGCGGCGCGGCTCCGGAGAAAGGGACTGTGATGGGTGTCCCGAGACAGGGAACGCAGCGGTACTGTAATAACCCTTTAGAGAATTTCCCGACGCCCAAGCGAAAAGGTCAGCGTGCTAATGAAAGTTTTGCTGTACTGTAAAATTGAGCTACGACCTTTTAAGCCCCCCCCTCCGCCGCTCCCGCGAGGAGGCGCCGGGAAACTTTTCCTCCCTTCTTTTATTGCGGCTAATTTGACTCAGCGTCCGTGAGCTGGCGGAGGAGCGCGAGGAGGACTGAGGGTTCTTTCTTGCGCCCTTGCGGCACGCGCCGTCACTCCTGACACATGTAGCCGCGGCTTGCGTGGAGAGCGAGAGGGTGAGAGGCGACGGAGGAACGGAGGCAGGGAGTGCAGCACTGGCCTCCGCCTTGTCATTTCTTGCTTTGTGGCTCTGTATACAGAACGCAGCCGTAGTAAAGGCTTCGTTATACAGCCGCACGCATGCAGCTCCTAAAAATAAGCCCGGAACCGTGAAGGTCAACTCCTGGGTCTGACAGAGAGAGATGAGGGCTGCTTGTATGCGCCAGTAAATCTTTGCGCTGCGCTCAAACTTTGCAAAGAAAGTAAACATTATGGAGGAGTTGCCCCCCTATGACGCCCCCCAGCCCATGGCACCCACCCACCCAAGTCCTGGAGGACCATGCACTGGAAAAGGGGGAATTACACTCGTTCTCCTGCATCATTTAATCACCACCAAGTCATTGAAGTGCTGCAACCTAATGCTTTAGAATGGCTCACAGTGGTGGTGATGGGAACCAGACATCCCAAGATTTGTATGCCTTTAAAAGCTATTAGAGCATCAGTCAGGTACATAAGTATTTGGACGGTGATGCATATTAACACTTTTCTATCGGGGACTGCTATCGAAAGGCTGTATAAGCTTGTCAAATGCTTATTTGAATGACGCTGCATACAGTCAGGTCCATAAGTATTTGGACGGTATGGTATATTTTTGGTAACACTTTGCTATCGGGGACCATCAGTAAGGCTGCATAAGCTTGTCAAATGCTTATTTGAGTGACGCTACATACAGGTTCATAAGGTTCATAAGTATTTGGACGGTGACATATTTTTGTTAACACTTTGCTGTAGGGTACTGTTCGTAAGGCTGCATAAGCTTGTCACGACACATGATTACATGAAATGCTTATGTCAGTGACGCTGCATACAGTCAGGTCCATAAGTATTTGGACTGCGATGTATATTAACACTTTGCTAACAGGGACCATTCATAAGGCTGCATAAGCTTGTCAAATGCTTATTTGAATGACGCTGCATACAGTCAGGTCCATAAGTATTTGGACGGCAACACATATTTTGGTATCACTTTGCTATCAGGGACTGTTCGTAATGCCGCATACTATCAGGTCCATAAGTATTTGGACGGTGACACATATTTTGGCAAGCATTTTGCTGTAGGGTACTGTTCTTAAGGCTGCATAAGCTTGTCACGACAAATGGCCCTAAATAAAATGCTTATTTTAGTGACGCTGCATACAGTCATGTCCTTAAGTATTTGGATGGTGACAAATATTTTTGGTAACACTTTGTTGTAGTGTACTGTTCGTAAGGCTGCATAGGCTTGTCACGATAAATGACCCTACATGAATGTACACAAACGCTTATTTCAGTGACCTGCATACAATCAGGTCCATAAGTATTTGGACGGGGACATTTTTTTTTGGGTACCACTTTGCTGTAGGATACTGTTTGTAAGGCTGCATAAGCTTGTCACGACAAATGACCCTACATGAAATGCTTATTTCAGTGATGCTGCATACAATCAGGTCCATAAGTATTTGGACGGCAATGCATATGTTTGGTAACACTGCCATAGGGTACTGTTCTTAAGGCTGCATGAGCTTGTCACGACACATGACATAACGCTATATGAATGTTTATAAATGCTTGATTCAGAAACATTTTATAGGGTCATAAGTATTTGGACCGTGACCCGTTTTTGGTAATACTAACTGTATGTAACTGCTCATTAGGGTGCATGACACCTTCATAAGCTTGTAAAAATAAATAACATAACCCTGCATGAATGTTTATAAGTGCTTGATTCAGTAACATACTTTACTGTAGGACACAGTTTACAAGGCTGCATGATGCCTGCATAAGCTTGTCACGACAAATGACATACAGTCAGGTCCATAAGTATTTGGACAGTGACATATATTTTTGGTAACACTTTTCTGTAGGGTACTGTTCATGACATCTACATAAGTTTATCATGACAAATGACATAACGCTGTAACCAATGTTTAGAAATGCTTGATTCAGAAACATTTCATGGGGCCAGTTTCATAAGTATTTGGACAGTGAACCTTTTTTGTTAACACTTACTGTATGTAACTTTTCATTAGGGTGCTTGACCCCTACATAAGCTTGTAAAAACAAATGACATAACCCTACTTGAATGTTTACACGTGCTTGTAACAATGGATACGATCAGGTGCAAAAGTATTTGGACAGTAAAACATACTTTACTGTAGGGCACTGTTCACGAGGCTGCATGACGCCTGCATAATCTTGTCATGACAAATGACACAGCCCTACATGAATGTTTATAAAAGCTTATTTCAGTAATACTGCATACTGTCAGGTCCATAAGTATTTGGACGGTAACTTTTTTGTGCCAGTTTACTGTCGAGTACTGTTCATGACAGTATACATAAGCTTGTCACTACAAAGTATAAAACCCTACATGAATGTTTATAAATGCTTATTTCAGTAACATTGCATATAGCCAGATCCATAAGTATTTGGACGGTGACACATTTTGTTACCACTTTACTGTAGGGTACTGTTCATGCCAGTATAAGCTTGTCACATGAATATTTATGAATGCTTATTTCAATGGGCGTCATTTGTCATAAAGGTTAATACCTTTTTTCACATGTAGGATTATCTCAACTGTTACGGAGAGCTAATGTAGGTTTCATGCAGCCTTATGAACAGTTCTCCACATTAAATTGTTATTCATTTTTTTATTTGCTTTTGCACACCACCTGCATGGGTTTGAAATTATGCATCCAATTAGCCAATTGTAATTAAGGTGCAGACTTTGAGTTTTAATTCAAAGGGCTTTTATAAAAAATACCACATAGCCCCTCCTCTTTCTTACAAGCTCCAAACTCCAAACCAATAGTTATTAATATAAGGTTTAGTTTTAATACATGTAGGCACATCCCTTGCAGTCAATGCCGGTCTGATGTCTGGGACCCATGAACATCACTAAATACTTAATAAATATAAATACTAAATAAATCCCTCATATGTGATACTCTGCTTAGCCTTTACTGCAGCCGTCTGCTTGTTTGCAGGTCTCCCGGCCTTCAGTTCTGAATTCTGTAAGTTGTTTTTTTGCCTTACGGAGCCTTTGAATTTGCATCATGTTATGTTTAGGGTCATTATCCATCTGTGTTTTGCTGAGCTGTCCTATCAATTCTTTAGCGTTTGACTGATTCTGAGCAGAGACTTTATGGCATCCGTCCTGATAATTAAGGATAGCATGACAGCCATATTACTAAACATAATCTAAACATAACAACCCATGACAGCGTCTGTCTTGACATGTTTAAGGCCTGGTTATGTTTTGCAGCAGGTTCATGTAAAGTGTTACCCATAAAGCCCTTGAAAACGAAGTGCTAATAAACTGATAATTAGCAGATAATAAACTGACTCCAACTGCTAAACCACACAGCATGTTCACATAAACATAACACGTGCATGAAGGCGAGTAGATTGGAGTAAGTGGTCTCCAGGCTAGAAACCCCTTGTTAAACACTTGCTGGTAACGCGCAGTATTCTTCTTTTTAATGCGTTCCTGGTTGTAAGCAGAGATTTAACATGAGGTTGAATGCCATGCTGCCTAATTAACTACAGCTTGGCTTTGGCTCCTTTACGTCGATCCTTCATGTTCCAACCAATTTGCATGAGCAACCTCTTTCATCTTGAAAGCGATTTAGCGTTTTAGATTGAATTTTACTTCAGATATACAGCCATTTCTCACCTGCGGGCTTCAGGCGAGTGCATAGAAAAACACATAGGAAACCAGATTCAATAGAAGAACACTAGAAAAGTGCATTTTCTGAAGGAAACGTAGGATGGTTGTGCATAAACAACAAATAGAGGAATGCAGGTCAGTATGTCTGTGGATTTGAGGTTGGGGATCTGCCCTAAGTAAGTACAGACAGTTTGAAGGCTATAATTTAAACATAGCCGCAATTTTTAGCCGAAAATTAATGGGATCCTATGGGAGGAACGAGGGATGAATAAATGACAAATACACGAGTGCGGGTGGGTATGTCTGTAAATTTGAGGTTGGGGATCTGCTCTGAGTGAGGACAGGCATTTTGGAGGCTGTAGGTTAAACGAAACTGTAATGTTTAGGCTCAGCTGAAAATGAATGGGATCCTATGGGAGGAACGAGGGATGAATAAAGGACAAATAGACGAGTGCAGGTGGCTATGTCTGTGGATTAGAGGTTAGGGATCTGCTCTGAGTGAGTACAGGCAGTTTGGAGGCTGTAGGTTAAACGAAACTATAATGTTTGGGCTCAGCCGAAAATGAATGGGATCCTATGGGAGGAATGAGGGATGAATAACGGACAAATAGATGAGTGCGGGTCAGTGTGTCTGTGGATTTGAGGTTGGGGATCTGCTCTTAGTGAGTACAGACAGTTTGGGGGCTGTAGGTTGAACAAAACTGTAATGTTTGAGTGCAGCCAAAAAATGAATGGGACCCTATGGGAACGAGGGATGAATAAAGGACAAATAGACGAGTGCAGGTGGCTATGTCTGTGGATTAGAGGTTAGGGATCTGCTCTGAGTGAGTACAGGCAGTTTGGAGGCTGTAGGTTAAACGAAACTATAATGTTTGGGCTCAGCCGAAAATGAATGGGATCCTATGGGAGGAATGAGGGATGAATAACGGACAAATAGATGAGTGCGGGTCAGTGTGTCTGTGGATTTGAGGTTGGGGATCTGCTCTTAGTGAGTACAGACAGTTTGGGGGCTGTAGGTTGAACAAAACTGTAATGTTTGAGTGCAGCCAAAAAATGAATGGGACCCTATGGGAACGAGGGATGAATAAACAACAACTAGAGAAGTGTGGGTCAGTATGTCTGTGGATTAGGGCTCAAGGACCTGCCTTAAAAGAGTACATGCAGTTTGGAGGCTGTAGGTTTCATGAAACCATGAGGTTTGGGCGTAGCTGAAGATTAATAGGACTCTATGGGGAAAAAAAGAGGGATGCGAAACAAACAACAAACAGACAAGTGCAGGTCGAACCAACACTGTAGTCTTGGTGGGGGGTCTGCCCTGAGTCAGTGTATCTGAAACGGTGTCTGTCGGTCAAGCAGAAGTTCAGTAGATGGGTGTGTACTTTTTCATCCTATTCATTCTCTATGGGGAAAAAATACGGAAAAAATCTGTTGTTTTCTAGAATTCCTGCATCCAATCAAAAAGCTGTATACAAGCCTCAAATACACAATCAGACCAGACAATCTGAAGCTGGAGTTGATATTTCTAAAACTGCGTGACTAATTCATGGCGAAGATCTGGCAGAAAGCAAAAAACGGATAACAGTACAGTTAAGACCAGACAGGGTTTCTTTCAATCTCCATACAAGCTGCTCCAGTTTATTTACTCTACACGACGTTGGCCTCAGCAAACGCTGGCGCTTCGATTTAATAGAAAACAGTCATTATTTCTTTAATAGGCGTATTTGTTCTCCCCTCAGCCATCTTATCACAATCTGGCGCCCCACTTTTCTAATCACACCCAACCGATGAGTATAAACCAAAGTCATTTATGACTCTATTGCGACGCCATTGAGGCATAATGAACGTTAATTGTTCGCAAACTCCTTTCTGACCATTAAGATCTTCCTGCCTGGGTTTCGGAAACCAGCCCTCGAATGTAATTACAGAGAGAACCGGATAAAAGGAAAGCCCATTTATTTCATTAACATAGAAAATTAAATTAATTATTTAACCTGCCACTCAGGTTGTAAGCTCTTTTTTTTTAATGGCTGCTCACTTCTCAGTGGAACAGTAGCTCTATGTAGCACGTCGCGTTCAAGTGGCTGATCTCACGTGACGCTTCCATTATTTAATTTCCAGTCAATTATTAATTACCATTAACACAAGCTATTTCATTTTCAGCAACACTGGGGCACCTGGGGACATTTATTATATTTAAAAGACTGTTTTTCCAGACAGTAAAGTTTTATTTACTCAGAAAAACACTTTATTTTTGAGTATTAAGTTGTAAAAATTATGTTTTTTTAACTCTTTCCAAGCTTCTCCTTCTATAAACAACCCAGTATTATTTACAGTTCTCATCTAATACCTGCTTTGACTGCTCAGTACTTCATTAAGCTAAATCAAAATTGCGGCTGGATATTATGTTTGGTGATACTGTATCGATTCTTAAAAACACAGTATCAATACACAGATTCCTGGCAGACAGTGAATCATTGTGTGTGGTGTTTAAACCTCTGACCACTAGATTGTACTGTTGTAATCCATTTTTAGCTCCACTCCAACATTAACAAGCAGCACAAGGGTGCAGTGCTATTGTAAGCATTGACAAACCTGTTCATACAGTGGTGTGTTTAAATAGTAGGATTTGAAAAATCACAGTATATCACTGCTTGCAATATCACAATATATCACAATACATTGAATCGTGACCGCTGTATCACGATACGTATTGTATTGCCAGCTTCTGGCCAATACACAGCCCTATTGCTAAAGGAACTGAATACATTCATACAATGACTGGGGCTTCCAGGAGAAATCTGGAACTACACTTTGTTCTTCAAACTGGAGTCAAGATATGATCTACTTCTCTCACAATAAGATATTCATGTTACTTTGTATTGTATGTATGATTATTTACATCTGTTCTAATCAGATCTGGTGTTGTTACTGGTGAACACACACTTATTGATCAGATAAAGGCTTTTAAACTATCAGTGTAGGTGCCTCAAACTACAATAAGTATTGTAGTTGTTGTAAAATGACAATTATCTAGTCTATATTGGGTTTTTTATATATAAGACCCTTGCATAGTATATCTGTATTGAAATATTTATATTTACTTGTATTCAGCAGAAAATTGCATCTGATAAATGTGACCACTTTGATGCCAGCAGCAAAAGACCAACTAATTAGGTTAATTAGCAGCAGGACAGTCATATGATTGGGTATAAAGGAAAGAATGGCAAACACCTCTTTTTGTTATTTTCATTTAAATGTTGAAAATAATACTTTTTAGCTCTTATTGTGTCCACTCTTCAACTTTTATTACATCATCCATTTTTTTTACTTTCAGTTTCTCATAGAGACTCAACTCCAAAGTTCAGTCTCAGTTGGTTTAGCTTCTCACCATCCTAGTAGACGTTGAGGTCCGGACTCTGGAGTGGTCAGTCCATTGTTCCATGAATGACAGTTTGTTTTTATTGACTATTTTTACTGTTTTTATTTATTTCCCATGCCATCTTATTTTAAGCATTCACTGTGTCCACTCTTCACCTTTATTATAGCGCTCATATTTTTAGGTTTCTCAGAGAGTCTCACCTCCAAAGTTCAGTCTCAGAAGCTAGTTTAGCAGATTTTCTGCTTCTCACCCTCCAATGCATTGAGTGGCATTGAGGTGTGGGCTCTGAGAAAATCAGTCTATTGTTTGGAGAACACCAGCAGCTACTTTGTTTATAATTCCGTCTCAAGTGGAAGCTTGGGGTTGTTATCTTGCTGTAGAGTGAACTTCTTCAAAACATTTTCAAAAACACATCACCGACTCCAGATGTTCTACATCCCCAGGCTTGGCCCGGATGCTTGACTGAGGGTTGTACACATGGTTTGAGGAGAGCTTCATCGCTTTACTGGAATCCAAGTCGCCTTCTGTTAGAGTCATCAGTCCATGGAAGTCTTTCTCGACGTCTCAGATGGCCCAGTTCTGGAGTTCTACTGCGAATGTTCTGCTTATGTGTCTGTTTGCTTTTCTCAGTAACGGCAGATTACACATCATTTCATATCCACAGCGCTGAGTCACTGCCATGTGTCACTGCTGTGTGGAGAATGGACCGCCACACAAATCTTCTGGACAACAGCTTTGCAGGTCCTCGCTGAGCAGTTTGAATGGGGTGGATCATTGGTACAAATGTAAGTCTGTGTAGTGAACCCATAAGTGTACAAGCACACGGTGGGTGTTTCTAATAGAGTGCCCAGGAATCACATGACTTGAACACATGAGCTGTTGTTTACATCTACATTCATGAGTAAAGGGCCAATAGAAACGCTCTCCAATCACTTGGAACAACGTCTGGTTCCATTGAATTACCTTAAAAGTTAAGATTTTTTTGGCCATTTTGGAAATATTAGCATTTCTGAGGAGACGTATATGAACACCTGGCCATTCCATTCCAAAACAATGGGCATTAATATGGAGTTGCAAAGAACAAAATGTATCCCAATTTTTTTAATCAATTTTTATTTTTCTATATCATTTGAACTCATGAACTGTCATTTACATTGCGTTTTTATTTCCTCCTGTAAAGTTGCCATTTTGGAGATACTTCTTTTTCTTTGGACTATATGTGGAAGCCTGGCTATCCCACATATAGTATATGATCTTGCTGGACATCCAATTACAAAACCCTGGGCATTAATATGGAGTTACAAAGAAAAGCATGCATCCCAACTTTTGGTGATTTTCATTTTTCTCCATCTTTTGAACACATAAGCTGTCGTTTACATTGTTTGAAAATTTTATGATGAATGGATTAAAAGAAATGCTCAAAAATCACTTAGAAAAATGTTTGGTTCCATTGACTTACATTAAAAGTAAAGACCGCTTTTGGCCTCTCCTGTAAAGTTGGCGTTTTTATAGACACTTGTTTTCTGTAAGCATATATATAAACACCTGGCCTCCCAAAATATAGCATATGACCTTTGCACACATCCCATTCCCAAACCACTGGCATTAATATGGAGTTAGAAAGAAAAACATATATTTTTGTTATGGTCCAAGCACATAATGAGGGGACCGTATTGTAATTGTCAGGGTTTTGCTTCTTTATTATTATTATTATTATTCATTTTCTCAGCTGCACCTCAATGTGGAGCTAAAACTGTCTGGCCCAGGAACACCAAACTTGGTGACAAGGTACAGCAGGTGTGAAATGAGTCAGCCAAGAAAAATGACACTCCTTGGCCTGATGGTGGCGCTATGGCACAACAAAACAACTCACAAAGAAGATTTTTTTTACAAACAATACAATTGATTGGGTTAAGACAAATCACTTGGTAATTTGGAACTTTTAGCTCCGCCTACTTATATTTTTTACTAATTTGCCCAATTGGTTTTGTATTTTTCTTCTTTATTTAAACACGTCAACCTTTCATGGTTGAAGGACCAACGGAGATGCTCCAGAATCTCTGGGGAATACTTCTGGTTCCATTGGCTTCCATTAAAACCTCAACGGTACTCTTGATATGGGAAGTTTATCAGGGTTTGCCAACCCAAATCAAGCAGCATGTTTGGTTTTCTATAATTTGAGCCCTCTTCTGAAGATGGCGCTCCGTAGAGATGGACCGATCAGCGTTTTTAAGGCCGATTCCAATCGCCGATCACCTTTTAGTAGTCAAGTCAATTCGAGTCAAGTCAAGTCAAGTCAAGTTTATTTATATAGCACTTTTTACAACAATGTTGTCTCAAAGCAGCTTTACAGAGTTTAGAAAACAGACAGTTATAACATATATCCCCCCAGTGAGCAAGCCAGAGGCAACAGTGGCAAGAACACCTCCCTCAGACTGGAGGAAGAAACCTTGGGGGGAACCAGACTCACAAGGGGAGACCCATCCTCCTCTGGTCACACAGTATTTACAGTTTAAACTAAATACCAAAGAAAAGAGTCTCTGTTTGAAATCTGGATAGCAAAGCTTTAGAAGCTGCACAGGTAGAGGCAGTCTCTGACTGAGGCAGTCTCTGGCTGAGGCAGTCTCTGACTGAGTCTTTATGTAAAGTGGGCGTGAGCTGAAACAGTCCCATCCTATCTCAATGCTGGTGCATCTGGATGGCACAGTGACGTAACTGAGGGTGTAGCAGTTGACACAGATGGACAGGTGAGCTGGCTATAGTAGTTGTAGCTATATGCCATGGCAGGGCTACATGTAGTTATTAGCGCAAGCAGGTCATGAAACATGGTTGAAACGTGGTTATCTAGAACTATAAACTCAATCAATCTGGCTGTGGTTCTTTAGCTCTCTGGCTGTTTCTGCTGCTGTTCTGTTTGTACCGGTCAGATCTGGTCTGTATGGTGTTCTGGGTTGTTTGTTTTGTGCTAGCTGTGTGTGCTAGCTCTGCTGTTTGCTGATACTCACTGTATTCAGTTGCGTGGTGTCTCTGAAGTGCTGTATCAGATTAGTAGAGTTAAATGTCTTTGTTTTGGTTCCCCAACGAGACGCATTGATGTTATAGATATTACAGAACGCCTGGATGAGTCTGCATCACATACGGTAACAAACTTTCAGACGCACAGTGTTTTCTGTTAGCACATCTGGCGAACCCACTGCTTTAGTCAGTCTGTGGAAAATGAAAGGGTATGTATTTGCACCTAGTGGTTCAGATAGGAATTGCAGGGGGTTCTCTTTCTGGATGAAATGCTAGCTGGAAATACAGAAATTAGGCTCATTTGTTTAACGCCATCGATCGGCTCTTGGGATCGACTAAATTGGAGAAATACCGATACATAGCCAATCGATCCTTCCATCTCTAGCGCTCCCCTTCCCGTTCCTGGGGATGGTGCGGGCCGATCGGGGGCGGCACTGTAATTTATGCTGCGGATGTTTTTCTGCAGAGCACGCCGCCGCTGCCGCCGACTCAGTGGAGGAATGATTAATTTATTGGTGTTTGGATAAGAACATGTACGGCAGGTCTATTAATATTGCTCTTTTGCCGAACAAGATCACGTCTAGGCAAATTGAATATTCCCGTCTTTAATAAGTCAAAGCTCCGGGCCCCTCCATCCACAAAGGAAAGCTGCCGTTCACTGAACGGCGGGCTACAGGTTGTAAATCTCCGCCGTAAATGAGGCGGTTTTTCACGTTTTTTCTTTTTTATTTTCCTGCCGGCAACAGCATACAAAGTCAAGAAATAAGGACTACATGCATGCAGGTGGTTTCAAATCACTCCGGTATTTATATTCCAGTCCCGGTGGTCCCCAGCTTCGCTCGGTGGCGGGAGGTGAGTAATCTAATAACAGCCGATTCCCTCGATTCCACATTGTGCGCAGTAATGTAAGGGGGGAGTCCCGGGGAGACGCGTTCGGCGCTGACGCTTCAACTTCTAATGCAGGTTCTCCGTTAACTCGCCGAAGGCCGAGCGGTTCAAATAGCTCATTTGCAGCCATGCAGGCACATACAGGCTTACATAACTGCAGCAGAGCTCACGCAGGCAAACATTGGTTGTTGCTGTTGACTTGTCGGCAGCCCGTACGCTGGCACACGCGTAATCAGGAGAGAGAAACGGATATAAAGCTTCCGCTCGCCACACAGTGAGAGTTGTTGGTTAAAAAAACATCTGATTTCACTCGCCGACCAACTGCTGAATCATTAATCCGCGTGTTTTAGCGCTTTAAAAAATGCAGCCTCTGCACACACATGCACGTCTGCTTGGAGTCAAACCTGCCTGTGTGTACTTCTGCATGCTGAGAAAAATATATTCAATAAACTGACACCAGCGTGTTAATCACTGATCATGCTTTGCATGACCTACATGGGCAAGAGACATCAATATGTCCTCGCTGTCCAAAGAACACATGTATGTCCACGTTTGTTCGTATTTTTTTTTTTACTTCATTTGAAGGAAGCAGCTGTCGTTTGCATTGTGTGAAAGTTTTGTGATTAACAGACCAATAAAAAAGCTCCAAAATAGCCTGAAAGAATTCTGGTTCCATTGACTTGCATTGAAAAGGAAGTAAGTTTTTGGGCTGTGAAGTTGGCAGTTTGGATGTACTTGTTTTTCTTTCGACAGCGAAGACATTCAACCTTTGACTTCTGTGAACTCTCTCAGACAGTCACTGTTGTCGCTGCTTACTTTTGAAAGTAAAGACTGTTTTTATCCTTTCCTCTAGTAGTAGTAGTAATACTACTAGGAAGAGTAGTAGTAGTCACAGTCATAGTAGCAGTAGTATTAGTAGTAGTAGTAGTAGTAATACTAGTTGTATAAGGAGTAGTAATAGTAGTAGTAGTAGTAGCAGTAGTAGTGGTAGCAGTAGTAGTAGTAATACTAGGAGTATTAATAGTAGTAGTAGTAGTAGTAGTAGTAGTAGTAGTAGTAGAAGCAGTAGTATTAGTAGTAGTAGTAATACTAGTTGTATTATGAGTAGTAGTAGTAGTAGTAGTAGTAGTAGCAGTAGTAGTAGTAATACTAGGAGTATTAATAGTAGTAGTAGTAGTAGTAGAAGCAGTAGTAGTAGTAGTAGTAATACTAGTTGTATTAGGAGTGGTAGTAGTACTTGCAGTAGTAGTAGTAATACTAGGAGTATTAATAGTAGTAGTAGTAGAAGCAGTAGTAGTAGTAATAGTAGTAATACTAGTTGTATTAGGAGTAGTAGTAGTAGTTGCAGTAGTAGTAGTAATACTAGGAGTATTAATAGTAGTAGTAGTAGTAGAAGCAGTAGTAGTAGTAGTAGTAGTAGTAGTAATACTAGTTGTATTAGGAGTAGTAGTAGTAGTAGTAGCAGTAGTAGTAGTATTAATAGTAGTAGTAGTAGTAGAAGCAGTAGTAGTAGTAGTAGTAGTAGTAATACTAGTTGTATTAGGAGTAGTAGTAGTAGTTGCAGTAGTAGTAGTAATACTAGGAGTATTAATAGTAGTAGTAGTAGTAGAAGCAGTAGTAGTAGTAATAGTAGTAATACTAGTTGTATTAGGAGTTGCAGTAGTAGTAGTAATACTAGGAGTATTAATAGTAGTAGTAGTAGTAGTAGAAGCAGTAGTGGTAGTGATACTACTAGGATTAGTACACACATGCACATCTGCTTGGTACCGGTTCACAGGTCAAACAGTCAAACAGCCTCCCTCGCTTTGTTTTGATGCCGTGTGTACTTCTGCATGCCGAGCAAAATGTATTCAATACATAAACACCAGCGTGTTAATCACTGATCATGCTTTGCATGACCTACATGGGCAAGAGACATCAATATGTCCTCGCTGTCCAAAGAATACATGTATGTCCATGTTCGTTTTTTTTTTTTTTTGACGTCATTTGAAGGAAGCAGCTGTCGTTTACATTGTGTGGAAGTTTTGTGATGAACAGACCAATAGGAATGTTCCAAAATAGCCTGAAAAGAATTCTGGTTCCATTGACTTGCATTAAAAAAGGAAGTAAGTTTTTGGGCTCTCCTGTAAAGTTGGCAGTTTGAATGTACTTTTTTTTTTAGACAGTGAAGACATTCAACCTTCGACTGATTGTTGTTGATGACTTTTGTGAACTCTCTCAGCCAGTCACTGTTGTCGCTGCTCGCTTGTAAAAGTGTTTTTTATCATTTCCTATAAAAGTAGTAGTAGTAATAGTAGTAGTAATAATACTCCTACTAGGAATAGTAGTAGTAGTCACAGTCGTAATAGCAGTAGTATTAATAGTAGTAGTACTAGTAAAACTACTAGTAGTAGTAGTGATAATAGTAGCAGTAGGAGTAGTTGTAGAAGTAGTAGTAGTAGTTAAAGTAGTAGTAGTAGTAGTAATACTAATAGTATTAGGAATAGTAGTAGTAGCAGTAGTAATAGTAATACTACAAGAATTATAGAATAAGTAGTAGTAGTAGTAGTAGTAGTGCTAGTAGTAGTAGTGATAATAGTAGCAGTAGGAGTAGTAGTAGTAGTAGTTAAATTAGTAGTAGTAGTAATACTAATAGTATTAGGAATAGTAGTAGTAGCAGTAGTAATAATAATACAACAAGAATGAAAGAATTAGTAGTGGTAGTAGTAGTAGTAGTAGTAGTAGTGATAATACTGGGAGTAGTAATAGTAATACTATTAGGAGAAGTAGTAGTCATAGTCATGGTAGCAGTAGTATTAATAGTAGTAGTAGTTAAACTAGTAGTAGTAATACTACTATATAATAGTAGTATTAGGAGTAGTAGTAGAAGCAGTAGTTGTTTTTCTTTCGACAGCAAAGACATTCAACCTTCAACTGATTGTTGTTGATGACTTTTGTGAACTCTCTCAGCCAGTCACTGTTGTCGCTGCTCGCTTGTAAAAGTGAAGTGTGTTTATCATTTCCTATAGAAGTAGTAGTAGTAATAGTAATAATAATAGTAGTAATAGTAGTAATAATACTACTAGGAATAGTAGTAGTAGTCCCAGTCGTAGTAGCAGTAGTATTAATAGTAGTAGTACTACTAAAATACAAGTAATAATAAAACTACTAGTAGTAGTAGTGATAATAGTAGCAGTAGGAGTAGTAGTAGTAGTAGTTAAAGTAGTAGTAGTAGCAATACTAATAGTGTTAGGAATAGTAGTAGTAGCAGTAGTAATAGTAATACTACAAAAATTATAGAATAAGTAGTATTAGTAGTAGTAGTGGTAGTAGTAGCACTGCTAGTAGTAGTAGTGATAATAGTAGCAGTAGGAGTAGTAGTAGTAGTAGTTAAACTACTAGTAGTTGTAATACTAATAGTATTAAGAATAGTAGTAGTAGCAGTAGTAATAGTAATACTAAAAAAATATAGAATTAGTAATGGCAGTAATAGTAGTAGTGATAATACTGGGAGTAGTAGTAGTAATACTAGTAGTAGGAGGAGTAGTAGTAGTAATACTATTAGGAGTAGTAGAAGTCATAGTCATTGTAGCAGTAGTATTAATAGTAGTAGTGGTTAAACTAGTAGTAGTAATATTAATAGTATTAGGAGTAGTAGTAGTAGCAGTAGTAGTAGGAGTACTAGTAGCAGTAGTAGTAAGAGTAGTAGTAGCAGTAGTAATAGTAGTAGAAGCAGTAGGAGTAGTAGTAGCAGTAGTAGTTGTAGTAGTAGTATCATAAGCAGTAGGAGTAGTAGTACCAGTTAAAAAGTACTATAGTGACTGAATGTGGTTCTTCTATGGAATCACTCCATAGAACCCCTTTTTAGAACTATAAAAGATATTTGGTCCCACTTTACATGAAGTATCTAATAACTGTGTAGTTACACATGAACAACACATGTAACAACAATGTAACTACTACTGAAGCAGCCACTGTTACAGCCGGATTACAGTTAAGGCTTATGTAATTACACATATCTGTATTCATCAATTACTTTTAGCCTAATTCTATCAGCTCCACTGACCATACAGGAGCTCCACTTACAGACTGTAGTTCATCTGATTCTCTGTATACTTTATTACCCTGTTCTTCAATGATCAGGACCCCCACAGGACCCCCACAGAGCAGGTACTATTAGGGAGGTGGATCATTCTCAGCACTACAGTTACACTGATGTGATAGTGGTGTGTTTAAATACTGAGAATCGTCCACCAATCAAAACTATCCAGACAGCAGTGTCCTGTGGGCGGCGTCCTGTGACCACTGATGAAGGACTAGAGAACACAAACTGTGTAGCAGCAGATGAGCTACTGTCTCTGACTTTACATCTACAAGGTGGACCAGCAAGTAGTAGGAGTGTCTAATAGAGTGGACAGTGAGTGGACACAGTGTTTAAACACTCCAGCAGCAGCACTGCTGTGTCTGATCCACTCACTCTTATGCTGCTATAAAGACTATATATATATATATATGTGTGTGTAATTGTTATATATGTGTAATTGATATATATGTGTAATTGATATATATGTGTAATTACACACAGGCTGTAACAGTGGCTACATCACTAGTAGTAAAAAACCTCTCAAACCCTACAAACCAGGTATCAATTTCCAGGAAAGCCATTAAGCCTCTCCTTTAAGCACAGCTCTCTCAGATCGCGTCAAGAACAAGGAAGGTGGGTCTCAGTGCTCAGCGGTTAGGGAGAGATAGCGCTGGGCTCAGACGGCCCGTTTCACTGATCAGAGCGGGAATCCTGGAAGCGTCTGTCGAATGTAGAAAGCAGGCTGCTCTCCGGCGCCCGCCAAGACATCAGACTGAATGTTGATTAAAATAATTACCTTAATTTAACTGCTCATTAGTGCTCCTTTCCACTGAAAACGATGAGATACGGTTCTTGGGAGAAATATAAAGTGATACGAACGTGACGGCAAGCGGCAGTCTCCGGCGTTCGGGGAATAATGAGTTGTGAAATTGCAGGTAGTGAGTTAACGGATGTGGTGCGCGCTACGTGATAGGCTTTGTTCAAAGCACACATTTGAAGTAAGGTGAAGTTTTAGCCTTTGTGAAGATGTGTTGCGACTAAAGCTGCACTGTAACAGTGAGATGTGGGCACATAATGCCATAGATTCGTGTGGGAATGAAATAGAAACATGATATGAAACAGGAATATGACTAACATTATCTGTATGGAGTCTGGCACTTCTGTGGCAGTGATCTGAATAGAGAGCTGAGAAACACCAGCCGAAGAGAAGGAGTGAACCTCTCGGTGCTCTGAATGCACTCTTACACAAGCCTTACTTAACCAGACGCCTTGGCGGTAATGACTTTGTTGACACAATGGCGAATAGATTGCTGTTTGACCTCCTCGTTGTAGGAGCAGACCACTTAAATCCTCATTAAAACACAAAAAAGAACAATACACTCACATCTATATATATATATATCCATATTTCTATATATACCATATATGTCGACTATATCAGCTCCACTGACTACATAGAAGCTACACTTACAGACTGTAGCTCATCTGATTCTCTGTATACTTTATTACCCTGTTCTACAATGATCAGGACCCCCACAGGACCACCACAGAGCAGGTACTATTAAGGATGTGGGTGATGGTGGTGGTGTGTTAGTGTGTGCTATGCTGGTGTGAGTGGATCAGACACAGCAGTGCTGCTGCTGGAGTGTTTAAACACCTCAGTGTCACTGCTGGACTGAGAATCGTCCACCAACTAAAACTAATCAGACAACAGTGTCCTGTGGGCGGCGTCCTGTGACCACTAGACTAGACTAAGGACTAAAGCAGGGGTCACTAATAGGCGGACTGCAGTCTGGGTCTAGACCCAGATGTTGTCCAATGTGGACCCAAACCAATAAACTATTGAGAATGATGTTTAAGAGTGTTTAAGAGGCGGAGCTTTTCTAGTCTTTTATGATATACGGGCTCTACGGCACAGTGAACTCAGAGATCAATCACACGTGCTGTAAGGTCACCAAAGGCTCCTCAGCCAATCAGATCTGTGCACATTGGGGCGTGCAGCGTATACACAGGTGAGGTATGAAGCGAGGAGCAGCAGTCGGAGACTAAAGCGAGTCAGAAAGAATAAGGAGCTCTAAAAACGGTCAGGAACGGTTCTGGAATGGACCTGCTCGTCTAGTTTTGGAGAACACCGCTCTGTACAACCAACATGTCAATCTGTGAAGCTGAGTTAAAAAGAAAACACGTTTATTTATTTATTTATTTTTATTCTTTAACTAAAAAATACTTTTATCTACTTCAACTTATATTGTTATACTTTGTATATTTTGTATATATTTTTTATTATTTCCTTTATTTGTTATCTTATCTATTGGTGAAGGGAGGAGCAGCAAAGTAAGAATTTAATTCAAAACTCTTGAATCTTGAATCTTGTTTTATTTACTTTATAAATAAACACTTTAATATGCCCTTTTTTCAAAAGCATTCTGTTTTAACTTGAAGTGAGTAAAAACCATTTATTAGAAGTTTATAAATAATGAATTCGGTTCAGCATTTAAACAGTAAATATACTGAAATATACTGAATGGTATGTGTGATGTGTTGGTGTTTCAGTAGCTGATGGTCTAAGATGCTGATACTAGACTACTTCAGTAAACAGGATACACCACTGAATCAGAACATGACGGTCTGGACCTCTAACTGGACCTTAGTGACTCTAATTCAACACCCCTAAACTAGAGGAACACAAACTGTGCAGCAGCAGATGAGCTACTGTCTCTGACTTTACATCTACAAGGTGGACCAGCAAGTAGTAGGAGTGTCTAATAGAGTGGACAGTGAGTGGACACATTGTTTAAACACTCCAGCAGAACTGCCGTGTCTGATCCACTCACACCAGCACACAACACAAGCTAACACCAAAACCATGTTAGTGTCACTGCAGTGCTGAGAATGACCCACCTCCCTAATAGTACCTGCTCTGTGGTGGTCCTGTGGGGGTCCTGATCATTGAAGAACAGGGTGATAAAGTATACAGAGAATCAGATGAACTACAGTCTGTAGATGTAGCTCCTGTATGGTTAGTGGTCCTAGAAACCCCTCATTACAAATTCTAATCCCACCCCCAACACACCTGGAGCAGGTAATGAGCGGCTGTGCTCCGCTGATCGCCTGCTTCCAGGTGTGCTGGAAGGGTAAGCGAGACGCTGACCGGCTTACCCTTAGGTCAGAGGGACGAAGCTCTAGCACAAGGGCTGCGCAATATTAGGAGCGCACAAATGCACCAATGCATCAAACTGACAGCAGGACTGAGTCGCATGCATGGACCAAACGAGTCCAGTCAGATCAGCAATTTCCTGAAGAACTGCGAGCAGGTTTGCCGCTTCAGCTGCATTTGGCTGTATGTCCTTGGTGCTGTTGTTGTGCTAATGACAAGCGCGAATGCCAATGGTCACAAAAGACAGGCTGTTGGTGTGAACCAAGTTTGGGCCCCTGTGATATTGAAGAGCATGAACGTGTGATCTGAGTGGACTTTGGAAATGGACCAAGACCACTTAACTGTTCTTTTGTTTGGTGCGTACCCAAGCGTGGATGGATATCTGTTCCCAATAACATGATTTCTGGAATGCTGGACATGCGATGGACTGGAGACCTGTCTTTGGTGTACCCCGGTTTTGCCCGATGACGCTGGGATTGGCTCCTGCCCCCCTATGACCCCGACTAGCGGGATTAAGAGGAAGATGATGGATGGATGGATGGATGGATGGATGGATGGATGTTATCACATGGAAAGTCATTTTTCTGAAATGTTTGTTATTGAAATGTTCCATGTAAATACACTTACTACAAAAAGTGTATCAATATTGATTCTTTATTATTGATTCAAACCTCTACACTAAGGTTGACACTGCATAACACCAACACAGAAACCAGTGACACTGTGTACCAGTAACACAGAAGGGTAACAATACTGACAATGTAACACCATTGACAGCATACCAACTAAAAGGACTGTAACACCAGTGACACTGTAACACCAGTACAGAACTGTTACGCCAGCAACTGTTACTTTCCATTTAATATATTATTATGAAAAATAAATAGGAGTGTAACACAAACAAAACTGCGACATCAATGACACTGTGTAACACCAACACAGAACTGTAACACCACTGACAATGTATGACACCAACACAGTGCTGTAACACCACTGACAATGTGTGACACCAACACACTGCTGTAACACCACTGACAATGTATAACACCAACACAGTACTGTAACATCACTGACACTGTGTAAAACCAACACAGAACTGAAACACCAATGACACTCAGTAAAACCAACACAGAACTGTAACACCAGTGGCACTGTATAACACCAACACAGAACTGCAACATCACTGACACTGTGTAAAACCAACACAGAACTGAAACACCAATGACACTGCAAGACTGACTAAGATCTGTAAGACTGTAATACCAGTGACAAACCAACACAGAATTGTAACACCAACATAAACTATAACACTGGCATCACTGTAACATCAACACAGTACTGTATGACTAGTGGTACTGTAGCACCAACACAGAACTGAGACACTGGTATCGATGTGTAAGAAAAACGGAACTGTAACACCAATGACACTGTAACACCAGAGCCAACCAACACAGAATTGTACCGCCAACACAAAACTTTAACACTGGCAACACTGTAACATCAACACAGTACTGTAGGACTAGTAATACTGTAACACCAACACAGAACAGTGACACTGTGTGATACTAATACAGAACTGTAACCTCAGTGACACTGTAAACACCAAGCCAGAACTTAAACACCATGACATTGTGTAACAAAAACATGGAACCATAACACCAAAGTTACTGTGTAACATCTACAATGAACTGTAACAGTAGTGGCACTGCAGGACTGACAAGAAATTTAACAGTGGCTCTAACACAAAAATGGAACAACACAGAAAGTAACACCAACAACAGTCTAATGCCAAAGCAGAAGTGTAACACCAGTGACACTGTGATACAAACACAGAAGTGTAACACCAGTGACACTGTAATATTAACACAGAAGTGTAACACCACTGACACTGTAATACCAACACAGAAGTGTAACACCACTGAAACTGTAATACCAACACAGAAGTGTAACACCACTGAAACTGTGATACCAACACAGAAGTGTAACACCACTGACACTGTGATACCAACACAGAAGTGTAACACCACTGAAACTGTGATACCAACACAGAAGTGTAACACCACTGACACTGTGATACCAACACAGAAGTGTAACACCACTGACACTGTGACACCAACACAGAAGTGTAACACCACTGAAACTGTGATACCAACACAGAAGTGTAACACCACTGACACTGTGATACCAACACAGAAGTGTAATACCACTGACACTGTGACACCAACACAGAAGTGTAACACCACTGACACTGTAGCTCCATTGTTGGACACAGAACTATAACACCATGAGATCAAACTACTGCAGAACATGCTGTTGCAAACATACTACTGCTATTGCTGCTATTCTCAATATAACACAGTGTCACTGGTATTTCAGAGCGTAATACCAGTGACCATGACACTGTCTGTCTCTCTCTCTCTGTCTCTCTCACACTGTCTCTCTCTCTATCTCCCTCTCCCTCTCTGCCTCTCTCTGTTTCTCTCACACTGTCTCTCAGTCTCTCTTTGTCTCTCACACTGTCTCTTTCTCTTTCTCCCTCTCTCTGTCTCTGTCTATCTCTCTCTCCCTCTCTGTGTCTCTCTCTCTGTCTCAAGATTCAAGATTCAAGATTCAAGAGTTTTATTGTCATATGTACAGCAGAACAGACAGTTACACTGTACAATGAAATTCTTACTTTGCTGCTCCTCCATTCACCAATAGATAAGATAACAAATAAAAGAAATAAAAAATATATATACAAAATATACAAGGTATAACAATACAAGTTGAAGTAGATAAAAATATTTTTATAGTTAAAGAATAAAAAGTAAAAGTTATTTGTGCTTTTATGTGCAAGTATGAAGAGCAGCAGCCATAAAGTGCAAGTTGCAAGTAACGAATGTAAACAATAATGTTTGTGCGAGTAGTGAATGTAAACCGTATTCTGACAGTACAGTGAATGTAAACAGTATTCTGACAGTACAGTGAGTGTAAGGTGCAGTTTAAATCAGACCAGTTAAAACCAGTTCAGAAAGGAGAGGTTGGAGAGGTAGTGCGTGAGGTGTTCACAAGCCTGATGGCCTGTGAGTAGAAACTGTTTGTCAGTCTTGTGGTCCTGGACTTCACACTCCTGTAACGTCTGCCTGAAGGTAAACGTGTGAAGAGTGTGTGCTGGGGGTGTGTACTGTCCCTGATTATGTTGTGGGCCCTCCTGGTGACCCTGGTGTGGTAGATGTTCTGCAGTGAGGGGAAGGCTGCTCCTGAGATGGACTGTGCAGTTTTGATCACACGCTGGAGAGCCTTTCTGTCCTGAGCAGTAGAGTTTCCATACCAGACGATGATGGAGCTGGTAAGAACACTCTCAATCATACTCCTGTAGAAGGTGCTGAGAATTTTGGTTGGCATACCAAATTTTCTCAGCCTTCTCAGAAAGTACAGTCGCTGCTGGGACTTCCTGATGATGATCTGAGTGTTGTGGGACCAGCTGAGATCCTCACTGATGTGAATGCCAAGAAACTTAAAGGTTTTCACCCTCTCTACCTCAGTCTCCCCTATGTACAGGGGTGTGTGTAGCTCTCGCTTCCTCCTTGGATCAACAATCATTTCCTTGGTCTTGTCTGCATTCAAGGAAAGATTGTTGTCATGACACCAGGCCACCAGCTCAGCCACCTCCTTCCTGTACGCTGTCTCTTCCCCACCAGTGATCAGTCCAATGACTGTAGTATCATCAGCAAATTTGATGATGCTGGTGTTGTTCTGGGAGGCCACGCAGTCGTATGTGAAGAGCGTGTAAAGAAGGGGGCTCAGCACACAGCCTTGAGGGACCCCTGTGCTCACTGTTCTTGTGCTGGATGTGCAGCTGCCGACTCTGACTGACTGGGGTCTGTCTGTTAGAAAGTTCAGCACCCAGTTGCAGAGGGCTGGTGTCAGTCCGAGGGTGAGGAGCTTTTCTGAGAGTCTGTGTGGGATGACCGTGTTGAATGCTGAACTGTAGTCAATAAAGAGCATTCTGACATATGTGTCCTTGCCCTCCAGGTGTGTGAGGGCTTTGTGAAGAGCAGCGTTGATTGCGTCGTCTGTGGACCGGTTCCGGCGGTATGCGAACTGTAAAGGATCTATAGTGTTGGGAATGGTCCTCCGGATGTGAGTCATGACTATCCTCTCGAAGCACTTCATCACGATTGAAGTGAGTGCAACAGGGCGATAGTCTCACACTGTCTCTCTCTCTTTCTCCCTCTCTGTCTCTTTCCCTCTCTGTGTGTATCTCTCTCTCCCTCTCTGTCTTCCTCTCTCTCTATCTCTGTCTCTCTCTCCCTCTCTTTCTCCCCCTCTCTCTCTATCTCTGTCTCCCTCTCCCTTTCTGTCTCCCTCTCTCTCTGCCTCTCTCTCTCTCTGTCTCTCACTCTCTCTTTTTCTCTCTTTCTCTCTCTCCCTCTCTCTCTCTCTCTGTCTCTCTCTCTCTGTCTCCTCTCTGCCTCCTCTCTCTGTCTCCTCTCTGTCTCCTCTCTCTATCTCTCTTTGTCTCCTCTCTCTCTCTCTCTCTCTCTCTCTCTGAGTCTTGGCTGGAGAGAGAAAAGAGGTTCTAGGTGAAGCTTTATCTCAGACAAAGAGAAGTTCAGCTGTGAATGAACCGCTCTCGCCTGAAAGAAATCTGTAAAGCGCACATAATTAGCCACCTTCAATCATCCGCAGATCAAATTATGAAACTGTATCTGCAGAGCTGGAGTATTTACACACACACAGGGTGTCTTTTGTCAATTTAGCTACAGAAATGAAGAGATTTCTTCACTGTGACTGACACAGCAGAGAAAAGGTCTGCATCAGCTGAAGAACGGGTCTGAGATTCTGCACGTCTGCAGCTTTTCCAACAGCATAATGAAGATAATAAGCCTGCGTGAAGTTTTCACTGACACGTTCTGGTCGTTCAGCTCCTCTGAAACTCTGAAATACCAGAAACTGGACATACTCACAGGAGACCTTTTGACTTTATACAGTCTACTACTCCAGATAAACTGTCTGTCACTCTCTTACTCTGTCTCTTTTTCTCTCTGTGTCTCTACCTCTTTCTGTTTCACTCTCTGTCTCTCTGATTTATTCACTCTCTCCCTACTTTCCTTCTCTTTCTGTCTCTCTGACCTTCTTTTTATCTCTGTCTATTTTTATTTCTCTCTTCCCTCCTTCTATCTTTCTCTCTAGTTCTGTGTTGGTGTTATGCAGTGTCATTAGTGTCACACAATGTCTGTGGTCTTATAGTTCCATGTTCATGTTATGCAGTGTTACATGGTGCCATTGGTGTTGCAGTTCTGTGTTGTATTGTGCAGCGTCATTGGTGTTGCAGTTATGTGTTGGTGTTACGCGGCGTCATTGGTGTTGCAGTTCTGTGTTGGTGTTATGCAGTGTCATTAGTGTTACACAATGTCTGTGGTCTTATAGTTCCATGTTCATGTTATGCAGTGTTACATGGTGCCATTGGTGTTGCAGTTCTGTGTTGTATTGTGCGGCGTCAGTGGTGTTGCAGTTCTGTGTTGGTGTTATGCAGCGCCATTGGTGTTGCAGTTCTGTGTTGGTGTTATGTGGCGTCATTGGTGTTGCAGTTCTGTGTTGGTGTTATGCAGCGCCATTGGTGTTGCAGTTCTGTGTTGGTGTTATGCAGCGCCATTGGTGTTGCAGTTCTGTGTTGGTGTTATGTGGCGTCATTGGTGTTGCACTTCTGTGTTGGTGTTATGCTGTGTCATTGGTGTTGCAGTTCTGTGTTGGTGTTATGCTGTGTCATTGGTGTTGCAGTCTGTGTTGGTGTTATGTGGCATCATTGGTGTTGCAGTTCTGTGTTGGTGTCATGTGGTGTCATTGGTGTTGCAGTTCTGTGTTGGTGTTATGCAGTGTAATTGGTGTTGCAGTTCTGTGTTGGTGTTATTTGGCTTAATTTGTGTTACAATTCTGTGTTGGTGTTATGCAGCGTCATTGGTGTTGCAGTTCTGTGTTGGTTTTATGCAGCGTCATTGGTGTTGCAGTTCTGTGTTGGTGTTATGCGGCTTAATTTGTGTTACAATTCTGTGTTGGTGTTATGCAGTGTCATTGGTGTTGCAGTTCTGTGTTGGTGTCATGTGGTGTTATTGGTGTTGCAGTTCTGTGTTGGTGTTATGCAGTGTCATTTGGTGTTGCAGTTCTGTGTTGGTGTTATATGGTGTAATTGGTGTTGCAGTTCTGTGTTGGTGTTATTTGGCTTAATTTGTGTTACAATTCTGTGTTGGTGTTATGCAGCGTCATTGGTGTTGCAGTTCTGTGTTGGTTTTATGCAGCGTTATTGGTGTTGCAGTTCTGTGTTGGTGTTATATGGTGTAATTGTTGTTGCAGTTCTGTGTTGGTGTTATTTGGCTTAATTTGTGTTACAGTTCTGTGTTGGTGTTATGTGGCGTCATTGGTGTTGCAGTTCTGTGGTGGTGTTATGCAGTGTCATTGGTGTTGCAGTCTGTGTTGGTGTTATGTGGCATCATTGGTGTTGCAGTTCTGTGTTGGTGTTATGTGGCTTAATTTGTGTTACAATTCTGTGTTGGTGTTATGCAGCGTCATTGGTGTTGCAGTTCTGTGTTGGTTTTATGCAGCGTCATTGGTGTTGCAGTTCTGTGTTGGTGTTATGCGGCTTAATTTGTGTTACAGTTCTGTGTTGGTGTTATGCAGCGTCATTGGTGTTGCAGTTTTGTGTTGGTGTCATGTGGTGTAATTGGTGTTGCAGTTCTGTGTTGGTGTTATTTGGCTTAATTTGTGTTACAATTCTGTGTTGGGGTTATGCAGCGTCATCGGTGTTGCAGTTCTGTGTTGGTGTCATGTGGTGTTATTGGTGTTGCAGTTCTGTGTTGGTGTTATGCAGTGTCATTGGTGTTGCAGTTCTGTGTTGGTGTTATATGGTGTAATTGGTGTTGCAGTTCTGTGTTGATGTTATATGGTGTAATTGGTTTTGCAGTTCTGTGTTGGTGTTATTTGGCTTAATTTGTGTTACAGTTCTGTGTTGGTGTTATGTGGCGTCATTGGTGTTGCAGTTCTGTGTTTATGTTATGTGGCATCATTGGTGTTGCACTTCTGTGTTGGTGTTATGCTGTGTCACTGGTGTTGCAGTCTGTGTTGGTGTTATGTGGCATCATTGGTGTTGCAGTTCTGTGTTGGTGTTATGTGGCTTAATTTGTGTTACAATTCTGTGTTGTTGTTATGCAGCGTCATTGGTGTTGCAGTTCTGTGTTGGTTTTATGCAGCGTTATTGGTGTTGCAGTTCTGTGTTGGTGTTATGCGGCTTAATTTGTGTTACAATTCTGTGTTGGTGTTATGCAGCATCATTGGTGTTACAGTTTTGTGTTGGTGTCATGTGGTGTAATTGGTGTTGCAGTTCTGTGTTGGTGTTATTTGGCTTAATTTGTGTTACAATTCTGTGTTGGGGTTATGCAGCGTCATTGGTGTTGCAGTTCTGTGTTGGTTTTATGCAGCGTCATTGGTGTTGCAGTTCTGCGTTGGTGTTATGCGGCTTAATTTGTGTTACAATTCTGTGTTGGTGTTATGCAGCGTCATTGGTGTTGCAGTTTTGTGTTGGTGTCATGTGGTGTTATTGGTGTTGCAGTTCTGTGTTGGTGTTATGCCGTGTCATTGGTGTTGCAGTTCTGTGTTGGTGTTATATGGTGTAATTGGTGTTGCAGTTCTGTGTTGGTGTTATTTGGCTTAATTTGTGTTGCAATTCTGTGTTGGTGTTATGCAGCGTCATTGGTGTTGCAGTTCTGTGTTGGTTTTATGCAGCGTCATTGGTGTTGCCGTTCTGTGTTGGTTTTATGCAGCGTCATTGGTGTTGCAGTTCTGTGTTGGTGTTATATGGTGTATTTGGTGTTGCAGTTCTGTGTTGGTGTTATTTGGCTTAATTTGTGTTACAGTTCTGTGTTGGTGTTATGTGGCGTCATTGGTGTTGCAGTTCTGTGTTGGTGTTATGTGGCGTCATTGGTGGTGCAGTTCTGTGTTGGTGTTATGCGGCATCATTGGCGTTGCAGTTCTGTGTTGGTGTTATGTGGCATCAGTGCTGTTGCAGTTCTGTGTTGGTGTTATGTGGCATCATTGGTGTTGGCAGTTCTGCAGTTCTGTGTTGGTTTTACATGTCATTGGTGTTAAGGTTTTGTGTGGGTGTTACATGGTGTCATTGATGTTGCAGTTCAGTGTAAGTGTTACTGGTGTTATAATTTCATGTTGGTGTTGCAGTGCCACTAGTGTTGCAGTACTGTGTTGGCATTACAGTGTCACTAGTGTTACAGTGCCGTGTTGGTGTTACAGAGTTGTCTTTGGTGTTGCAGTACTGTGTTGGTGTTACTGGTGTTACAATTGCATGTTGGAGTTACAGTGTCACTAGTGTTGCAGTACTGTGTTGATGTGACAGTGCCTCTAGTGTTACAGTCCCATGTTAGTGTTACATAGTGTCATTGGTGTTGCAATTCCAAGTTGCAGTTAGACAGTCATTGTGACACCAGCATGGAACTGTAACACCAGTAGTGCTTCAGTTCCATGTTGGTCTTACAGTGTCACTAGTGTTGTTACACAGTGTCATTGGTGTTGCATTGTCATGTTGGAGTTACACAATGCCATTGTAACACCAAAATAAAACTGTAACTAGCAGTGTTTCAGGTCCATGTTGGTTTTACTGTGCCACTAGTGTAACAGTTCCATGTTGGAGTTACACAGTGTCATTGGTGTTGCAGTTTCGTGTTGGTGTTACAGTGTCGCAAATGTTACAGGTCCATGGCAGTGTCTCTCTCTCTCTCACACACTCTAAGTGCTAGTGTTTTATTGTTGTGTGAGTAAACTAACACTGTAACTGTACATGTTTAATGTTAGTGTTTAGTGTATCAGTGACTGTTCAGTCATCAGACCCTCATATCAATTAAGTCTGAATGGAGTTATTAAAATATCAAATATATCATATATTAAAAATATATATCTCCATGTATACAAGTGTGGTTGTTATGGTAACGTGTATTGTATTGTATTATCATGTACTTTAACAGTATCACAAACTTGGTTTTTTTTCTTTTTCTTCTCTTTTTTTTGTTCACCAGACGGAGACGTCTCCATGACAACGCAGGCTCGTGGGCTTTCGGATCTCGGGGCTGCTCGAACATTACTTGCAGAAACAAAAGGAAAAGATTTCATTAAGGAGGCTATGAGGCAGGTTAATGAGGGGGGCAGTGCCGCGCACAACCTGCTCTTTTTATCCTTAACCTGCTTGTAGAATCAGATAGTGAGGTCACCTCTAATGGTTTTCATCTGCAGATATGAGGCTCTTTTCCTTTTTTTCTGTTCTTCTGTTCTCCCACCCTCTACCACCCCTTCATCTTGTGCTCTGGATCTTCATTATCCTCCACCCCGACTTTAAACGCAGCAACAGTGCATGTGTCTCGCAGCGGTTCAACACGTGATTAAATCTGCAGCTAATCACAGCAATTTCATGATTAATGACTTTTTAAAACAAAGCAGTCGTTTGGCATCCTGAGCAATAAAACAATATTACACGTGTTTAATAAGAATAATAACCTTTGTATAGCACTTCATTAACTATAACAATCCCACCCCCCTACCCCACTTCCACCACACACCCCCTTCGTCTAATACTTTAAATCTTCATCATCTCTAATACTTAACTCAGCAGTACAGGGCACAGCCCAACGCGCCTGTAGGTACTTAAGCATGATTAACAGAACGTTACACAAACGAAGCCTCAGCAACTAAACATAATATCAATATTGGTATTCACTGTGTTCATCGTTTGCTTTAATTACACTTTCCACTGTTTCAGTTAATCACAGTGTTTTGCAGCCACGCATCCCTCACATGGAAAAGCAGCTGACTCAGCAAACTCCCAGGTGGTTGTTAGGAATTGTACTGTTTTCTATGTTAATTTGAATCAGTTTTTAACTGTCTGGATGATCAGCTTCCACTTAGTTTTCATAAGAAATTAATGTCTACTGAAACTCAAACGTCTCTAGAAACTGCCATAATTGCTGAGAGCTGATTGGTCCAAACATGAGCCCATTTAGTTGACAGAACACATGATGGTCAGTCAGAGATTTAATATTGACCATTATTTATGATTATTGTTGATGCTCTAAGGTGCTCTATAACTAACATTTATTATTATTATTATTATTATTATTATTATTATTATTATTGGTACCATATTGCTATTCATGGTATATTATTCGCATCTTTCCTTTTTTATTATTATTATATTTTGTCAGATCTTCACCACGTAACTCCTCCCACATTTTTCAAAATATCGACTCTGCTCCTACTCCAGATTTTCCAGTCTGATTTTGTGATTCAGGCTTCTACACAGCTTTTTGATCGGATGCACAGATTCCAGACAGGAGAGGAATTTTCTGGATTTTTTCCCCATACAGAATGAATAGGATTGAAAAATGCATGCCTATCTAAGGTACTTCTGCTGGACCAACAGACACTGTTTCGCATACACTGACTCAGGCCAGACCCCCAACCATGACTGCAGTGTTGTTTTGACCCACACTCGTCTGTTTGTCATTTTATTCATCCCCCTTTTTTTTCCATAGAGCCCCATTCATTTTCGAACGCACCCAAACTCTATGGTTTGTTAAACCTACAGCCACCAAACTGCCTGTACTCACTCAGCGCAGATCTTCAAGCTCTAATCCACACTCTTCCCGCTCTTTTTGTCGTTTACTAATACCTCGTTCATCGAACTGCTCACGCTACACAACCATAAGTGTATGTTTACCAGTAAAAAAAGTTAATAAAAGATGTAAATAATCATACATACAATACAAAGTGACATGAATATGTTATTGTGAGAGAAGTAGATCATATCTTGACTCCAGTTTGAAGAACAAAGTGTAGTTCCAGATTTCTCCTGGACGCCCCAGACATTGTATGAATGTGTTCAGTTCCTTCAGCAGCAATCTTGATTTAGCTTAATGAAGTACTGAGCAGTCAATGCAGGTATTAGATGAGAACTGTAAAAAATACTGGGTTGTTTATAGAAGGAGAAGCTTGGAAAGGGTTAAATATACACACTGATGTAAGGAAAAGAACTACTTACTGTCTGGAAAATAATTTCCCCAAGTTACCTGAAACCTTTGCACAGCACTGTAGCTCAGTTAGTTCCCATCACTATTTGCTTATTAACCATTCGGCGTCTCTATCAATTATCCAATAGAACAGATATCTATCAGTAATGAAAGACTGTGGCACTGCAGTATATAGGAAAGCTGGAGAATGTCTCTGAGCTTTAGTCTCCAAAGTAAAGCATTTTAAAGAGATTCACGCTGTAGTTCAGCCTTAAACGGCACTCTGTGCAGCAAGTGTTCAACGTTGAAGAGTCATATTGATTTTGAACTATGTAGTGACTCATACATAGTCAATCTCAATGGGCTCAATGGAATCTATTGATCATGCTCCTGAGTCACGCTCCTGCAGTGCTCCTTTACCAGGGCTGTACATGCAATGCCGTTACATGAACAGGATACAAAGAAAAATGGTAACTGTATTCTGTTACAGTTACAGTCAAAGACCTACAGTACATTAGAAACACAGAGTCATTACCTCTACTACATTTAAATACTATTTCATTATCGTTCACCACAATCTGTCGTCTCAATGATAAATATGTCACATGAATAGTTTTTTAATTAGAGCTTTTTAATTGTGTGGAGGCAACGCTGGGAGATACTTCATGACTGTTATTTGTATCTGAGATAATCAGCTTCCACTTAGTTTCCAAATGAAATTAATGTCAGTTTAAACTTGTACGACTCTGTGAGCTGCTGTAATTGCTAAGAGCTGATTAGTCATCAGTATGAACTCTTATGATCCAGTTCAGCTGATACAACACACATGATGGTCAGTTAGAGTTTATATAATAATCATTATTTATGATGTTTGTTGATGAAGGTCTTAAAAGAATGTTTTGACTGGAAAACGTTTGACTGGTAGTGTATCTAAAACATTTCACTGGTAGTGATCTAAACGTTTGACTGGTAGTGTATCTAAAACGTTTGACTGGTAGTGTACTAAAACGTTTGACTGGTAGTGGATCTAAAACGTTTGACTGGTAGTGTTCTAAACGTTTAACTGGTAGTGTACTAAAACGTTTGACTGGTAGTGTACTAAAACGTTTAACTGGTAGTGTACTAAAACGTTTAACTGGTAATGTTCTAAAACGTTTAACTGGTAGTGTACTAAAACGTTTGACTGGTAGTGTACTAAAACGTTTAACTGGTAATGTTCTAAAACGTTTAACTGGTAGTGTATCTAAAACGTTTGGCTGGTAGTGTATCTAAAACGTTTGACTGGTAGTGATCTAAAACGTTTGACTGGTAGTATATCTAAAACATTTGACTGGTAGTGATCTAAAACGTTTAACTGGTAGTGTACTAAAACGTTTGACTGGTGGTGTACTAAAACGTTTGGCTGGTAGTGATCTAAAACGTTTGACTGGTAGTGTATCTAAAACGTTTGACTGGTAGTGTACTAAAACGTTTGACTGGTAGTGTATCTAAAACGTTTGACTGGTAGTGTACTAAAACGTTTGACTGGTAGTGTATCTAAAACGTTTGACTGGTAGTGTACTAAAACGTTTGACTGGTAGTGTATCTAAAACGTTTGACTGGTAGTGTACTAAAACGTTTGGCTGGTAGTGATCTAAAACGTTTGACTGGTAGTGTATCTAAAACGTTTGACTGGTAGTGTACTAAAACATTTGACTGGTAGTGTACTAAAACCTTTGACTGGTAGTATACTAAAACGTTTGGCTGGTAGTGTATCTAAGACGTTTGGCTGGTAGTATACTAAAACGTTTGACTGGTAGTGTATCTAAAGCGTTTGACTGGTAGTGTACTAAAACGTTTGTCTGGTAGTGTATCTAAAACGTTTGGCTGGTAGTTTACTAAAACGTTTGGCTGGTGGTGTACTAAAACGTTTGACTGGTAGTGTACTAAAACGTTTGTCTGGTAATGTATCTAAAACGTTTAACTGGTAGTGTATCTAAAACGTTTAACTGGTAGTGTACTAAAATGTTTGACTGGTAGTGTACTAAAACGTTTGGCTGGTAGTGTACTAAATCATTTGTCTGGTAGAGTACTAAAACGTTTGACTGGTAGTGTATCTAAAACGTTTGACTGGTAGTGTACTAAAACGTTTGGCTGGTAGTGTATCTAAAACGTTTGACTGGTAGTGTATCTAAAACGTTTGACTGGTAGTGTACTAAAACGTTTGGCTGGTAGTGTATCTAAAATGTTTGACTGGTAGTGTACTAAATCATTTGTCTGGTAGAGTACTAGAACATTTGGCTGGTAGTGTATCTAAAACGTTTGACTGGTAGTGTACTAAATCATTTGTCTGGTAGAGTACTAGAACATTTGGCTGGTAGTGTATCTAAAACGTTTGTACTGGAATACATAACCCAATGCCCAACCCAACTCCCAGTGATTAGCTACAGTTTACCTTTTAAATGCACTATTCCACGTAGACACACCAGTTAAAAATATATTTATATATATTAATCACTTAAAATGATACAATAATAGAAAATGATTTTGTCACAGATAGCCCTTCAATTTAGTGCCCTCAAATTTTCAACATCAGAACACGACCTCACTCACACTCAATCAAACCCTCACAGCAACATCACAATATAACCTCACTCGCACTCAATCAAACCCTCACAGCAATGTACATCATTCAGTGTACAGTCTTCCTAGGAGATGAGGCTGTTACTGCAGCAAGAGAGGAACAAACTCCCTGTTAATGCTATTAATTTCAGATGAAATGCTGGACCGTTAAGATTTTTAAAAAAAAACTTGAACAATGTTTACATAGTACATCAAAGTGGTGATTTCAGAGAAAATCAAAGAATATTTGTATTCTTTTCTTTTTTTGAAATATCATCAATCAAAGGCTTTCTTTTAGGTAGTTGGTAGATTATGCAATCAGCTTTTACACATTTGACTTGTTTTAGCTGCAGGACGCCATATGAAATTAATTTACTCTGTGCCAGATTGAGATTGTGTTACATCTTTCAAGTAGAATTTCGCAGATTTCTCTAACTTTCTGCATAATTAGATTAGATTATAATTACTTTCAGAGTGGATTGGTTTGAAACGCTCCATTCTAGGGAAACTCTATTCTCAGGTTTTACTAATTGCACATGTTACAAAATAAAATATAACTTTAATACTAATGAAAATGTTACTTATATACTTAAGAAAATACAACTTACTAAAAAAATACAATTTAAGTACTAAAGAAAATACAACTTACTAAATAAAATATAATTTAAATATTAAAGAAAACACAACTTAAATACTAAATAAAATACCACTGAAATACCAAAGAAAATACAACTTACTAAACAAAATACAACTTACTAAAGAAAATACAGCTTAAGTACTAAAGAAAGTTCAACTTACTAAAGAAAATACAACTTCAGTACTAAAAAAATACAACTTTTTAAAGAAAACATAACTTATTAAAGAAAACACAACATATATACTAAAGAAACACAACTTAAATACTGAAAAAAATACCACTGAAATACTAAGGAAAATACAACTTACTAAACAAAATGCAACTTAAGTACTAAAGAAAGTACAACTTACTAAAAAATACAACTTAAATACTAAAAAAAATAAAACTTAAATACTAAATAAAATACAACTTAAACACTAAAGAAAATACAACTTAAACACTAAAGAAAATAGAACATAAATATAAAGAAAACTTACTAAAGAAAATACAACTTACTAAATAAAATATAATTTAAATACTAAAGAAAGCACAAATACTAAAGAAAATGCCACTGAAATACTAAGGAAAATACAACTTACTAAAGAAAGTTCAACTTACTAAAGAAAACACAACTTAAATACTAAAGAAAATACCACTGAAATACTAAGGAAAATGCAACTTCCTAAACAAAATACAACATACTAAAGAAAATACAGCTTAAGTACTAAAGAAAGTTCAACTTACTAAAGAAAATACAACTTCAGTACTAAAGAAATACAACTTTTTAAAGAAAACATAACTTATTAAAGAAAACACAACATATATACTAAAGAAACACAACTTAAATACTGAAAAAAATACCACTGAAATACTAAGGAAAATGCAACTTACTAAAAAATAAAACTTAAACACTAAAGAAAATACAACTTAAACACTAAAGAAAATAGAACATAAATATAAAGAAAACTTACTAAAGAAAATACAACTTACTAAATAAAATACAACTTACTAAATAAAATATAATTTAAATACTAAAGAAAACACAAATACTAAAGAAAATGCCACTGAAATACTAAGGAAAATACAACTTACTAAAGAAAGTTCAACTTACTAAAGAAAATACAACTTAAGTTCTAAAAAAATACAACTAACAAAGAAAACACAACTAAATGTAATAGAAGACAAAACTAAACAGAAACAAAAATTTAAAAACTGCAGACATTAAAAATTTAAATAAAAGACAGAGAACACCCCTACAATCATATAAGCTTAAACAAATTTTGTTTCAATAACTTTTTTAAAGTAAATCTATTTATTATCTGCCTGTTGTTTACAGGATTACAATAGTACAGTTTATGATGGAAGTAAAAGTTTATGAAGGATGTAACACACCACTACCACCATATCAGTGTCATTGCAGTGCTGAGAATGATCCATATAAATACTTGCTCTGTGGTGGTCCTGTGGGGGTCCTGACCATTGAAGAACAGGGTAACAAAGTATACAGAAAATCAAATGAACTGCGGTCTGTAAGTCTAGGGCTCCAAAGTGGTCCTATATAGTCAGTGGAGCTGAAATAATAGATATGTTTTTCTTTAACAGCGATGATATGTATTGTATGTACTCAATTCAGGCTTAAACAAATTGGTTTTCTACGTGGTTTAAGGGGGTCGGTTTCTTCAAACCATCTAAATTGTCCATTTGAGTTGAGTTGACTCATCAGCTTCTCTAAATGCTCTCTCACAGGAAGTTATTACATGCAATGGCTATGAAAAATGTGGCTGTTGAAAAGTCAAGTTTATTTCTGTAGCGCTTTTTACAACGATATTGTCTTAAAGCAGCTTTACAGAGTTTAAAAGCATCAAAACATGAAAAAACAACACTTTATCCACTGTGAGCAAGCCAGAGGCGACAGTGGCAAGAACAACTCCCTCAACTGGAGGAAGAAACCTTGGGAGGAACCAGACTCACAAGCAGAGACCCATACTCCTCTGGTGGAACAGTATTTACAGTTTATTAAACTAAAGCTGCACAGGTGGTACATCAGGTGGATGATACAATAATGCAGTCAAGGATGGAGCAAATGGCACCAAGAGCTGGTTGGTGCCAGGTGACAGGGGGGGCCCTGGTGGTCAGTCCTCTACAGTACTCGGTGGGCGGTTATTACCTCAGAAAGAGAAAAGAGACAGAGTTAGTTCTGGTTTAGGTTAGTACAGAGACAGAGTTAGTTCTAGTTTGAGTTAGTGCAGAGACAGAGTTAGTTCTGGTTTGGGTTAGTGCAGAGACAGAGTTAGTTCTGGTTTGGGTTAGTATAGAGACAGAGTTAGTTCTGGTTTGAGTTAGTACAGAGACAGAGTTATTTCTGGTTTGGGTTAGTACAGAGACAGAGTTAGTTCTGGTTTGGGTTAGTACAGAGACAGAGTTAGTTCTGGTTTGAGTTAGTACAGAGACAAAGTTAATTCTGGTTTGGGTTAGTACAGAGACAGAGTTAGTTCTGGTTTGAGTTAGTACAGAGACAGAGTTAGTTCTGGTTTGGGTTAGTACAGAGTCTGAGGGGTGTTTAGAGTGTAGCTGGCAGATCTGATTATAAACAGAATGAACTAAAAGAAAAGAACTTGACATTAACATTTATTTTAAATACATTCATAGTGGAGGGATACATGCAGGAGGTTTATCACTATTTCTCTATCAATATAATTATGAACTCAGAAGACGCGTGTTGATTCACTGGTGGGTTTAATAGCAAATATAATATACTATATAATATAATATAATATTCTTTGGTTGTAGACCTGATGACCCCTGGTTCCATTGACCACCACTGTAAAGAAACTAGAATCTCTACAATCAACTAGTATCAAACCACCCTGAATGACTTTGTGTATCTTAACCACTTACGTACGTTGAATCTTTTGGAGTTCTACTTTAAAGCTGCTCCTGATGGTTGTGAGGACGACACACTGTGCTGCAGCGAAAGGACTCTCTCAAATGGACCTGTCAGAGGTGAGCTATTGCTTCTGAGATATGGTGACACGTTAAACGGTGAGGATTGAATAGAAGCCCGTTCACTCCATCTGAATAAAATAGACAAACAGAGGCCAGAAATAGTCGCAGCAATTTGTCTTGTGCGCCCGCGTCATCTTAAAACTGTAAGAAGGTATTAAATAGTTTAAAAGCCGTCTCAGGGAGGACGTGGCTGGAGCCGAATAACACTCCGCGCTTAATGATATTACAGCTGTAAAGCGGGCTTCGCTCAGACTCTCTGAAGACACTTCGCAGGCCCATTTTTATTTCCAGTGACGAGCATGACGAATGGACCACCCTGGTTTTAGCAGTGGACGCTCAGCCAGGCGAGCGTGTGACGCAGGCCAGAAATGGTGTATGCAATAATTACTCACACAACAATGAATGGGAGGCGTTTCATGAATGATTGGAGAGGATAATTAGATAAGATTTAACGTGAAGGTGCACTATTTGCCCAGAGGTTTGTAGAACAGTGTAAAGTAGTCAGTGTACAGCTTGTAGAATAGTGTAAAGTAGTCAGTGTACTGCTTGTAGAACAGTGTAAAGTAGTCAGTGTATAGCTTGTAGAACAGTGTAAAGTAGTCAGTGTACAGCTTGTAGAACAGTGTAAAGTAGTCAGTGGACAGCTTATAAAACAGTGTAAAGTAGTCAGTGTACAGCTTATGAAACAGTGTAAAGTCGTCAGTGTACAGCTTGTAGAACAGTGTAAAGTAGTCAGTGTAAAGCTTGTAGAACAGTGTAAAGTAGTCAGTGTACAGCTTATAAAACAGTGTAAAGTAGTCAGTGTAAAGCTTGTATAACAGTGTAAAGTAGTCGGTGTACAGCTTGTAGAACAGTGTAAAGTAGTCAGTGTACAGCTTGTAGAACAGTGTAAAGTAGTCAGTGTACAGCTTGTAGAACAGTGTAAAGTAGTCAGTGTACAGCTTGTAGAACAGTGTAAAGTAGTCGGTATAAAGCTTATAAAACAGTGTAAAGTAGTCAGTGTACAGCTTATAAAACAGTGTAAAGTAGTCAGTGTACAGCTTATAAAACAGTTTAAAGTAGTCAGTGTACAGCTTATAAAACAGTGTAAAGTAGTCAGTGTACAGCTTGTGGAACAGTGTAAAGTAGTCAGTGTACAGCTTATAAAACAGTGTAAAGTAGTCAGTGTACAGCTTTTAGAACAGTGTAAAGTAGTCAGTGTACAGCTTTTAGAACAGTGTAAAGTAGTTAGTGTACAGCTTATGAAACAGTGTAAAGTAGTCAGTGTACAGCATATAAAACAGTGTAAAGTAGTCAGTGTACAGCTTGTGGAACAGTGTAAAGTAGTCAGTGTACAGCTTGTAAAACAGTGTAAAGTAGTCAGTGTACAGCTTTTAGAACAGTGTAAAGTAGTCAGTGTACAGCTTGTAAAACAGTGTAAAGTAGTCAGTGTACAGCTTTTAGAACAGTGTAAAGTAGTCAGTGTACAGCTTTTAGAACAGTGTAAAGTAGTTAGTGTACAGCTTATGAAACAGTGTAAAGTAGTCAGTGTACAGCATATAAAACAGTGTAAAGTAGTCAGTGTACAGCTTATAAAACAGTGTAAAGTAGTCAGTGTACAGCTTATAAAACGGTGTAAAGTAGTCAGTGTAAAGCTTGTAGAACAGTGTAAAGTAGTCAGTGTAAAGCTTGTAGAACAGTGTAAAGTAGTCGGTGTACAGCTTGTAGAACAGTGTAGAGTAGTCAGTGTACAGCTTGTAGAATAGTGTAAAGTAGTCAGTGTACAGCTTGTGAAACAGTGTACAGTAGTCAGTGTACAGCTTGTAGAACAGTGTAAAGTAGTCAGTGTACAGCTTGTAGAACAGTGTAGAGTAGTCAGTGTACAGCTTGTAGAACAGTGTAGAGTAGTCAGTGTACAGCCAGTAGAACAGTGTAAAGTAGTCAGTGTACAGCTTATAAAACAGTGTAAAGTAGTCAGTGTACAGCTTATAAAACAGTGTAAAGTAGTCAGTGTACAGCCAGTAGAACAGTGTAAAGTAGTCAGTGTACAGCTTATAAAACAGTGTAAAGTAGTCAGTGTACAGCTTATAAAACAGTGTAAAGTAGTCAGTGTACAGCTTATAAAACAGTGTAAAGTAGTCAGTGTAAAGCTTGTAGAACAGTGTAAAGTAGTCAGTGTAAAGCTTGTAGAACAGTGTAAAGTAGTCGGTGTACAGCTTGTAGAACAGTGTAGAGTAGTCAGTGTAAAGCTTGTAGAACAGTGTAAAGTAGTCGGTGTACAGCTTGTAGAACAGTGTAGAGTAGTCAGTGTACAGCTTGTAGAACAGTGTAGAGTAGTCAGTGTACAGCCTGTAGAACAGTGTAAAGTAGTCAGTGTACAGCTTGTAGAACAGTTTAAAGTAGTCAGTGTACAGCTTATAAAACAGTGCAAAGTAGTCAGTGTACAGCTTATAAAACAGTGTAAAGTAGTCAGTGTACAGCTTATAAAACAGTGTAAAGTAGTCGGTGTACAGCTTATAAAACAGTGTAAAGTAGTCAGTGTACAGCTTATAAAACAATGTAAAGTAGTCAGTGTACAGCTTATAAAACAGTGTAAAGTAGTCAGTGTACAGCTTATAAAACAATGTAATGTAGTCAGTGTACAGCTTATAAAACAGTGTAAAGTAGTCAGTGTACAGCTTATAAAACAATGTAAAGTAGTCAGTGTACAGCTTATAAAACAGTGTAAAGTAGTCAGTGTACAGCTTGTAGAACAGTGTAAAGTAGTCAGTGAACAGCTTATAAAACAGTGTAAAGTAGTCAGTGTACAGCTTATAAAACAGTGTAAAGTAGTCAGTGTACAGCTTATAAAACAGTGTAAAGTAGTCAGTGTAAAGCTTGTAGAACAGTGTAAAGTAGTCAGTGTAAAGCTTGTAGAACAGTGTAAAGTAGTCGGTGTACAGCTTGTAGAACAGTGTAGAGTAGTCAGTGTAAAGCTTGTAGAACAGTGTAAAGTAGTCGGTGTACAGCTTGTAGAACAGTGTAGAGTAGTCAGTGTACAGCTTGTAGAACAGTGTAGAGTAGTCAGTGTACAGCCTGTAGAACAGTGTAAAGTAGTCAGTGTACAGCTTGTAGAACAGTTTAAAGTAGTCAGTGTACAGCTTATGAAACAGTGTAAAGTAGTCAGTGTACAGCTTATAAAACAATGTAAAGTAGTCAGTGTACAGCTTGTAGAACAGTGTAAAGTAGTCAGTGGACAGCTTATAAAACAGTGTAAAGTAGTTGGTGTACAGCTTATAAAACAGTGTAAAGTAGTCAGTGTACACCTTATAAAACAGTGTAAAGTAGTCAGTGTACAGCTTATGAAACAGTGTAAAGTCGTCAGTGTACAGCTTATAAAACAGTGTAAAGTAGTCAGTGTACAGCTTATAAAACAATGTAAAGTAGTCAGTGTACAGCTTGTAGAACAGTGTAAAGTAGTTAGTGTAAAGTAGTCAGTGTACAGCTTATAAAATAGTGTAAAGTAGTCAGTGTAAAGCTTGTAGAAAAGTGTAAAGTAGTCAGTGTAAAGCTTGTAGAACAGTGTAAAGTAGTCGGTGTACAGCTTGTAGAACAGTGTAGAGTAGTCAGTGTACAGCTTGTAGAACAGTGTAGAGTAGTCAGAGTACAGCTTGTAGAACAGTGTAAAGTAGTTAGTGTAAAGTAGTCAGTGTACAGCTTATAAAACAGTGGAAAGTAGTCAGTGTACAGCTTATAAAACAGTGTAAAGTAGTCAGTGTACAGCTTATAAAATAGTGTAAAGTAGTCAGTGTAAAGCTTGTAGAACAGTGTAAAGTAGTCGGTGTACAGCTTGTAGAACAGTGTAAAGTAGTCGGTGTACAGCTTGTTGAACAGTGTAGAGTAGTCAGTGTACAGCTTGTAGAACAGTGTAGAGTAGTCAGAGTACAGCTTGTAGAACAGTGTAGAGTAGTCAGTGTACAGCTTGTAGAACAGTGTAAAGTAGTCAGTGGACAGCTTATAAAACAGTGTAAACTAGTCAGTGTACAGCTTGTAGAACAGTGTAAAGTAGTCAGTGTAAAGTAGTCAGTGTACAGCTTATAAAACAGTGTAAAGTAGTCAGTGGACAGCTTATAAAACAGTGTAAAGTAGTCAGTGTACAGCTTATAAAATAGTGTAAAGTAGTCAGTGTAAAGCTTGTAGAACAGTGTAAAGTAGTCAGTGTACAGCTTGTAGAACAGTGTAGAGTAGTCAGAGTACAGCTTGTAGAACAGTGTAGAGTAGTCAGTGTACAGCTTGTAGAACAGTGTAAAGTAGTCAGTGTACAGCTTGTAGAACAGTTTAAAGTAGTCAGTGTACAGCTTGTAGAACAGTTTAAAGTAGTCAGTGTAAAGCTTGAAGAACAGTGTAATGTAGTCAGTGTACAGCTTGTATAATGTTGTAGTCAGTGTACAGCTGTGTTGTACAGTCAGTGTTGTAGGACAGTGTAAAGTAGTCAGTGTAAAGCTTGTAGAACATTGTATAGTAGTCAATGTACAGCTTGTAGAACAGTGTAAAGTAGTCAGTGTACAGCTTGTAGAACAGTGTAAAGTAGTCAATGTACAGCTTGTAGAACAGTGTAAAGTAGTCAGTGTACAGCTTGTAGAACAGTGTAAAGTAGTCAGTGGACAGCTTATAAAACAGTGTAAAGTAGTCAGTGTACAGCTTATAAAACAGTGTAAAGTAGTCAGTGTACAGCTTATAAAACAATGTAAAGTAGTCAGTGTACAGCTTATAAAACAGTGTAAAGTAGTCAGTGTACAGCTTATAAAACAATGTAAAGTAGTCAGTGTACAGCTTATAAAACAGTGTAAAGTAGTCAGTGTACAGCTTGTAGAACAGTGTAAAGTAGTCAGTGTACAGCTTATAAAACAGTGTAAAGCAGTCTGTGTACAGCTTATAAAACAGTGTAAAGTAGTCAGTGTACAGCTTATAAAACAGTGTAAAGTCGTCAGTGTACAGCTTATAAAACAGTGTAAAGTAGTCAGTGTACAGCTTATAAAACAATGTAAAGTAGTCAGTGTACAGCTTATAAAACAGTGTAAAGTAGTCAGTGTACAGCTTGTAGAACAGTGTAAAGTAGTTAGTGTAAAGTAGTCAGTGTACAGCTTATAAAACAGTGGAAAGTAGTCAGTGTACAGCTTATAAAACAGTGGAAAGTAGTCAGTGTACAGCTTATAAAATAGTGTAAAGTAGTCAGTGTAAAGCTTGTAGAACAGTGTAAAGTAGTCAGTGTAAAGCTTGTAGAACAGTGTAAAGTAGTCGGTGTACAGCTTGTAGAACAGTGTAGAGTAGTCAGTGTACAGCTTGTAGAACAGTGTAGAGTAGTCAGAGTACAGCTTGTTGAACAGTGTAAAGTAGTTAGTGTAAAGTAGTCAGTGTACAGCTTATAAAACAGTGGAAAGTAGTCAGTGTACAGCTTATAAAACAGTGTAAAGTAGTCAGTGTACAGCTTATAAAATAGTGTAAAGTAGTCAGTGTAAAGCTTGTAGAACAGTGTAAAGTAGTCGGTGTACAGCTTGTAGAACAGTGTAAAGTAGTCGGTGTACAGCTTGTTGAACAGTGTAGAGTAGTCAGTGTACAGCTTGTAGAACAGTGTAGAGTAGTCAGAGTACAGCTTGTAGAACAGTGTAGAGTAGTCAGTGTACAGCTTGTAGAACAGTGTAAAGTAGTCAGTGGACAGCTTATAAAACAGTGTAAACTAGTCAGTGTACAGCTTGTAGAACAGTGTAAAGTAGTCAGTGTAAAGTAGTCAGTGTACAGCTTATAAAACAGTGTAAAGTAGTCAGTGTACAGCTTATAAAACAGTGTAAAGTAGTCAGTGTACAGCTTATAAAATAGTGTAAAGTAGTCAGTGTAAAGCTTGTAGAACAGTGTAAAGTAGTCAGTGTACAGCTTGTAGAACAGTGTAGAGTAGTCAGAGTACAGCTTGTAGAACAGTGTAGAGTAGTCAGTGTACAGCTTGTAGAACAGTGTAAAGTAGTCAGTGTACAGCTTGTAGAACAGTTTAAAGTAGTCAGTGTACAGCTTGTAGAACAGTTTAAAGTAGTCAGTGTAAAGCTTGAAGAACAGTGTAATGTAGTCAGTGTACAGCTTGTATAATGGTGTAGTCAGTGTACAGCTGTGTTGTACAGTCAGTGTTGTAGGACAGTGTAAAGTAGTCAGTGTAAAGCTTGTAGAACATTGTATAGTAGTCAATGTACAGCTTGTAGAACAGTGTAAAGTAGTCAGTGTACAGCTTGTAGAACAGTGTAAAGTAGTCAATGTACAGTTTGTAGAACAGTGTAAAGTAGTCAGTGTAAAGCTTGTAGAACAGTGTAAAGTAGTCAGTGGACAGCTTATAAAACAGTGTAAAGTAGTCGGTGTACAGCTTATAAAACAGTGTAAAGTAGTCAGTGTACAGCTTATAAAACAGTGTAAAGTAGTCAGTGTACAGCTTATAAAACAGTGTAAAGTAGTCAGTGTACAGCTTATAAAACAATGTAAAGTAGTCAGTGTACAGCTTATAAAACAGTGTAAAGTAGTCAGTGTACAGCTTGTAGAACAGTGTAAAGTAGTCAGTGTACAGCTTATAAAACGGTGTAAAGTAGTCAGTGTAAAGCTTGTAGAACAGTGTAAAGTAGTCAGTGTAAAGCTTGTAGAACAGTGTAAAGTAGTCAGTGTACAGCTTATAAAACAGTGTAAAGTAGTCAGTGTACAGCTTATAAAACAATGTAAAGTAGTCAGTGTACAGCTTATAAAACAGTGTAAAGTAGTCAGTGTACAGCTTATAAAACAATGTAAAGTAGTCAGTGTACAGCTTATAAAACAGTGTAAAGTAGTCAGTGTACAGCTTGTAGAACAGTGTAAAGTAGTCAGTGTACAGCTTATAAAACGGTGTAAAGTAGTCAGTGTAAAGCTTGTAGAACAGTGTAAAGTAGTCAGTGTAAAGCTTGTAGAACAGTGTAAAGTAGTCGGTGTACAGCTTGTAGAACAGTGTAGAGTAGTCAGTGTACAGCTTGTAGAATAGTGTAAAGTAGTCAGTGTACAGCTTGTGAAACAGTGTACAGTAGTCAGTGTACAGCTTGTAGAACAGTGTAAAGTAGTCAGTGTACAGCTTGTAGAACAGTGTAGAGTAGTCAGTGTACAGCTTGTAGAACAGTGTAGAGTAGTCAGTGTACAGCCAGTAGAACAGTGTAAAGTAGTCAGTGTACAGCTTATAAAACAGTGTAAAGTAGTCAGTGTACAGCTTATAAAACAGTGTAAAGTAGTCAGTGTACAGCCAGTAGAACAGTGTAAAGTAGTCAGTGTACAGCTTATAAAACAGTGTAAAGTAGTCAGTGTACAGCTTATAAAACAGTGTAAAGTAGTCAGTGTACAGCTTATAAAACAGTGTAAAGTAGTCAGTGTAAAGCTTGTAGAACAGTGTAAAGTAGTCAGTGTAAAGCTTGTAGAACAGTGTAAAGTAGTCGGTGTACAGCTTGTAGAACAGTGTAGAGTAGTCAGTGTAAAGCTTGTAGAACAGTGTAAAGTAGTCGGTGTACAGCTTGTAGAACAGTGTAGAGTAGTCAGTGTACAGCTTGTAGAACAGTGTAGAGTAGTCAGTGTACAGCCTGTAGAACAGTGTAAAGTAGTCAGTGTACAGCTTGTAGAACAGTTTAAAGTAGTCAGTGTACAGCTTATAAAACAGTGCAAAGTAGTCAGTGTACAGCTTATAAAACAGTGTAAAGTAGTCAGTGTACAGCTTATAAAACAGTGTAAAGTAGTCGGTGTACAGCTTATAAAACAGTGTAAAGTAGTCAGTGTACAGCTTATAAAACAATGTAAAGTAGTCAGTGTACAGCTTATAAAACAGTGTAAAGTAGTCAGTGTACAGCTTATAAAACAATGTAATGTAGTCAGTGTACAGCTTATAAAACAGTGTAAAGTAGTCAGTGTACAGCTTATAAAACAATGTAAAGTACTCAGTGTACAGCTTATAAAACAGTGTAAAGTAGTCAGTGTACAGCTTGTAGAACAGTGTAAAGTAGTCAGTGAACAGCTTATAAAACAGTGTAAAGTAGTCAGTGTACAGCTTATAAAACAGTGTAAAGTAGTCAGTGTACAGCTTATAAAACAGTGTAAAGTAGTCAGTGTAAAGCTTGTAGAACAGTGTAAAGTAGTCAGTGTAAAGCTTGTAGAACAGTGTAAAGTAGTCGGTGTACAGCTTGTAGAACAGTGTAGAGTAGTCAGTGTAAAGCTTGTAGAACAGTGTAAAGTAGTCGGTGTACAGCTTGTAGAACAGTGTAGAGTAGTCAGTGTACAGCTTGTAGAACAGTGTAGAGTAGTCAGTGTACAGCCTGTAGAACAGTGTAAAGTAGTCAGTGTACAGCTTGTAGAACAGTTTAAAGTAGTCAGTGTACAGCTTATGAAACAGTGTAAAGTAGTCAGTGTACAGCTTATAAAACAATGTAAAGTAGTCAGTGTACAGCTTGTAGAACAGTGTAAAGTAGTCAGTGGACAGCTTATAAAACAGTGTAAAGTAGTTGGTGTACAGCTTATAAAACAGTGTAAAGTAGTCAGTGTACACCTTATAAAACAGTGTAAAGTAGTCAGTGTACAGCTTATGAAACAGTGTAAAGTCGTCAGTGTACAGCTTATAAAACAGTGTAAAGTAGTCAGTGTACAGCTTATAAAACAATGTAAAGTAGTCAGTGTACAGCTTGTAGAACAGTGTAAAGTAGTTAGTGTAAAGTAGTCAGTGTACAGCTTATAAAATAGTGTAAAGTAGTCAGTGTAAAGCTTGTAGAAAAGTGTAAAGTAGTCAGTGTAAAGCTTGTAGAACAGTGTAAAGTAGTCGGTGTACAGCTTGTAGAACAGTGTAGAGTAGTCAGTGTACAGCTTGTAGAACAGTGTAGAGTAGTCAGAGTACAGCTTGTAGAACAGTGTAAAGTAGTTAGTGTAAAGTAGTCAGTGTACAGCTTATAAAACAGTGGAAAGTAGTCAGTGTACAGCTTATAAAACAGTGTAAAGTAGTCAGTGTACAGCTTATAAAATAGTGTAAAGTAGTCAGTGTAAAGCTTGTAGAACAGTGTAAAGTAGTCGGTGTACAGCTTGTAGAACAGTGTAAAGTAGTCGGTGTACAGCTTGTTGAACAGTGTAGAGTAGTCAGTGTACAGCTTGTAGAACAGTGTAGAGTAGTCAGAGTACAGCTTGTAGAACAGTGTAGAGTAGTCAGTGTACAGCTTGTAGAACAGTGTAAAGTAGTCAGTGGACAGCTTATAAAACAGTGTAAACTAGTCAGTGTACAGCTTGTAGAACAGTGTAAAGTAGTCAGTGTAAAGTAGTCAGTGTACAGCTTATAAAACAGTGTAAAGTAGTCAGTGGACAGCTTATAAAACAGTGTAAAGTAGTCAGTGTACAGCTTATAAAATAGTGTAAAGTAGTCAGTGTAAAGCTTGTAGAACAGTGTAAAGTAGTCAGTGTACAGCTTGTAGAACAGTGTAGAGTAGTCAGAGTACAGCTTGTAGAACAGTGTAGAGTAGTCAGTGTACAGCTTGTAGAACAGTGTAAAGTAGTCAGTGTACAGCTTGTAGAACAGTTTAAAGTAGTCAGTGTACAGCTTGTAGAACAGTTTAAAGTAGTCAGTGTAAAGCTTGAAGAACAGTGTAATGTAGTCAGTGTACAGCTTGTATAATGTTGTAGTCAGTGTACAGCTGTGTTGTACAGTCAGTGTTGTAGGACAGTGTAAAGTAGTCAGTGTAAAGCTTGTAGAACATTGTATAGTAGTCAATGTACAGCTTGTAGAACAGTGTAAAGTAGTCAGTGTACAGCTTGTAGAACAGTGTAAAGTAGTCAATGTACAGCTTGTAGAACAGTGTAAAGTAGTCAGTGTACAGCTTGTAGAACAGTGTAAAGTAGTCAGTGGACAGCTTATAAAACAGTGTAAAGTAGTCAGTGTACAGCTTATAAAACAGTGTAAAGTAGTCAGTGTACAGCTTATAAAACAATGTAAAGTAGTCAGTGTACAGCTTATAAAACAGTGTAAAGTAGTCAGTGTAGAGCTTATAAAACAATGTAAAGTAGTCAGTGTACAGCTTATAAAACAGTGTAAAGTAGTCAGTGTACAGCTTGTAGAACAGTGTAAAGTAGTCAGTGTACAGCTTATAAAACAGTGTAAAGCAGTCTGTGTACAGCTTATAAAACAGTGTAAAGTAGTCAGTGTACAGCTTATAAAACAGTGTAAAGTCGTCAGTGTACAGCTTATAAAACAGTGTAAAGTAGTCAGTGTACAGCTTATAAAACAATGTAAAGTAGTCAGTGTACAGCTTATAAAACAGTGTAAAGTAGTCAGTGTACAGCTTGTAGAACAGTGTAAAGTAGTTAGTGTAAAGTAGTCAGTGTACAGCTTATAAAACAGTGGAAAGTAGTCAGTGTACAGCTTATAAAACAGTGGAAAGTAGTCAGTGTACAGCTTATAAAATAGTGTAAAGTAGTCAGTGTAAAGCTTGTAGAACAGTGTAAAGTAGTCAGTGTAAAGCTTGTAGAACAGTGTAAAGTAGTCGGTGTACAGCTTGTAGAACAGTGTAGAGTAGTCAGTGTACAGCTTGTAGAACAGTGTAGAGTAGTCAGAGTACAGCTTGTTGAACAGTGTAAAGTAGTTAGTGTAAAGTAGTCAGTGTACAGCTTATAAAACAGTGGAAAGTAGTCAGTGTACAGCTTATAAAACAGTGTAAAGTAGTCAGTGTACAGCTTATAAAATAGTGTAAAGTAGTCAGTGTAAAGCTTGTAGAACAGTGTAAAGTAGTCAGTGTACAGCTTGTAGAACAGTGTAGAGTAGTCAGAGTACAGCTTGTAGAACAGTGTAGAGTAGTCAGTGTACAGCTTGTAGAACAGTGTAAAGTAGTCAGTGTACAGCTTGTAGAACAGTTTAAAGTAGTCAGTGTACAGCTTGTAGAACAGTTTAAAGTAGTCAGTGTAAAGCTTGAAGAACAGTGTAATGTAGTCAGTGTACAGCTTGTATAATGGTGTAGTCAGTGTACAGCTGTGTTGTACAGTCAGTGTTGTAGGACAGTGTAAAGTAGTCAGTGTAAAGCTTGTAGAACATTGTATAGTAGTCAATGTACAGCTTGTAGAACAGTGTAAAGTAGTCAGTGTACAGCTTGTAGAACAGTGTAAAGTAGTCAATGTACAGTTTGTAGAACAGTGTAAAGTAGTCAGTGTAAAGCTTGTAGAACAGTGTAAAGTAGTCAGTGGACAGCTTATAAAACAGTGTAAAGTAGTCGGTGTACAGCTTATAAAACAGTGTAAAGTAGTCAGTGTACAGCTTATAAAACAGTGTAAAGTAGTCAGTGTACAGCTTATAAAACAGTGTAAAGTAGTCAGTGTACAGCTTATAAAACAATGTAAAGTAGTCAGTGTACAGCTTATAAAACAGTGTAAAGTAGTCAGTGTACAGCTTGTAGAACAGTGTAAAGTAGTCAGTGTACAGCTTATAAAACGGTGTAAAGTAGTCAGTGTAAAGCTTGTAGAACAGTGTAAAGTAGTCAGTGTAAAGCTTGTAGAACAGTGTAAAGTAGTCGGTGTACAGCTTGTAGAACAGTGTAGAGTAGTCAGTGTACAGCCTGTAGAACAGTGTAAAGTAGTCAGTGTACAGCTTGTAGAACAGTTTAAAGTAGTCAGTGTACAGCTTATGAAACAGTGTAAAGTAGTCAGTGTACAGCTTATAAAACAATGTAAAGTAGTCAGTGTACAGCTTGTAGAACAGTGTAAAGTAGTCAGTGGACAGCTTATAAAACAGTGTAAAGTAGTTGGTGTACAGCTTATAAAACAGTGTAAAGTAGTCAGTGTACACCTTATAAAACAGTGTAAAGTAGTCAGTGTACAGCTTATGAAACAGTGTAAAGTCGTCAGTGTACAGCTTATAAAACAGTGTAAAGTAGTCAGTGTACAGCTTATAAAACAATGTAAAGTAGTCAGTGTACAGCTTGTAGAACAGTGTAAAGTAGTTAGTGTAAAGTAGTCAGTGTACAGCTTATAAAATAGTGTAAAGTAGTCAGTGTAAAGCTTGTAGAAAAGTGTAAAGTAGTCAGTGTAAAGCTTGTAGAACAGTGTAAAGTAGTCGGTGTACAGCTTGTAGAACAGTGTAGAGTAGTCAGTGTACAGCTTGTAGAACAGTGTAGAGTAGTCAGAGTACAGCTTGTAGAACAGTGTAAAGTAGTTAGTGTAAAGTAGTCAGTGTACAGCTTATAAAACAGTGGAAAGTAGTCAGTGTACAGCTTATAAAACAGTGTAAAGTAGTCAGTGTACAGCTTATAAAATAGTGTAAAGTAGTCAGTGTAAAGCTTGTAGAACAGTGTAAAGTAGTCGGTGTACAGCTTGTAGAACAGTGTAAAGTAGTCGGTGTACAGCTTGTTGAACAGTGTAGAGTAGTCAGTGTACAGCTTGTAGAACAGTGTAGAGTAGTCAGAGTACAGCTTGTAGAACAGTGTAGAGTAGTCAGTGTACAGCTTGTAGAACAGTGTAAAGTAGTCAGTGGACAGCTTATAAAACAGTGTAAACTAGTCAGTGTACAGCTTATAGAACAGTGTAAAGTAGTCAGTGTAAAGTAGTCAGTGTACAGCTTATAAAACAGTGTAAAGTAGTCAGTGGACAGCTTATAAAACAGTGTAAAGTAGTCAGTGTACAGCTTATAAAATAGTGTAAAGTAGTCAGTGTAAAGCTTGTAGAACAGTGTAAAGTAGTCAGTGTACAGCTTGTAGAACAGTGTAGAGTAGTCAGAGTACAGCTTGTAGAACAGTGTAGAGTAGTCAGTGTACAGCTTGTAGAACAGTGTAAAGTAGTCAGTGTACAGCTTGTAGAACAGTTTAAAGTAGTCAGTGTACAGCTTGTAGAACAGTTTAAAGTAGTCAGTGTAAAGCTTGAAGAACAGTGTAATGTAGTCAGTGTACAGCTTGTATAATGTTGTAGTCAGTGTACAGCTGTGTTGTACAGTCAGTGTTGTAGGACAGTGTAAAGTAGTCAGTGTAAAGCTTGTAGAACATTGTATAGTAGTCAATGTACAGCTTGTAGAACAGTGTAAAGTAGTCAGTGTACAGCTTGTAGAACAGTGTAAAGTAGTCAATGTACAGCTTGTAGAACAGTGTAAAGTAGTCAGTGTACAGCTTGTAGAACAGTGTAAAGTAGTCAGTGGACAGCTTATAAAACAGTGTAAAGTAGTCAGTGTACAGCTTATAAAACAGTGTAAAGTAGTCAGTGTACAGCTTATAAAACAATGTAAAGTAGTCAGTGTACAGCTTATAAAACAGTGTAAAGTAGTCAGTGTACAGCTTATAAAACAATGTAAAGTAGTCAGTGTACAGCTTATAAAACAGTGTAAAGTAGTCAGTGTACAGCTTGTAGAACAGTGTAAAGTAGTCAGTGTACAGCTTATAAAACAGTGTAAAGCAGTCTGTGTACAGCTTATAAAACAGTGTAAAGTAGTCAGTGTACAGCTTATAAAACAGTGTAAAGTCGTCAGTGTACAGCTTATAAAACAGTGTAAAGTAGTCAGTGTACAGCTTATAAAACAATGTAAAGTAGTCAGTGTACAGCTTATAAAACAGTGTAAAGTAGTCAGTGTACAGCTTGTAGAACAGTGTAAAGTAGTTAGTGTAAAGTAGTCAGTGTACAGCTTATAAAACAGTGGAAAGTAGTCAGTGTACAGCTTATAAAACAGTGGAAAGTAGTCAGTGTACAGCTTATAAAATAGTGTAAAGTAGTCAGTGTAAAGCTTGTAGAACAGTGTAAAGTAGTCAGTGTAAAGCTTGTAGAACAGTGTAAAGTAGTCGGTGTACAGCTTGTAGAACAGTGTAGAGTAGTCAGTGTACAGCTTGTAGAACAGTGTAGAGTAGTCAGAGTACAGCTTGTTGAACAGTGTAAAGTAGTTAGTGTAAAGTAGTCAGTGTACAGCTTATAAAACAGTGGAAAGTAGTCAGTGTACAGCTTATAAAACAGTGTAAAGTAGTCAGTGTACAGCTTATAAAATAGTGTAAAGTAGTCAGTGTAAAGCTTGTAGAACAGTGTAAAGTAGTCGGTGTACAGCTTGTAGAACAGTGTAAAGTAGTCGGTGTACAGCTTGTTGAACAGTGTAGAGTAGTCAGTGTACAGCTTGTAGAACAGTGTAGAGTAGTCAGAGTACAGCTTGTAGAACAGTGTAGAGTAGTCAGTGTACAGCTTGTAGAACAGTGTAAAGTAGTCAGTGGACAGCTTATAAAACAGTGTAAACTAGTCAGTGTACAGCTTGTAGAACAGTGTAAAGTAGTCAGTGTAAAGTAGTCAGTGTACAGCTTATAAAACAGTGTAAAGTAGTCAGTGTACAGCTTATAAAACAGTGTAAAGTAGTCAGTGTACAGCTTATAAAATAGTGTAAAGTAGTCAGTGTAAAGCTTGTAGAACAGTGTAAAGTAGTCAGTGTACAGCTTGTAGAACAGTGTAGAGTAGTCAGAGTACAGCTTGTAGAACAGTGTAGAGTAGTCAGTGTACAGCTTGTAGAACAGTGTAAAGTAGTCAGTGTACAGCTTGTAGAACAGTTTAAAGTAGTCAGTGTACAGCTTGTAGAACAGTTTAAAGTAGTCAGTGTAAAGCTTGAAGAACAGTGTAATGTAGTCAGTGTACAGCTTGTATAATGGTGTAGTCAGTGTACAGCTGTGTTGTACAGTCAGTGTTGTAGGACAGTGTAAAGTAGTCAGTGTAAAGCTTGTAGAACATTGTATAGTAGTCAATGTACAGCTTGTAGAACAGTGTAAAGTAGTCAGTGTACAGCTTGTAGAACAGTGTAAAGTAGTCAATGTACAGTTTGTAGAACAGTGTAAAGTAGTCAGTGTAAAGCTTGTAGAACAGTGTAAAGTAGTCAGTGGACAGCTTATAAAACAGTGTAAAGTAGTCGGTGTACAGCTTATAAAACAGTGTAAAGTAGTCAGTGTACAGCTTATAAAACAGTGTAAAGTAGTCAGTGTACAGCTTATAAAACAGTGTAAAGTAGTCAGTGTACAGCTTATAAAACAATGTAAAGTAGTCAGTGTACAGCTTATAAAACAGTGTAAAGTAGTCAGTGTACAGCTTATAAAACAATGTAAAGTAGTCAGTGTACAGCTTATAAAACAGTGTAAAGTAGTCAGTGTACAGCTTGTAGAACAGTGTAAAGTAGTCAGTGTACAGCTTATAAAACAGTGTAAAGCAGTCTGTGTACAGCTTATAAAACAGTGTAAAGTAGTCAGTGTACAGCTTATGAAACAGTGTAAAGTCGTCAGTGTACAGCTTATAAAACAGTGTAAAGTAGTCGGTGTACAGCTTATAAAACAATGTAAAGTAGTCGGTGTACAGCTTATAAAACAGTGTAAAGTAGTCAGTGTACAGCTTGTAGAACAGTGTAAAGTAGTTAGTGTAAAGTAGTCAGTGTACAGCTTATAAAACAGTGGAAAGTAGTCAGTGTACAGCTTATAAAACAGTGTAAAGTAGTCAGTGTACAGCTTATAAAATAGTGTAAAGTAGTCAGTGTAAAGCTTGTAGAACAGTGTAAAGTAGTCAGTGTAAAGCTTGTAGAACAGTGTAAAGTAGTCGGTGTACAGCTTGTAGAACAGTGTAGAGTAGTCAGTGTACAGCTTGTAGAACAGTGTAGAGTAGTCAGAGTACAGCTTGTAGAACAGTGTAAAGTAGTTAGTGTAAAGTAGTCAGTGTACAGCTTATAAAACAGTGGAAAGTAGTCAGTGTACAGCTTATAAAACAGTGTAAAGTAGTCAGTGTACAGCTTATAAAACAGTGTAAAGTAGTCAGTGTACAGCTTGTAGAACAGTGTAAAGTAGTCAGTGTACAGCTTATAAAACAGTGTAAAGCAGTCTGTGTACAGCTCATAAAACAGTGTAAAGTAGTCAGTGTACAGCTTATGAAACAGTGTAAAGTCGTCAGTGTACAGCTTATAAAACAGGGTAAAGTAGTCGGTGTACAGCTTATAAAACAATGTAAAGTAGTCAGTGTACAGCTTATAAAACAGTGTAAAGTAGTCAGTGTACAGCTTGTAGAACAGTGTAAAGTAGTTAGTGTAAAGTAGTCAGTGTACAGCTTATAAAACAGTGGAAAGTAGTCAGTGTACAGCTTATAAAACAGTGTAAAGTAGTCAGTGTACAGCTTATAAAATAGTGTAAAGTAGTCAGTGTAAAGCTTGTAGAACAGTGTAAAGTAGTCAGCGTAAAGCTTGTAGAACAGTGTAAAGTAGTCGGTGTACAGCTTGTAGAACAGTGTAGAGTAGTCAGTGTACAGCTTGTAGAACAGTGTAAAGTAGTCAGAGTACAGCTTGTAGAACAGTGTAAAGTAGTTAGTGTAAAGTAGTCAGTGTACAGCTTATAAAACAGTGGAAAGTAGTCAGTGTACAGCTTATAAAACAGTGTAAAGTAGTCAGTGTACAGCTTATAAAACAGTGTAAAGTAGTCAGTGTACATCTTGTAGAACAGTGTAAAGTAGTCAGTGTACAGCTTATGAAACAGTGTAAAGTAGTCAGTGTACAGCTTATAAAACAGTGTAAAGTAGTCAGTGTACAGCTTATAAAACAGTGTAAAGTAGTCAGTGTAAAGTAGTCAGTGTACAACTTATAAAACAGTGTAAAGTAGTCAGTGTACAGCTTGTAGAACAGTGTAAAGTAGTCAGTGGACAGCTTATAAAACAGTGTAAACTAGTCAGTGTACAGCTTGTAGAACAGTGTAAAGTAGTCAGTGTAAAGTAGTCAGTGTACAGCTTATAAAACAGTGTAAAGTAGTCAGTGTACAGCTTATAAAACAGTGTAAAGTAGTCAGTGTACAGCTTATAAAATAGTGTAAAGTAGTCAGTGTAAAGCTTGTAGAACAGTGTAAAGTAGTCAGTGTAAAGCTTGTAGAACAGTGTAGAGTAGTCAGAGTACAGCTTGTAGAACAGTGTAGAGTAGTCAGTGTACAGCTTGTAGAACAGTGTAAAGTAGTCAGTGTACAGCTTATAAAACAGTGTAAAGTAGTCAGTGTACAGCTTATAAAACAATGTAAAGTAGTCAGTGTACAGCTTATAAAACAATGTAAAGTAGTCAGTGTACAGCTTATAAAACAGTGTAAAGTAGTCAGTGTACAGCTTGTAGAACAGTGTAAAGTAGTCAGTGTACAGCTTATAAAACAGTGTAAAGCAGTCTATGTACAGCTTATAAAACAGTGTAAAGTAGTCAGTGTACAGCTTATGAAACAGTGTAAAGTCGTCAGTGTACAGCTTATAAAACAGTGTAAAGTAGTCAGTGTACAGCTTATAAAACAATGTAAAGTAGTCAGTGTACAGCTTTTAGAACAGTGTAAAGTAGTTAGTGTAAAGTCGTCAGTGTACAGCTTATAAAACAGTGTAAAGTAGTCAGTGTACAGCTTATAAAATAGTGTAAAGTAGTCAGTGTAAAGCTTGTAGAAAAGTGTAAAGTAGTCAGTGTAAAGCTTGTAGAACAGTGTAAAGTAGTCGGTGTACAGCTTGTAGAACAGTGTAAAGTAGTCAGTGTACAGCTTGTAGAACAGTGTAGAGTAGTCAGAGTACAGCTTGTAGAACAGTGTAAAGTAGTTAGTGTAAAGTAGTCAGTGTACAGCTTATAAAACAGTGGAAAGTAGTCAGTGTACAGCTTATAAAACAGTGTAAAGTAGTCAGTGTACAGCTTATAAAACAATGTAATGTAGTCAGTGTACAGCTTATAAAACAGTGTAAAGTAGTCAGTGTACAGCTTATAAAACAATGTAAAGTAGTCAGTGTACAGCTTGTAAAACAGTGTAAAGTAGTCAGTGTACAGCTTGTAGAACAGTGTAAAGTAGTCAGTGTAAAGTAGTCAGTGTACAGCTTATAAAACAGTGTAAAGTAGTCAGTGTACAGCTTATAAAACAGTGTAAAGTAGTCAGTGTACAGCTTATAAAACAGTGTAAAGTAGTCAGTGTAAAGCTTGTAGAACAGTGTAAAGTAGTCAGTGTACAGCTTGTAGAACAGTGTAGAGTAGTCAGAGTACAGCTTGTAGAACAGTGTAAAGTAGTCAGTGTACAGCTTATAAAACAGTGTAAAGCAGTCTGTGTACAGCTTATAAAACAGTGTAAAGTAGTCAGTGTACAGCTTGTAGAACAGTGTAAAGTAGTCAGTGTACAGCTTATAAAACAGTGTAAAGCAGTCTGTGTACAGCTTATAAAACAGTGTAAAGTAGTCAGTGTACAGCTTATGAAACAGTGTAAAGTCGTCAGTGTACAGCTTATAAAACAGTGTAAAGTAGTCAGTGTACAGCTTATAAAACAATGTAAAGTAGTTAGTGTAAAGTAGTCAGTGTACAGCTTATAAAACAGTGGAAAGTAGTCAGTGTACAGCTTATAAAACAGTGTAAAGTAGTCAGTGTACAGCTTATAAAATAGTGTAAAGTAGTCAGTGTAAAGCTTGTAGAAAAGTGTAAAGTAGTCAGTGTAAAGCTTGTAGAACAGTGTAAAGTAGTCGGTGTACAGCTTGTAGAACAGTGTAGAGTAGTCAGTGTACAGCTTGTAGAACAGTGTAGAGTAGTCAGAGTACAGCTTGTAGAACAGTGTAAAGTAGTTAGTGTAAAGTAGTCAGTGTACAGCTTATAAAACAGTGGAAAGTAGTCAGTGTACAGCTTATAAAACAGTGTAAAGTAGTCAGTGTACAGCTTATAAAATAGTGTAAAGTAGTCAGTGTAAAGCTTGTAGAACAGTGTAAAGTAGTCGGTGTACAGCTTGTAGAACAGTGTAAAGTAGTCGGTGTACAGCTTGTTGAACAGTGTAGAGTAGTCAGTGTACAGCTTGTAGAACAGTGTAAAGTAGTCACTGTACAGCTTGTAGAACAGTGTAGAGTAGTCAGAGTACAGCTTGTAGAACAGTGTAGAGTAGTCAGTGTACAGCTTGTAGAACAGTGTAAAGTAGTCAGTGTACAGCTTATAAAACAGTGTAAAGTAGTCAGTGTACAGCTTGTAGAACAGTGTAAAGTAGTTAGTGTAAAGTAGTCAGTGTACAGCTTACAAAACAGTGTAAAGTAGTCAGTGTACAGCTTATAAAACAGTGTAAAGTAGTCAGTGTACAGCTTATAAAATAGTGTAAAGTAGTCAGTGTAAAGCTTGTAGAACAGTGTAAAGTAGTCAGTGTACAGCTTGTAGAACAGTGTAGAGTAGTCAGAGTACAGCTTGTAGAACAGTGTAGAGTAGTCAGTGTACAGCTTGTAGAACAGTGTAAAGTAGTCAGTGTACAGCTTGTAGAACAGTTTAAAGTAGTCAGTGTACAGCTTGTAGAACAGTTTAAAGTAGTCAGTGTAAAGCTTGAAGAACAGTGTAATGTAGTCAGTGTACAGCTTGTATAATGGTGTAGTCAGTGTACAGCTGTGTTGTACAGTCAGTGTTGTAGGACAGTGTAAAGTAGTCAGTGTAAAGCTTGTAGAACATTGTATAGTAGTCAATGTACAGCTTGTAGAACAGTGTAAAGTAGTCAGTGTACAGCTTGTAGAACAGCGTAAAGTAGTCAATGTACAGCTTGTAGAACAGTGTAAAGTAGTCAGTGTACAGCTTGTAGAAAAGTGTAAAGTAGTCAGTGGACAGCTTATAAAACAGTGGAAAGTAGTCGGTGTACAGCTTATAAAACAGTGTAAAGTAGTCAGTGTACAGCTTATAAAACAGTGTAAAGTAGTCAGTGTACAGCTTATAAAACAGTGTAAAGTAGTCAGTGTACAGCTTATAAAACAATGTAAAGTAGTCAGTGTACAGCTTATAAAACAGTGTAAAGTAGTCAGTGTACAGCTTATAAAACAATGTAAAGTAGTCAGTGTACAGCTTATAAAACAGTGTAAAGTAGTCAGTGTACAGCTTGTAGAACAGTGTAAAGTAGTCAGTGTACAGCTTATAAAACAGTGTAAAGCAGTCTGTGTACAGCTTATAAAACAGTGTAAAGTAGTCAGTGTACAGCTTATGAAACAGTGTAAAGTCGTCAGTGTACAGCTTATAAAACAGTGTAAAGTAGTCGGTGTACAGCTTATAAAACAATGTAAAGTAGTCGGTGTACAGCTTATAAAACAGTGTAAAGTAGTCAGTGTACAGCTTGTAGAACAGTGTAAAGTAGTTAGTGTAAAGTAGTCAGTGTACAGCTTATAAAACAGTGGAAAGTAGTCAGTGTACAGCTTATAAAACAGTGTAAAGTAGTCAGTGTACAGCTTATAAAATAGTGTAAAGTAGTCAGTGTAAAGCTTGTAGAACAGTGTAAAGTAGTCAGTGTAAAGCTTGTAGAACAGTGTAAAGTAGTCGGTGTACAGCTTGTAGAACAGTGTAGAGTAGTCAGTGTACAGCTTGTAGAACAGTGTAGAGTAGTCAGAGTACAGCTTGTAGAACAGTGTAAAGTAGTTAGTGTAAAGTAGTCAGTGTACAGCTTATAAAACAGTGGAAAGTAGTCAGTGTACAGCTTATAAAACAGTGTAAAGTAGTCAGTGTACAGCTTATAAAACAGTGTAAAGTAGTCAGTGTACAGCTTGTAGAACAGTGTAAAGTAGTCAGTGTACAGCTTATAAAACAGTGTAAAGCAGTCTGTGTACAGCTCATAAAACAGTGTAAAGTAGTCAGTGTACAGCTTATGAAACAGTGTAAAGTCGTCAGTGTACAGCTTATAAAACAGGGTAAAGTAGTCGGTGTACAGCTTATAAAACAATGTAAAGTAGTCAGTGTACAGCTTATAAAACAGTGTAAAGTAGTCAGTGTACAGCTTGTAGAACAGTGTAAAGTAGTTAGTGTAAAGTAGTCAGTGTACAGCTTATAAAACAGTGGAAAGTAGTCAGTGTACAGCTTATAAAACAGTGTAAAGTAGTCAGTGTACAGCTTATAAAATAGTGTAAAGTAGTCAGTGTAAAGCTTGTAGAACAGTGTAAAGTAGTCAGCGTAAAGCTTGTAGAACAGTGTAAAGTAGTCGGTGTACAGCTTGTAGAACAGTGTAGAGTAGTCAGTGTACAGCTTGTAGAACAGTGTAAAGTAGTCAGAGTACAGCTTGTAGAACAGTGTAAAGTAGTTAGTGTAAAGTAGTCAGTGTACAGCTTATAAAACAGTGGAAAGTAGTCAGTGTACAGCTTATAAAACAGTGTAAAGTAGTCAGTGTACAGCTTATAAAACAGTGTAAAGTAGTCAGTGTACATCTTGTAGAACAGTGTAAAGTAGTCAGTGTACAGCTTATGAAACAGTGTAAAGTAGTCAGTGTACAGCTTATAAAACAGTGTAAAGTAGTCAGTGTACAGCTTATAAAACAGTGTAAAGTAGTCAGTGTAAAGTAGTCAGTGTACAACTTATAAAACAGTGTAAAGTAGTCAGTGTACAGCTTGTAGAACAGTGTAAAGTAGTCAGTGGACAGCTTATAAAACAGTGTAAACTAGTCAGTGTACAGCTTGTAGAACAGTGTAAAGTAGTCAGTGTAAAGTAGTCAGTGTACAGCTTATAAAACAGTGTAAAGTAGTCAGTGTACAGCTTATAAAACAGTGTAAAGTAGTCAGTGTACAGCTTATAAAATAGTGTAAAGTAGTCAGTGTAAAGCTTGTAGAACAGTGTAAAGTAGTCAGTGTAAAGCTTGTAGAACAGTGTAGAGTAGTCAGAGTACAGCTTGTAGAACAGTGTAGAGTAGTCAGTGTACAGCTTGTAGAACAGTGTAAAGTAGTCAGTGTACAGCTTATAAAACAGTGTAAAGTAGTCAGTGTACAGCTTATAAAACAATGTAAAGTAGTCAGTGTACAGCTTATAAAACAATGTAAAGTAGTCAGTGTACAGCTTATAAAACAGTGTAAAGTAGTCAGTGTACAGCTTGTAGAACAGTGTAAAGTAGTCAGTGTACAGCTTATAAAACAGTGTAAAGCAGTCTATGTACAGCTTATAAAACAGTGTAAAGTAGTCAGTGTACAGCTTATGAAACAGTGTAAAGTCGTCAGTGTACAGCTTATAAAACAGTGTAAAGTAGTCAGTGTACAGCTTATAAAACAATGTAAAGTAGTCAGTGTACAGCTTTTAGAACAGTGTAAAGTAGTTAGTGTAAAGTCGTCAGTGTACAGCTTATAAAACAGTGTAAAGTAGTCAGTGTACAGCTTATAAAATAGTGTAAAGTAGTCAGTGTAAAGCTTGTAGAAAAGTGTAAAGTAGTCAGTGTAAAGCTTGTAGAACAGTGTAAAGTAGTCGGTGTACAGCTTGTAGAACAGTGTAAAGTAGTCAGTGTACAGCTTGTAGAACAGTGTAGAGTAGTCAGAGTACAGCTTGTAGAACAGTGTAAAGTAGTTAGTGTAAAGTAGTCAGTGTACAGCTTATAAAACAGTGGAAAGTAGTCAGTGTACAGCTTATAAAACAGTGTAAAGTAGTCAGTGTACAGCTTATAAAACAATGTAATGTAGTCAGTGTACAGCTTATAAAACAGTGTAAAGTAGTCAGTGTACAGCTTATAAAACAATGTAAAGTAGTCAGTGTACAGCTTGTAAAACAGTGTAAAGTAGTCAGTGTACAGCTTGTAGAACAGTGTAAAGTAGTCAGTGTAAAGTAGTCAGTGTACAGCTTATAAAACAGTGTAAAGTAGTCAGTGTACAGCTTATAAAACAGTGTAAAGTAGTCAGTGTACAGCTTATAAAACAGTGTAAAGTAGTCAGTGTAAAGCTTGTAGAACAGTGTAAAGTAGTCAGTGTACAGCTTGTAGAACAGTGTAGAGTAGTCAGAGTACAGCTTGTAGAACAGTGTAAAGTAGTCAGTGTACAGCTTATAAAACAGTGTAAAGCAGTCTGTGTACAGCTTATAAAACAGTGTAAAGTAGTCAGTGTACAGCTTGTAGAACAGTGTAAAGTAGTCAGTGTACAGCTTATAAAACAGTGTAAAGCAGTCTGTGTACAGCTTATAAAACAGTGTAAAGTAGTCAGTGTACAGCTTATGAAACAGTGTAAAGTCGTCAGTGTACAGCTTATAAAACAGTGTAAAGTAGTCAGTGTACAGCTTATAAAACAATGTAAAGTAGTTAGTGTAAAGTAGTCAGTGTACAGCTTATAAAACAGTGGAAAGTAGTCAGTGTACAGCTTATAAAACAGTGTAAAGTAGTCAGTGTACAGCTTATAAAATAGTGTAAAGTAGTCAGTGTAAAGCTTGTAGAAAAGTGTAAAGTAGTCAGTGTAAAGCTTGTAGAACAGTGTAAAGTAGTCGGTGTACAGCTTGTAGAACAGTGTAGAGTAGTCAGTGTACAGCTTGTAGAACAGTGTAGAGTAGTCAGAGTACAGCTTGTAGAACAGTGTAAAGTAGTTAGTGTAAAGTAGTCAGTGTACAGCTTATAAAACAGTGGAAAGTAGTCAGTGTACAGCTTATAAAACAGTGTAAAGTAGTCAGTGTACAGCTTATAAAATAGTGTAAAGTAGTCAGTGTAAAGCTTGTAGAACAGTGTAAAGTAGTCGGTGTACAGCTTGTAGAACAGTGTAAAGTAGTCGGTGTACAGCTTGTTGAACAGTGTAGAGTAGTCAGTGTACAGCTTGTAGAACAGTGTAAAGTAGTCACTGTACAGCTTGTAGAACAGTGTAGAGTAGTCAGAGTACAGCTTGTAGAACAGTGTAGAGTAGTCAGTGTACAGCTTGTAGAACAGTGTAAAGTAGTCAGTGTACAGCTTATAAAACAGTGTAAAGTAGTCAGTGTACAGCTTGTAGAACAGTGTAAAGTAGTTAGTGTAAAGTAGTCAGTGTACAGCTTACAAAACAGTGTAAAGTAGTCAGTGTACAGCTTATAAAACAGTGTAAAGTAGTCAGTGTACAGCTTATAAAATAGTGTAAAGTAGTCAGTGTAAAGCTTGTAGAACAGTGTAAAGTAGTCAGTGTACAGCTTGTAGAACAGTGTAGAGTAGTCAGAGTACAGCTTGTAGAACAGTGTAGAGTAGTCAGTGTACAGCTTGTAGAACAGTGTAAAGTAGTCAGTGTACAGCTTGTAGAACAGTTTAAAGTAGTCAGTGTACAGCTTGTAGAACAGTTTAAAGTAGTCAGTGTAAAGCTTGAAGAACAGTGTAATGTAGTCAGTGTACAGCTTGTATAATGGTGTAGTCAGTGTACAGCTGTGTTGTACAGTCAGTGTTGTAGGACAGTGTAAAGTAGTCAGTGTAAAGCTTGTAGAACATTGTATAGTAGTCAATGTACAGCTTGTAGAACAGTGTAAAGTAGTCAGTGTACAGCTTGTAGAACAGCGTAAAGTAGTCAATGTACAGCTTGTAGAACAGTGTAAAGTAGTCAGTGTACAGCTTGTAGAAAAGTGTAAAGTAGTCAGTGGACAGCTTATAAAACAGTGGAAAGTAGTCGGTGTACAGCTTATAAAACAGTGTAAAGTAGTCAGTGTACAGCTTATAAAACAGTGTAAAGTAGTCAGTGTACAGCTTATAAAACAGTGTAAAGTAGTCAGTGTACAGCTTATAAAACAATGTAAAGTAGTCAGTGTACAGCTTATAAAACAGTGTAAAGTAGTCAGTGTACAGCTTATAAAACAATGTAAAGTAGTCAGTGTACAGCTTATAAAACAGTGTAAAGTAGTCAGTGTACAGCTTGTAGAACAGTGTAAAGTAGTCAGTGTACAGCTTATAAAACAGTGTAAAGTAGTCAGTGTACAGCTTATAAAACAATGTAAAGTAGTCAGTGTACAGCTTATAAAACAGTGTAAAGTAGTCAGTGTACAGCTTATAAAACAATGTAAAGTCGTCAGTGTACAGCTTATAAAACAGTGTAAAGTAGTCAGTGTACAGCTTATAAAACAATGTAAAGTAGTCAGTGTACAGCTTATAAAACAGTGTAAAGTAGTCAGTGTACAGCTTGTAGAACAGTGTAAAGTAGTTAGTGTAAAGTAGTCAGTGTACAGCTTATAAAACAGTGGAAAGTAGTCAGTGTACAGCTTATAAAACAGTGGAAAGTAGTCAGTGTACAGCTTATAAAATAGTGTAAAGTAGTCAGTGTAAAGCTTGTAGAACAGTGTAAAGTAGTCAGTGTAAAGCTTGTAGAACAGTGTAAAGTAGTCGGTGTACAGCTTGTAGAACAGTGTAGAGTAGTCAGTGTACAGCTTGTAGAACAGTGTAGAGTAGTCAGAGTACAGCTTGTAGAACAGTGTAAAGTAGTTAGTGTAAAGTAGTCAGTGTACAGCTTATAAAACAGTGGAAAGTAGTCAGTGTACAGCTTATAAAACAGTGTAAAGTAGTCAGTGTACAGCTTATAAAATAGTGTAAAGTAGTCAGTGTAAAGCTTGTAGAACAGTGTAAAGTAGTCGGTGTACAGCTTGTAGAACAGTGTAAAGTAGTCGGTGTACAGCTTGTTGAACAGTGTAGAGTAGTCAGTGTACAGCTTGTAGAACAGTGTAGAGTAGTCAGAGTACAGCTTGTAGAACAGTGTAGAGTAGTCAGTGTACAGCTTGTAGAACAGTGTAAAGTAGTCAGTGGACAGCTTATAAAACAGTGTAAACTAGTCAGTGTACAGCTTGTAGAACAGTGTAAAGTAGTCAGTGTAAAGTAGTCAGTGTACAGCTTATAAAACAGTGTAAAGTAGTCAGTGTACAGCTTATAAAACAGTGTAAAGTAGTCAGTGTACAGCTTATAAAATAGTGTAAAGTAGTCAGTGTAAAGCTTGTAGAACAGTGTAAAGTAGTCAGTGTACAGCTTGTAGAACAGTGTAGAGTAGTCAGAGTACAGCTTGTAGAACAGTGTAGAGTAGTCAGTGTACAGCTTGTAGAACAGTGTAAAGTAGTCAGTGTACAGCTTGTAGAACAGTTTAAAGTAGTCAGTGTACAGCTTGTAGAACAGTTTAAAGTAGTCAGTGTAAAGCTTGAAGAACAGTGTAATGTAGTCAGTGTACAGCTTGTATAATGGTGTAGTCAGTGTACAGCTGTGTTGTACAGTCAGTGTTGTAGGACAGTGTAAAGTAGTCAGTGTAAAGCTTGTAGAACATTGTATAGTAGTCAATGTACAGCTTGTAGAACAGTGTAAAGTAGTCAGTGTACAGCTTGTAGAACAGTGTAAAGTAGTCAATGTACAGTTTGTAGAACAGTGTAAAGTAGTCAGTGTAAAGCTTGTAGAACAGTGTAAAGTAGTCAGTGGACAGCTTATAAAACAGTGTAAAGTAGTCGGTGTACAGCTTATAAAACAGTGTAAAGTAGTCAGTGTACAGCTTATAAAACAGTGTAAAGTAGTCAGTGTACAGCTTATAAAACAGTGTAAAGTAGTCAGTGTACAGCTTATAAAACAATGTAAAGTAGTCAGTGTACAGCTTATAAAACAGTGTAAAGTAGTCAGTGTACAGCTTATAAAACAATGTAAAGTAGTCAGTGTACAGCTTATAAAACAGTGTAAAGTAGTCAGTGTACAGCTTGTAGAACAGTGTAAAGTAGTCAGTGTACAGCTTATAAAACAGTGTAAAGCAGTCTGTGTACAGCTTATAAAACAGTGTAAAGTAGTCAGTGTACAGCTTATGAAACAGTGTAAAGTCGTCAGTGTACAGCTTATAAAACAGTGTAAAGTAGTCGGTGTACAGCTTATAAAACAATGTAAAGTAGTCAGTGTACAGCTTATAAAACAGTGTAAAGTAGTCAGTGTACAGCTTGTAGAACAGTGTAAAGTAGTTAGTGTAAAGTAGTCAGTGTACAGCTTATAAAACAGTGGAAAGTAGTCAGTGTACAGCTTATAAAACAGTGTAAAGTAGTCAGTGTACAGCTTATAAAATAGTGTAAAGTAGTCAGTGTAAAGCTTGTAGAACAGTGTAAAGTAGTCAGTGTAAAGCTTGTAGAACAGTGTAAAGTAGTCGGTGTACAGCTTGTAGAACAGTGTAGAGTAGTCAGTGTACAGCTTGTAGAACAGTGTAGAGTAGTCAGAGTACAGCTTGTAGAACAGTGTAAAGTAGTTAGTGTAAAGTAGTCAGTGTACAGCTTATAAAACAGTGGAAAGTAGTCAGTGTACAGCTTATAAAACAGTGTAAAGTAGTCAGTGTACAGCTTATAAAACAGTGTAAAGTAGTCAGTGTACAGCTTGTAGAACAGTGTAAAGTAGTCAGTGTACAGCTTATAAAACAGTGTAAAGCAGTCTGTGTACAGCTTATAAAACAGTGTAAAGTAGTCAGTGTACAGCTTATGAAACAGTGTAAAGTCGTCAGTGTACAGCTTATAAAACAGTGTAAAGTAGTCGGTGTACAGCTTATAAAACAATGTAAAGTAGTCAGTGTACAGCTTATAAAACAGTGTAAAGTAGTCAGTGTACAGCTTGTAGAACAGTGTAAAGTAGTTAGTGTAAAGTAGTCAGTGTACAGCTTATAAAACAGTGGAAAGTAGTCAGTGTACAGCTTATAAAACAGTGGAAAGTAGTCAGTGTACAGCTTATAAAATAGTGTAAAGTAGTCAGTGTAAAGCTTGTAGAACAGTGTAAAGTAGTCAGTGTAAAGCTTGTAGAACAGTGTAAAGTAGTCGGTGTACAGCTTGTAGAACAGTGTAGAGTAGTCAGTGTACAGCTTGTAGAACAGTGTAGAGTAGTCAGAGTACAGCTTGTAGAACAGTGTAAAGTAGTTAGTGTAAAGTAGTCAGTGTACAGCTTATAAAACAGTGGAAAGTAGTCAGTGTACAGCTTATAAAACAGTGTAAAGTAGTCAGTGTAAAGCTTGTAGAACAGTGTAAAGTAGTCGGTGTACAGCTTGTAGAACAGTGTAAAGTAGTCGGTGTACAGCTTGTTGAACAGTGTAGAGTAGTCAGTGTACAGCTTGTAGAACAGTGTAGAGTAGTCAGAGTACAGCTTGTAGAACAGTGTAGAGTAGTCAGTGTACAGCTTGTAGAACAGTGTAAAGTAGTCATTGTACAGCTTGTAGAACAGTGTAGAGTAGTCAGAGTACAGCTTGTAGAACAGTGTAGAGTAGTCAGTGTACAGCTTGTAGAACAGTGTAAAGTAGTCAGTGTACAGCTTGTAGAACAGTTTAAAGTAGTCAGTGTACAGCTTGTAGAACAGTTTAAAGTAGTCAGTGTAAAGTTTGAAGAACATTGTAAAGTAGTCAGTGTACAGCTTGTATAATGGTGTAGTCAGTGTACAGCTGTGTTGTACAGTCAGTGTTGTAGGACAGTGTAAAGTAGTCAGTGTAAAGCTTGTAGAACATTGTATAGTAGTCAATGTACAGCTTGTAGAACAGTGTAAAGTAGTCAGTGTACAGCTTGTAGAACAGTGCAAAGTAGTCAATGTACAGCTTGTAGAACAGTGTAAAGTAGTCAGTGTAAAGCTTGTAGAACAGTGTAAAGTAGTTAGTGTACAGCTTGAAGAACAGTGTAAAGTAGTCGGTGTACAGCTTGTAGCACAGTGTAAAGTAGTCGGTGTACAACTTGTAGAATAGTCTAAAGTAGTCGGTGTACAGCTTGTAGAACAGTGTAAAGTAGTCAGTGTACAGCTTGTAGAACAGTGTAAAGTAGTCAGTGTAAAGCTTGTACAACAGTGTAAAGTAGTCAGTGTAAAGCTTGTACAACAGTGTATAGTAGTCAGTGTACAGCTTGTAGAACAGTGTAAAGTAGTCAGTGTAAAGCTTGTAGAACAGTGTAAAGTAGTCAGTGTACAGCTTGTAGAACAGTGTAGAGTAGTCAGTGTACAGCTTGTAGAACAGTGTAAAGTAGTCAATGTAAAGCTTGTAGAACAGTGTAAAGTAGTCAGTGTACAGCTTGTAGAACAGTGTAGAGTAGTCGGTGTACAGCTTGTAGAACAGTGTAAAGTAGTCGGTGTACAGCTTGTAGAACAGTGTAAAGTAGTCAGTGTACAGCTTGTAGAACAGTGTAAAGTAGTCGGTGTACAGCTTGTAGAACAGTGTAAAGTAGTTAATCTGGCTGATGTGTCCAAACTTGTGAATAATATTGTATTTCTGAAAATAATTATGTTTTAAAACATGAAACAGCCATATGCTACTAAACGCTAATTTTTTAATGATGTGTTCATATCTTCATTTAAACTCAGACCATCATTATGACTGAAGTAAATATATATATATATATATATATAACCAGTTACTGTTACAATTTTCATCTGATATGTTTGTCTTAAACTGTCTGTACAGCCTGACTGTTGGAGCTTTCTTGAGTTCTCCACAGTTTCTTGTGAAGCAGATGTGTCTTACAAAGTTCAAACACTGCCAAGGTCTTGCACGGAATTTATGCTCAAAGTGTGAGGAGCGTTTGATTGCACTTTTAGTGCACCGGTGCACGTTAACGCTGCTGCTTTGAAACTCTTCTTCCCTCAAAGTGTGCTGGGGTTCGCTATAGTGAAACGAGCTGGATGAATTTATGACTAAGTACAGGTTGTACGTACTTAAAGTGAAACATAACACGAAAGCGCTGCGTATCAATTTGCGAGACGTGGATGGAAGTGAGAACACATCAGAACAGAGAAGACTCATCTATCCATCAAACTGGAGAGGCCTAGAGGCAAGCGTGGCAAACAAACAAAAAATACTCCACTCAAACGTCTATACCACTCCCACGTTAATAAAATATACTACATCAACACAATTGCTGTCAAAAGCAGGCGAGCTGAGAGACGTTGTGTTGATGTAATATATTTTATTCATGTGGAAATGATGTGCACGTTGGAATCAAATCAATCTGAGGTATAACTTGTTCGGCGGAGGATGTGATTCATTGATTCATGTCACTGATGGGCCTTCTGCAGAAATCAAGGTCAGTGTAGTTAATGAGAGATAAATCGCCAGCAGACACATTCAACCAAGGCAGAATCCATAAACACTGTCAAAACAGCAGATAGAAGAGAACCTGGAAGACGTGAGGAACAACCAGGAACCTGTTAATGAAACAATAAAACGGGAAGAAATTCCAGGAAACATGAGCTATCAATGAGATGTCATGATATTCTTAGCTTGACGTGAACACAAATTGAGAGTTGCTGTCTACATGACAGGCCTGAGTGGTTTTAGACTTATGTTGGATCTCATACTAGAGCTATTGAGAAGGTTGTTGTTTAAAAAGAAGGATGTTCATAAAAAAAGCAGTAAAGGAGGTTGCTATCCAGAGAAACAGCTGTTGAGAAGGTTGTTGTCCAGAGAAACAGCTGAGAAGAAGGTTGTTGTTCATAGAAACAGCAGTAAAGGAGGTTGTGGTCCAGAAAAACAGCTGTTAAAAAGGTTGTTGTCCAGATTAGTAGATGTAAAAATGGTAGTTTACTACAGAAACAGCTTTGAAGAACGTTGTTATCCAGAGAAACAGCTATGAAGAAGGTTGTTATCCAGAGAAACAGCTATGAAGAAGGTTGTTATCCAGAGAAACAGCTGTGAAGAAGGTTGTGGTCCAGAGAAACAGTTGTGAAGAAGTTTGTTATCCAAAGAAACAGCTGTGAAAATGGTTGTTGTCCAGATTAGTAGATGTGAAAAAGGTTGTTGACCACAGAAACAGGTGTAAAGAAGGTTGTGGTCCTGAGAAACATCTATGAAGAAAGCTGTGGTCCAGAGAAACAGCTGTGAAGAAGGTTGTGGTCCAGAGAAACAGCTGTGAAGAAGGTTGTGGTCCAGAGAAACAGCTGTAAAGAAGGTTGTTGTCTAGAGAAACGGCCGTTGAGACGGTTGTTGACGACAGAAGCAGGTGTAAAGAAGGGTTGGTCCAGAAAAACATTTGTGAAGAATCTTGTGGTTCAGAAAAACAGCTCTTGAGAAGGTTGTTGGCGTGGTGGTGTGTTAGTGTGTGTTGTGCTGGTGTGAGTGGATCCGACACAGCAGTGCTGCTGGACTGAGAATCATCCACCAACCAAAACTATCCAGACAGCAGTGTCCTGTGGGCGGCGTCCTGTGTCCACTGATGAAGAACTAGAGAACACAAACTGTGCAGCAGCAGATGAGCTACTGTCTCTGACTCTACATCTACAAGGTGGACCAGCAAGTAGTAGGAGTGTCTAATAGAGTGGACAGTGAGTGGACACGGTGTTTAAACATTCCAGCAGCACTGTCTCTGATCTACCCACACCAGGACAACACACAGTAACACACACATATGTATATACAGAGTGAACATTGAAGGCTTTTTCTTTGCCCTGATGTCAGACAGTGCTGCAGTATCTCCTGCCAGGTAATCAGCCCCCTCCTTACCTGAAGGGTCAATCCAGTTCCGTCTCCCTCTCAGAACAGGTGGCAGGATCTGTTCACATCTTTGCATCCGCTGTGACGGAATGAGCTCACCGAGATAGAGAGCCGAGCAGAGAGGACGCGGTAAACCTGAGACGAGTGCTACTACGCAGATGATTGCATGAACTGCGATTTACATAGTAAGAGGATCTCGAAAGTCACGATTATGGGTGGAAAGAGTGGAGGAACACCAGCGGAAGCACTTTGCTTTGAAATCAGCATGGTGCAGGATGAAATAAGGTGTTATTGTTGGCAAATTAAAACAGCTACCCCGTCTCCGATTTGCTTATCAAAAAAAATAAAAACGTAAGTGTTGTGTTGCCTGACTTTCATCCTTTTATTTTCCCTTAGTGCCAGATGAGGCAGGTGGAGGTGGTAGACAACAAAGCCGGCACGGCGCTCCGATGGCACGACCAGTCACCCTTAATCTGCCTACGTTCGTGTTGGATTCGCTCGCTTTCCTTTTCCCAAATAAAGTTTTGGAGCCTCCGCATCCTGCCAAGTGGAGAGGAGGGACGAGTGAGCCCGAGAACCAAACATGGAGCAAAGTCCATTCCTGAAAAGATATATACACAGCAGCGTGTGTTGGTTAGATTTGACTTTTATTGCCTAAAGTATTGTCACCCATCCAAATCACTGAATTCAGGAGTTACAATCACTCACACATTAGTGAAAGAATGGGTCGTTCTCAGGAGCTCAGTGAACTCCAGCATGGTACCGTGATAGGACGCCACCTGAGCAACAAGTCCAGTGGTGAAGTTTCCTCACTACTAAATATTCCACAGTGGACTGTCAGTGGTGTTCTAACAAAGTGGAAGTGATTGAGAACGACAGCAACTCAGACACCAAGTGGTAGAACACGTACAATGACAGAGCGTGTCAGCGGATGCTGAGGAGCATAGTGCACAGAGGACACCAACTTTCTACAGAGTCCATCACTACAGACCTCCAAACTTCATGTGGTCTTCAGATCAGCTCAAGAATAGAGCGTAGAGAGCTTCAAGAAATGGGTCTCCATGGCCGAGCAGCTGCATCCAAGTCTTACATCACCAAGCGCAATGCAAAGCGTTGGATGCAGTGGTGTAAAGAACGCCGCCACTGGACTCTAGAGCTGTGGAGACATGTTCTCTGGAGTGACCAATCATGCTTCTCCATTGTGTCAAGTGTAAGGTTTGGTGGTGGGGGGATTATGGTGTGGGGTTGGTTTTCAGGAGTTGGGCTCGGACCCTCAGTTCCAGTGAAAGGAACTCTTAATGCTTCAACAGACCAAGAGATTCTGGACAATTTCATGCCCCCAACTTTGTGGGGACGGTTTGGGGACGACCCCTTCCTGTTTCAACATGACTGGAGCCCACCAGTGCACAAAGCAGCTCCATAAAGACATGGAGGAGCGAGTTTGGTGTGGAAGAACTTGACTGGCCTGCACAGAGTCCTGACCTCAACCTGATAGAACACATTTGGGATGAATTAGAGCGGAGACTGTGAGCCAGACCTTCTCGTCCAACATCAGTATCTGACCTCACCAATGAGCTTCTGGAAGAACTGTCGGTCCAACATTCCTATAAACACTCTGAGCTGAAGCTGTTATAGCTGCAAAGGTTGGACCAACATCATATTAAACACTATGGATTAAGAATGGAATGTCAGTATATATATATATATATATGCGTGTGTGTGTGTGTGTGTGTGTGAGTGTGTGTGTGTTACTAGAACACATAAGTGCTGTGTAGTAGAATGTGGCTCTACTAAGCGAGTAAACAAGATAATCACATTAAATTTTAGTTCAGAGATTACGGCTGTTTGCTGTGGTTACGAATAGGCCTCTATAAAAATACACACCCTGCACTGCTGCACTGCTGCGCTACACAAGTCCACACAATGAGAGAATTCAGCTACTTTACCATGCCCCCATTGTTGACACAGGTGTTCAACTGTGCACAGACAGCTTGTGTAATCTCCGTAGACCGCCGAAGTCGTGTCATCATCCTGTAGTCGGCGGCTTGCCCATATTAGGAGCCGCGCATAAGCAGCTTTTCTGCATAAGAAAAGAAAAAAAAGTGGTGTTGAAAAAGAAGTGGTGTTTGTGGTAAACAAAGCTGCTCCAAAGCCATACATGCAAGTTGTTCTTGCTGGATCCTCTGAATTACCAGGACATTAAAGCAGCAGTATGTAATATTTCTTTGTTAAAACTGAGTATTTAGAAAAAAGAGCACGCTAAACTATGGGGAGCGCTCGCTGCTGTGAGTCTTTCAATGAAGCATCAACGATTATTAAGAAATTAAGAGTCAGTTGGGGTGCATTTGGTGCCAAACATGCAATTTTTCATGCAGGGTCCTCTGAATTACAAGGCTATTAAAGGAGCAATATGTAATATTTCTTGTTAGAACTGAAAAAAGTAGCATGACAACAAAGCCTGAATAATCATTCAAAAGTCAGAGGTGGTGGGACGCAGTTTGGTGGGAGTGCTTTGAATCGCTTAATGTGTCTATTGTAGTAAATAATAAACGTTCTTCAAATATGTACATGCAATGGTTTCTTGCCAAATTCTCAGAACTATGCACTTATTAATGTTTGTGATATCTGCTATGACATGTTTACGACATCTGCGATGACATCTTTATGATATCTCCTATGACATGTTTATGAGCTCTTCTATGACGTTTACAAACCCCACTATAACATGTTTATGATATCTGCTATGACATGTTTATGAGTTCTTCTATGACGTTAACAAACCCCACTATAATATGTTTATGATATCTGCTATGACATGTTTATGAGCTCTTCTATGACGTTTACAAACCCCACTATAACATGTTTATGATATCTGCTATGACATATTTATGATATCTGCTATGACATGTGTATGATATCTCCTATGACATATTTATAATATCTGCTATGACATGTTTATATCTCCTATTGCATGTTTATGATATCTGCTAAGATATGTTTATGAGATCTTCTATGACATGTTTATGATATCTGCTATGACATGTATGATATCTCTTATGACATATTTATGATATCTGCTATGACATGTTTATATCTCCTATTGCATGTTTATGATATCTGCTATGACATGTTCATGAGATCTTCTATGACGTTTACAAACCCCACTATAAAATGTTTATGATATCTGCTATGATATGTTTATATCTCCTATTGCATGTTTATGATATCTGCTATGACATGTGTATGATATCTCCTATGACATATTTATGATATCTGCTATGACATGTTTATATCTCCTATTGCATGTGTATGATATCTGCTATGACATGTTTATATCTCCTATGACATGTTTATGAGCTCTTCTATGACGTTTACAAACCCCACTATAACATGTTTATGATATCTGCTATGGCATGTTTATGAGTTCTTCTATGACGTTTACAAACCCCACTATAATATGTTTATGATATCTGCTATGACATGTTTATGAGCTCTTCTATGATGTTTACAAACCCCACTATAACATGTTTATGATATCTGCTATGACATATTTATGATATCTGCTATTACATGTTTATGAGATCTTCTATGACATGTTTATGATATCTGCTATGACATGTGTATGATATCTCCTATGACATATTTATGATATCTGCTATGACATGTTTATATCTCCTATTGCATGTTTATGATATCTGCTAAGACATGTTTATGAGATCTTCTATGACATGTTTATGATATCTGCTATGACATGTGTATGATATCTCTTGTGACATATTTATGATATCTGCTATGACATGTTTATATCTCCTATTGCATGTTTATGATATCTGCTATGACATGTTCATGAGATCTTCTATGACGTTTACAAACCCCACTATAACATGTTTATGATATCTGCTATGATATGTTTATATCTCCTATTGCATGTTTATGATATCTGCTATGACATGTTTATGAGATATTCTATGACGTTTACAAACCTCACTATAACATGTTTATGATATCTGCTATGACATGTTTATGAGCTCTTCTATGACGTTTACAAACCCCACTATAACATGTTTATGATGTCTGCTATGACATGTGTATGATATCTCCTATGACATATTTATGATATCTGCTATGACATGTTTATATCTCCTATTGCATGTTTATGATATCTGCTATGACATGTTTATGAGCTCTTCTATGACGTTTACAAACCCCACTATAACATGTTTATGATGTCTGCTATGACATGTTTATATCTCTTATGACATGTTTATGAGCTCTTCTATGACATTTACAAACCCCACTATAACATATTTATGATATCTCCTATGACATATTTATGATATCTGCTATGACATGTTTGATATCTCCTATTGCATATTTATGATATCTGCAATGACATGTTTATATCTCCTATGACATGTTTATGAGCTCTTCTATGACATTTACAAACCCCACTATATTATGTTTATGATATCTCCTATTGCATATTTATGATATCTGCTATGGCATGTTTATGAGATCTTCTATGACATATTTATGATATCTGCTATGACATGTTTATAATATCTCCTATTGCATGTTTATGATATCTGCTATGACATGTGTATGATATCTGCTATGACATGTTTACGACATCTGCTATGACATATTTATGACATCTACTATGACATGTTTATGACATCTGCTATGACATGTTTATGATATCTGCAATGACGTTTATGATATCTGCTATGAAATGTTTATGACATCTGCTATTACATGCTTATGGCATTTGCTATTACATGCTTATGGTATCTGCTTTTACATGCTTATGCCATCTGCTATGATATGTTTATGATGTCTGCTATAACATGCTTATGGCATTTGCTATAACATGCTTATGGCACCTGCTATTAAATGCTTATGGCACCTGCTATTGCATGATTAGGGCATTTGCTATTACATGCTTATGACACCTGCTATTACATGCTTATGGCACCTGCTATTACATGCTTATGGCATTTGCTATTACATGCTTATGGCACCTGCTATTACATGTTTCTTGCCTCTACTATGCAAAAAAAATATTTACTCAGCAGAGCTTCTACAGCATCTCGGTACAGCAGCACCAGGCTTATCAGTTACCGCTGAGAGGTATCTCTGCTGAAGATCAGACACTAAATCCTCAGTGTGCTACCAGCACAGTCTCGGCGGGCGCCTTCGTAAGACTGACTCCTGTGAAAATATCAGACGCAGGTATCTGGTTTCTGGGTTCTGAATAAAATGATTGTGAATAAATACAGAGACGGAGAGATGGAAAGGTGACCCGGAGCTTTCTGAATGAGTGTGGATCAATTTAATTTTAAAGGTCACCCGGTGTGTATATCCCTCAAGAGGCCCGTGCGCCGCCGCGGTGCGGCTGATGTCCTAGCGAAAAATGCCCCGCCGTGGCGTATCGGAGATGATGGAGTGCGTGGACAGAGTTTAATATGTTTTCTGAGTGTCTTACGCAATGCTGCAAGCGAGTGACTCACGAGGGTGTCGAGCTTAATGAAAGAGAATTTAGATTCATTTCCCCCAAAAAGCCACCTGAAACACTGAGAGCACCATCACTGCCACAATTTATATAAATAATAAAAGCAGGAAAGTAAATGAGCGGCCTCTAATTAAATGTTCCTTCATGGTTCTTGGCTCGGATTCATGGCTCCTCACTAATGTAGCTGGACACAAGCTAAAATGTGATGTGGTTTTTATCGTCCTTCCTCAATATAACTCGTACACATTGGAATGTAATGTCATACTTTAGGCCACATGAGAGCAGCACACAATGTACAGGACTAAGCAGTGTAGATACACAAGAGTGTACAACAGCGCAGAGCATACCCTCACTGTCCAATGAACATCAAGTATCTCTGAAGATGCAACTTTACAGGAGAGGCCAAAAACCTTCTTTATTTTTAATGTAAGTCAATGAAACCAGAATGTTTTCCAAGCTATTTTGGAGCACTTCTATTGGTCCATTCATCATGAAATCCTCACACAATCTAAATGGCAGCTGTGGTGTTCAAATGATGTTAAAATATAAAAATAGATGGCGACGAGATAATAAGTATGCTAGAAGAGAAATATATGGAAGTTAAAAATGTTTGACTGGTAGTGTATCTAAAACGTTTGGCTGGTAGTGTACTAAAACGTTTGGCTGGTAGTGTATCTAAAACGTTTGTCTGGTAGTGTATCTAAATCTTTTGACTGGTAGTGTATCTAAATCGTTTGGCTGGTAGTGTATCTAAAACGTTTAACTGGTAGTGTACTAAAACGTTTGGCTGGTAGTGTACTAAAACGTTTAACTGGTAGTGTACTAAAACGTTTAACTGGTAGTGTACTAAAATGTTTGTCTGGTAGTGTACTAAAACGTTTAACTGGTAGTGTACTAAAACGTTTAACTGATAGTGTACTAAAATGTTTGGCTGGTAGTGTATCTAAAACGTTTGGCTGGTAGTGTACTAAAATGTTTGACTGGTAGTGTACTAAAACGTTTGACTGGTAGTGTATCTAAATCGTTTGACTGGTAGTGTATCTAAATCGTTTGGCTGGTAGTGTATCTAAAACGTTTAACTGGTAGTGTACTAAAACGTTTGGCTGGTAGTGTACTAAAACGTTTAACTGGTAGTGTACTAAAACGTTTAACTGGTAGTGTACTAAAATGTTTGGCTGGTAGTGTATCTAAAACGTTTGGCTGGTAGTGTACTAAAATGTTTGACTGGTAGTGTATCTAAAACGTTTGGCTGGTAGTGTATCTAAAGCATTTGACTGGTAGTGTACTAAAACGTTTGGCTGGTAGTGTATCTAAAACGTTTGTCTGGTAGTGTATCTAAAACGTTTGGCTGGTAGTGATCTAAAACGTTTAACTGGTAGTGTACTAAAACGTTTGGCTGGTAGTGTACTAAAACGTTTAACTGGTAGTGTACTAAAACGTTTAACTGGTAGTGTATCTAAGACGTTTGGCTGGTAGTGTACTAAAACGTTTAACTGGTAGTGTACTAAAACGTTTGGCTGGTAGTGTACTAAAACGTTTAACTGGTAGTGTACTAAAACGTTTGACTGGTAGTGTATCTAAAACATTTGGCTGGTAGTGAACTAAAACGTTTGACTGGTAGTGTACTAAAACGTTTGACTGGTAGTGTGTCTACAATGTTTGGCTGGTAGTGTATCTAAAACGTTTGGCTGGTAGTGTACTAAAACGTTTGTCTGGTAGTGTATCTAAAGCATTTGACTGGTAGTGTACTAAAACGTTTGTCTGGTAGTGTATCTAAAGCATTTGACTGGTAGTGTACTAAAACGTTTGGCTGGTAGTGTATCTAAAGCATTTGACTGGTAGTGTACTAAAACGTTTGGCTGGTAGTGTATCTAAAACGTTTGGCTGGTAGTGTACTAAAATGTTTAACTGGTAGTGTACTAAAACGTTTGTCTGGTAGTGTACTAAAACGTTTAACTGGTAGTGTACTAAAATGTTTGGCTGGTAGTGTATCTAAAACGTTTGGCTGGTAGAGTACTAAAATGTTTGACTGGTAGTGTACTAAAACGTTTGACTGGTAGTGTGTCTAAAATGTTTGGCTGGTAGTGTATCTAAAATGTTTGGCTGGTAGTGTATCTAAAACGTTTGGCTGGTAGTGTATCTAAAATGTTTGGCTGGTAGTGTATCTAAATCGTTTGACTGGTAGTGTATCTAAAACGTTTGGCTGGTAGTGTATCTAAAATGTTTGACTGGTAGTGTATTAAAACGTTTGACTGGTAGTGTACTAAAACGCTTGACTGGTAGTGTATCTAAAACGTTTGTCTGGTAGTGTACTAAAACGCTTGACTGGTAGTGTATCTAAAATGTTTGACTGGTAGTGTACTAAAACGCTTGACTGGTAGTGTACTAAAACGTTTGACTGGTAGTGTACTAAAACGCTTGACTGGTAGTGTACTAAAACGTTTTTCTGGTAGTGTATCTAAAACGTTTGGCTGGTAGTGTATCTAAAACGTTTGGCTGGTAGTGTATCTAAAACGTTTGACTGGTAGTGTATCTAAAACGTTTTTCTGGTAGTGTATCTAAAACGTTTTTCTGGTAGTGTATCTAAAACGTTTGGCTGGTAGTGTATCTAAAACGTTTGACTGGTAGTGTATCTAAAACGTTTGACTGGTAGTGTACTAAAATGTTTGACTGGTAGTGTATCTAAAACGTTTGACTGGTAGTGTATCTAAAACGTTTGACTGGTAGTGTACTAAAATGTTTGACTGGTAGTGTACTAAAACCGTTGACTGGTAGTGATCTAAAACATTTGGCTGGTAGTGTATCTAAAACGTTTGACTCGTGGTGTACTAAAACGTTTTTCTGGTAGTGTATCTAAAACGTTTTTCTGGTAGTGTATCTAAAACGTTTGGCTGGTAGTGTATCTAAAACGTTTGACTGGTAGTGTACTAAAACCGTTGACTGGTAGTGATCTAAAACATTTGGCTGGTAGTGTATCTAAAACGTTTGACTCGTGGTGTACTAAAACGTTTTTCTGGTAGTGTATCTAAAACGTTTTTCTGGTAGTGTATCTAAAACGTTTGGCTGGTAGTGTATCTAAAACGTTTGACTGGTAGTGTATCTAAAACGTTTGACTGGTAGTGTACTAAAATGTTTGACTGGTAGTGTATCTAAAACGTTTGACTGGTAGTGTATCTAAAACGTTTGACTGGTAGTGTACTAAAATGTTTGACTGGTAGTGTATCTAAAACGTTTGACTGGTAGTGTACTAAAACCGTTGACTGGTAGTGATCTAAAACATTTGGCTGGTAGTGTACTAAAACGTTTGACTCGTGGTGTACTAAAACGTTTGGCTGGTAGTGATCTAAAACGTTTGACTGGTAGTGTATCTAAAACATTTGACTGGTAGTGTACTAAAACCGTTGACTGGTAGTGTATCTAAAACGTTTGGCTGGTAGTGTATCTAAAATGTTTGACTGGTAGTGTACTAAAACGTTTGACTGGTAGTGTATCTAAAACGTTTGACTGGTAGTGTACTAAAACGTTTGACTGGTAGTGTATCTAAAACGTTTGGCTGGTAGTGTACTAAAACGTTTGTCTGGTAGTGTATCTAAAGCATTTGACTGGTAGTGTACTAAAACGTTTGGCTGGTAGTGATCTAAAACGTTTGACTGGTAGTGTATCTAAAACGTTTGACTGGTAGTGTACTAAAACCGTTGACTGGTAGTGTATCTAAAACGTTTGGCTGGTAGTGTATCTAAAACGTTTGACTGGTAGTGTATCTAAAACGTTTGACTGGTAGTGTACTAAAATGTTTGACTGGTAGTGTATCTAAAACGTTTGACTGGTAGTGTATCTAAAACGTTTGACTGGTAGTGTACTAAAATGTTTGACTGGTAGTGTATCTAAAACGTTTGACTGGTAGTGTACTAAAACCGTTGACTGGTAGTGATCTAAAACATTTGGCTGGTAGTGTACTAAAACGTTTGACTCGTGGTGTACTAAAACGTTTGGCTGGTAGTGATCTAAAACGTTTGACTGGTAGTGTATCTAAAACATTTGACTGGTAGTGTACTAAAACCGTTGACTGGTAGTGTATCTAAAACGTTTGGCTGGTAGTGTATCTAAAATGTTTGACTGGTAGTGTACTAAAACGTTTGACTGGTAGTGTATCTAAAACGTTTGACTGGTAGTGTACTAAAACGTTTGACTGGTAGTGTATCTAAAACGTTTGGCTGGTAGTGTACTAACACGTTTGTCTGGTAGTGTATCTAAAGCATTTGACTGGTAGTGTACTAAAACGTTTGGCTGGTAGTGATCTAAAACGTTTGACTGGTAGTGTATCTAAAACGTTTGACTGGTAGTGTACTAAAACCGTTGACTGGTAGTGTATCTAAAACGTTTGGCTGGTAGTGTATCTAAAATGTTTGACTGGTAGTGTACTAAAACGTTTGACTGGTAGTGTATCTAAAACGTTTGACTGGTAGTGTACTAAAACGTTTGACTGGTAGTGTATCTAAAACGTTTGGCTGGTAGTGTACTAAAACGTTTGTCTGGTAGTGTATCTAAAGCATTTGACTGGTAGTGTACTAAAACGTTTGGCTGGTAGTGTACTAAAATGTTTGACTGGTAGTGTACTAAAACGTTTGCCTGGTAGTGTACTAAAACGTTTGACTGGTAGTGTATCTAAAACGTTTGTCTGGTAGTGTACTAAAACGTTTGGCTGGTAGTGTATCTAAAACGTTTGTCTGGTAGTGTACTAAAATGTTTGACTGGTAGTGTATCTAAAACGTTTGCCTGGTAGTGTACTAAAACCTTTGACTGGTAGTGTACTAAAACCTTTGACTGGTAGTGTATCTAAAATGTAAAGTTGTTGTTTTGAGTATCTTTACTTTCACTGTAAATCAATGGAACCAGATTGTTTTCTATTGGTCCATTCATCATGACTCTTTGTCAGCTGTCAGTTTCAAATGATGTAGAAGAATAAAATCAACAAAAATAAAGATACTGGTTTTTCTTTGGACTGCAATATATAATAAAACATATATCACAATTTTTTTGGTGACAGCAGCTGTCAAACCCATTGTGTGACAAAATCCTGATGAATAAACCAATAAAATTGAATCTGAATGTAAATGATGTGTGAATGTATGTGATTCGGAAGGAGCTACGTGACTAAATATAGGTATATTTAAGTGCCGTGCAATGTAAGTATATAATTGTCGTCTTCTAAGGATTAACAAAAGACCTGTCACCATTTCTGAGGAGCTGATTAGGTCATACATGGTTCACGAGAACATCACAATGAATTCTATCATTTCAAATTCAGAAAGCCATGTTGACATATATGATGAGCCTCATGTTCAGACATACAACATGCAGTAATGACACAGTAATAATCAGTCATCATGCAGTAATCATGACCCGCGTCTCAGCATAACAACAACACAAATGACTTCTTTTGATTCTCTGATTCAATCAAGACGTACCAATAACGTCCATTTGTGGCCTCGGCTGGAGTGACCCTCCCTAACAATTCCTCTTTTGTCTGAGAACATGCGAATCACACTCCGGATCTCATTGTCATGTTCTTGGCAACGCTCTTCTATTCATCTGCTCAGATTTCTCATGCCAGTCAAGCAGAAATGCCAGATTGGAGCGTCGAGGTTTGGTGGGAGCGTAGCTGCTTTGTTCAGTTGAGATAATGGCCTGGACTGAGTGAGTGTGAACACTTCGCCATTAACTCCCACTGATTTCCAGCCTGTTCCTGTCCACAGCTCTTACTACAACACTGAAACCTTTCATAATCTCTTCCGCCTTCTTCCACACAATACACGCTTCCAAACTAAAACCCCAGCTGTTTTTATTTACGTTTTCAGAAACTGAATTTTGGGTCTGTAATCACATTTCTCTGTTTTTTAATCCGATATTAGAAAATATAATAAGTTGTTTATAATGGTCAGTTGAAAAATTGGCCTATTGCCTACAACTCCACAGGACATGAGAGAGATATTTATATTTTCTGGTCAGGTTAAGTTATGATCTCCAGAAAATAGCTTTTGTTATCTTGAGACTGCAAGACCGTTAAGTTGTGATCTTTAGAAACGCTTTGTTTGTTATCTTGAGGTCACAAGAACAATAAGTTGGGCTCCTGAGAAGACTCTTTTTTGTTATCTTGAGATCACAGGAACAATAAGTTGCACTCTCAAGAAGAATCTCTCTTGTTATCTTGAGATCACAAGAACAATAAGTTGGGCTCCTGAGAAGACTCTTTTTTGTTATCTTGAGATCACAAGAACAATAAGTTGGGCTCCTGAGAAGACTCTTTTTTGTTATCTTGAGATCACAAGAACAATAAGTTGCACTCTCAAGAAGAATCTTTTTTGTTATCTTGAGATCACAAGAACAATAAGTTGGGCTCCTGAGAAGACTCTTTTTTGTTATCTTGAGATCACAAGAACAATAAGTTGTGCTCTCAAGAAGAATCTTCTTTGTTATCTTGAGATCACAAGAAAAATAAGTTGGGCTCTCAAGAAGAATCTTTTTTGTTATCTTGAGATCACAAGAACAATAAGTTGTGCTCTCAAGAAGAATCTTCTTTGTTATCTTGAGATCACAAGAAAAATAAGTTGTGCTCTCAAGAAGAATCTTCTTTGTTATCTTGAGATCACAAGAAAAATAAGTTGGGCTCCTGAGAAGACTCTTTTTTGTTGTCTTGAGATCACAAGAAAAATAAGTTGGGCTCCTGAGAAGACTCTTTTTTGTTGTCTTGAGATCACAAGAACAATAAGTTGTACTCTCAAGAAGAATCTTCTTTGTTATCTTGAGATCACAAGAACAATAAGTTGGGCTCCTGAGAAGACTTTTCTGTTATCTTGATATCACAAGAACAATAAGTTGCACTCTCAAGAAGAATCTTCTTTGTTATCTTAAAATCACAAGAACAATACGTTGTTCACCTGAGAAGACTCTTTTTTGTTGTCTTGAGATCACAAGAACAATAAGCTGCACTCTCAAGAAGAATCTTCTTTGTTATCATGAGATCACAAGAACAATAAGTTGTGCTCTCAAGAAGACACTTTTCTGTTATCTTAAGATCATGAGAACAATAATCTTTGAGCTCAATAACACAACATTTGTTATCCTGAGATCACAAGACTATTATGTAATGATCCTAAGTTGTGATCTTGTGAAAACAACTTGTGTAATCTTGAGATCACAACAACAAGTTGTCGTAACACCACAAGACCATTAAGTTGTGATCTTGAGAAATGCTATGTTTGTTATCTTGAGATCACAAGAACAATAATTTGTGAGCTCAAGAAAACAATATTTGTTTCCTGAGATCACTTTGTACCTGAAGAGGTGATAGTGAGTCACTGTAGTACCTCTTTGTACCTGAAGAAGTGATAGTAAGTCACTGTAGTACCTCTTTGTACTAGAAGAGGTGATAGTGAGTCACTGTAGTACCTCTTTGTACTAGAAGAAGTGATAGTGAGTCACTGTAGTACCACTTTGTACCTGTAGAGGTGATAGTAAGTCACTGTAGTACCTCTTTGTACTAGAAGAGGTGATAGTGAGTCACTGTAGTACATCTTTGCACTAGAAGAGGTGATAGTGAGTCACTGTAGTACCACTTTGTACCTGAAGAGGTGATAGTGAGTCACTGTAGTACCTCTTTGTACTAGAAGAGGTGATAGTGTGTCACTGTAGTACCACTTTGTACCTGAAGAGGTGATAGTGAGTCACTGTAGTACCTCTTTGTACTAGAAGAGGT
>CM038702.1:63185497-63270497 GCA_021613375.1 Megaleporinus macrocephalus | reverse complement strand
TCTCTCTCTCTCTCTCTCTCTCTCAGGACAGTGTCTGAAAGTAGATCAGATGAGGGGGATGTGAACACATGCGTATAATTTTCTGGTGCAGTAATAGCAGTGTTTGAATATGCATTTGCTGTGCTGGAGAGCGAGCGTCGCATTTGTTCTCCTGTTTGTATTGCGATCACTTATTGGCCTCTTTCAAAAACCCTGATTCAAACGAAATCACCGGGGGCAAAAAAAAATGATGTGCTCCACCACATACAGAGCCAAATAAACAAACGCCCCTGTCCCTGCCGGACGACTAATGGTCCTCCCTCGTTCTGAAACAAAGGCCGCGGAGCCGCGGGCCACGAGTCGCACATACTGATGATCTCCATCCTTAATTAACATTTGGCCCAAAATGTTTTGATACCAGATCCTGAATTCCAAAAGCCTTTCAGAGTAAAACCAGTTCAACCTTTAGCCCTTACAATTCACTCCCGCCTACAAAGCCTGCTGTAGTTTCATACACAGCGTTTCTCACTGAAAGAACTCCAAAACGCAGGTTCTCCTCAAACGCAGGTTCTCCTCAAACGCAGCTCAGATTTTAGTTTGTAGATAAAAACAACAGCAAACTTAATCCATCCATCCATCTAACCACTACACCACCATACTAACCACTACACCACCGTACTAACCACTACACTACCATACTAACCACTACACTACCATACTAACCACTACACCACCATACTAACCACTACACCACCGTACTAACCACTACACTACCATACTAACCACTACACTACCATACTAACCACTACACCACCGTACTAACCACTACACTACCATACTAACCACTACACTACCATACTAACCACTACACCACCATACTAACCACTACACCACCATACTAACCACTACACTACCATACTAACCACTACACCACCATACTAACCACTACACCACCATACTAACCACTACACCACAGTACTAACCACTACACCACCGTACTAACCACTACACCACCATACTAACCACTACACCACCTTACTAACCACTACACTACCGTACTAACCACTACACCACCGTACTAACCACTACACCACCATAGTAACCACTACACCACCATACTAACCACTACACCACCGTACTAACCACTACACCACCATACTAACCACTACACCACCATACTAACCACTACACCACCATACTAACCACTACACCACCATACTAACCACTACACCACCATACTAACCACTGCACCACCATACTAACCACTACACCACAGTACTAACCACTACACCACCGTACTAACCACTACACCAACTTACTAACCACTACACCAACATACTAACACTACACCACCATACTAACCACTACACTACCGTACTAACCACTACACCACCATACTAACCACTACACCACCATACTAACCACTACACCACCGTACTAACCACTACACTACCATACTAACCACTACACCACCATACTAACCACTGCACCACCATACTAACCACTACACCACAGTACTAACCACTACACCACCGTACTAACCACTACACCACCTTACTAACCACTACACCAACATACTAACACTACACCACCATACTAACCACTACACCACCGTACTAACCACTACACCACCTTATTAACTACAGCACCACCATACTAACCACTACACCACCATACTAACTACTACACCACCATACTAACACTACACCACCTTACTAACCACTACACCACCATACTAACCACTACACCACCGTACTAACCACTACACCACCTTACTAACCACTACACCACCATACTAACCACTACACCACCTTACTAACCACTACACCACCTTACTAACCACTACACCACCATACTAACCACTACACCACCATACTAACCACTGCACCACCATACTAACCACTACACCACAGTACTAACCACTACACCACCGTACTAACCACTACACCACCTTACTAACCACTACACCACCATACTAACCACTACACCACCATACTAACCACTACACCACCGTACTAACCACTACACTACCATACTAACACTACACCACCATACTAACCACTACACCACCGTACTAACCACTACACCACCTTATTAACTACAGCACCACCATACTAACCACTACACCACCATACTAACTACTACACCACCATACTAACACTACACCACCTTACTAACCACTACACCACCATACTAACCACTACACCACCGTACTAACCACTACACCACCTTACTAACCACTACACCACCATACTAACCACTACACCACCTTACTAACCACTACACCACCGTACTAACCACTACAACACCATACTAACCACTACACCACCATACTAACCACTACACCACCATACTAACCACTGCACCACCATACTAACCACTACACCACAGTACTAACCACTACACCACCGTACTAACCACTACACCACCTTACTAACCACTACACCAACATACTAACACTACACCACCATACTAACCACTACACTACCGTACTAACCACTACACCACCGTACTAACCACTACACTACCATACTAACACTACACCACCATACTAACCACTACACCACCGTACTAACCACTACACCACCTTATTAACTACAGCACCACCATACTAACCACTACACCACCATACTAACTACTACACCACCATACTAACACTACACCACCTTACTAACCACTACACCACCATACTAACCACTACACCACCGTACTAACCACTACACCACCTTACTAACCACTACACCACCATACTAACCACTACACCACCTTACTAACCACTACACCACCATACTAACCACTACACCACCATACTAACCACTGCACCACCATTCTAACCACTACACCACCATACTAACACAACACCACCATACTAACCACTACACCAACATAGTAACCACTACACCACCATTCTAACACTACACCACCATAATAACCACTACACCACCATACTAACCACTACACCACCGTACTAACCACTACACCACCGTACTAAGCACTACACCACCTTACTAACCACTGCACCACCATACTAACCTCTACACCACCATACAAACCACTACACCACCATACTAACCACTACACCACCATACTAACCACTACACCACCATACTAACACTACACCACCATACTAACCACTAAACCAACATAGTAACCACTACACCACCATACTAACACTACACCACCATACTAACCACTACACCGCCATACTAACCACTACACCACCATACTAACCACTACACCACCGTACTAACCACTACACCACCTTACTTACCACTACACCACCTTACTAACCACTACACCACCATACTGACCACTGCACCACCTTACTAACCACTACACCACCATACTAACTACTACACCACCATACTAACCACCACACCACCATACTAACTACTACACCAGCATACTAACCACTACACCACTATACACCACTACACCACCGTACTAACCACTACACCACCATACTAACCACTACACCAACATACTAACACTACACCACCATTCTAACCACTACACCACCGTACTAACCACTACACCACCGTCCTAACTACTACACCACCATACTAACCACTACACCACCATACTAACCACTACACCACCATACTAACCACTACACCACCGTACTAACCACTACACCACCGTACTAACCACTACACTACCGTACTAACCACTACACCACCGTACTAACCACTACACCACCATACTAACCACTACACCACCATACTAACCACTACACCACCTTACTAACCACTACACCAACATACTAACACTACACCACCATACTAACCACTACACCACCGTACTAACCACTAAACCACCTTATTAACTACTGCACCACCATACTAACCACTACACCACCATACTAACTACTACACCACCATACTAACACTACACCACCTTACTAACCACTACACCACCATACTAACCACTACACCACCGTACTAACCACTACACCACCTTACTAACCACTACACCACCATACTGACCACTGCACCACCTTACTAACCACTACACCACCATACTAACCACTACACCACTATACTAACCACTACACCACCATACTAACCACTGCACCACCATTCTAACCACTACACCACCATACTAACATTACACCACCATACTAACCACTACACCAACATAGTAACCACTACACCACCATACTAACACTACACCACCATACTAACCACTACACCACCGTACTAACCACTACACCACCGTACTAAGCACTACACCACCTTACTAACCACTGCACCACCATACTAACCTCTACACCACCATACAAACCACTACACCACCATACTAACCACTACACCACCATACTAACCACTACACCACCATACTAACACTACACCACCATACTAACCACTACACCACCATACTAACCTCTACACCAACATAGTAACCACTACACCACCATACTAACACTACACCACCATACTAACCACTACACCGCCATACTAACCACTACACCACCATACTAACCACTACACCACCTTACTAACCACTACACCACCATACTAACCACTACACCACCTTACTAACCACTACACCACCATACTGACCACTGCACCACCTTACTAACCACTACACCACCATACTAACTACTACACCACCATACTAACCACTACACCACCATACTAACTACTACACCACCATACTAACCACTACACCACTATACACCACTACACCACCGTACTAACCACTACACCACCATACTAACCACTACACCAACATACTAACACTACACCACCATACTAACCACTACACCACCGTACTAACCACTACACCACCTTATTAACTACAGCACCACCATACTAACCACTACACCACCATACTAACTACTACACCACCATACTAACACTACACCACCTTACTAACCACTACACCACCATACTAACCACTACACCACCGTACTAACCACTACACCACCTTACTAACCACTACACCACCATACTGACCACTGCACCACCTTACTAACCACTACACCACCATACTAACCACTACACCACCATACTAACCACTGCACCACCATTCTAACCACTACACCACCATACTAACACAACACCACCATACTAACCACTACACCAACATAGTAACCACTACACCACCATTCTAACACTACACCACCATACTAACCACTACACCACCATACTAACCACTACACCACCGTACTAACCACTACACCACCGTACTAAGCACTACACCACCTTACTAACCACTGCACCACCATACTAACCTCTACACCACCATACAAACCACTACACCACCATACTAACCACTACACCACCATACTAACCACTACACCACCATACTAACACTACACCACCATACTAACCACTACACCAACATAGTAACCACTACACCACCATACTAACACTACACCACCATACTAACCACTACACCGCCATACTAACCACTACACCACCATACTAACCACTACACCACCGTACTAACCACTACACCACCGTACTTACCACTACACCACCTTACTAACCACTACACCACCATACTGACCACTGCACCACCTTACTAACCACTACACCACCATACTAACTACTACACCACCATACTAACCACCACACCACCATACTAACTACTACACCACCATACTAACCACTACACCACTATACACCACTACACCACCGTACTAAGCACTACACCACCATACTAACCACTACACCAACATACTAACACTACACCACCATTCTAACCACTACACCACCGTACTAACCACTACACCACCGTCCTAACTACTACACCACCATACTAACCACTACACCACCATACTAACCACTACACCACCATACTAACCACTACACCACCGTACTAACCACTACACCACCGTACTAACCACTACACTACCGTACTAACCACTACACCACCATACTAACCACTACACCACCATACTAACCACTACACCAACTTACTAACCACTACACCAACATACTAACACTACACCACCATACTAACCACTACACCACCGTACTAACCACTAAACCACCTTATTAACTACTGCACCACCATACTAACCACTACACCACCATACTAACTACTACACCACCATACTAACACTACACCACCTTACTAACCACTACACCACCATACTAACCACTACACCACCATACTAACCACTACACCACCTTACTAACCACTACACCACCATACTGACCACTGCACCACCTTACTAACCACTACACCACCATACTAACCACTACACCACTATACTAACCACTACACCACCATACTAACCACTGCACCACCATTCTAACCACTACACCACCATACTAACATTACACCACCATACTAACCACTACACCAACATAGTAACCACTACACCACCATACTAACACTACACCACCATACTAACCACTACACCACCGTACTAACCACTACACCACGTATTAAGCACTACACCACCTTACTAACCACTGCACCACCATACTAACCTCTACACCACCATACAAACCACTACACCACCATACTAACCACTACACCACCATACTAACCACTACACCACCATACTAACACTACACCACCATACTAACCACTACACCACCATACTAACCTCTACGCCAACATAGTAACCACTACACCACCATACTAACACTACACCACCATACTAACCACTACACCGCCATACTAACCACTACACCACCATACTAACCACTACACCACCTTACTAACCACTACACCACCGTACTAACCACTACACCACCTTACTAACCACTACACCACCATACTGACCACTGCACCACCTTACTAACCACTACACCACCATACTAACTACTACACCACCATACTAACCACTACACCACCATACTAACTACTACACCACCATACTAACCACTACACCACTATACACCACTACACCACCGTACTAACCACTACACCACCATACTAACCACTACACCAACATACTAACACTACACCACCATACTAACCACTACACCACCGTACTAACCACTACACCACCGTCCTAACTACTACACCACCGTACTAACCACTGCAGCACCATACTAACCGCTACACCACCGTACTAACCACTACACCACCATACTAACCACTACACCACCATACTAACCACTACACCACCGTACTAACCACTACACCACCGTACTAACCACTACACCACCATACTAACCACTACACCACCATACTAACCACTACACCACCGTACTAACCACTACACCACCGTACTGACCACTACACCACCATACTAACCACTACACCACCGTACTAACCACTACACCACCGTACTAACCACTATACCACCGTACTGACCACTACACCACCATACTAACCACTACACCGCCATACTAACCACTACACCACCATACTAACCACTACACCACAGTACTAACGACTACACCACCGTACTAACCACTACACCACCATACTAACCACTACACCACCATACTAACCACTACACTACCGTACTAACCACTACACCACCATACTAACCACTACACCACCATACTAACCACTACACCACCATACTAACCACTACACCACCGTACTAACCACTACACTACCATACTAACCACTACACCACCATACTAACCACTGCACCACCGTACTAACCACTACACCACAGTACTAACCACTACACCACCGTACTAACCACTACACCACCTTACTAACCACTACACCAACATACTAACACTACACCACCATACTAACCACTACACCACCGTACTAACCACTACACCACCTTATTAACTACAGCACCACCATACTAACCACTACACCACCATACTAACTACTACACCACCATACTAACACTACACCACCTTACTAACCACTACACCACCATACTAACCACTACACCACCTTACTAACCACTACACCACCTTACTAACCACTACACCACCATACTGACCACTACACCACCTTACTAACCACTACACCACCATACTAACCACTACACCACCATACTAACCACTGCACCACCATTCTAACCACTACACCACCATACTAACACAACACCACCATACTAACCACTACACCACCATACTAACCACTACACCACCGTACTGACCACTACACCACCATAGTAGCCATTACACCACCATACTAACCACTACACCACCGTACTAACCACTACACCACCGTACTAACCACTACACCACCGTACTAACCACTACACCACCATACTAACCATTACACCACCGTACTAACCACTGCACCACCGTACTAACCACTACACCACCGTACTAACCACTACACCACCATACTAACAACTACACCACCGTACTAACCACTACACCACTATATTAACCACTACACCACCATACTAACCATTACACCACCGTACTAACCACTGCACCACCATACTAACCACTGCACCACCGTACTAACCACTACACCACCATACTAACAACTACACCACCTTACTAACCACTACACCACCATACTAACCACTACACCACCTTACTAACCACTACACCACCATACTAACCACTACACCACCTTACTATCCACTACACCACCGTACTGACCACTACACCACCGTACTGACCACTACACCACCATACTAACCTCTACACCACCATATAAACCACTACACCACCACACTAACCACTACACCACTATACTAACCCCTACACCACCATACTAACACTACACCACCATACTAACCACTACACCACCATACTAACCACTACACCACCATACTAACCACTACACCACCGTACTAACCACTACACCACCATACAAACCACTACACAACCTTACTAACCACTACACCACCGTACTAACCACTACACCACCATACTAACAACTACACCACCGTACTAACCACTACACCACCGTACTAACCACTACACCACCATACTAACACTACACCACCATACTAACCACTACACCACCATACTAACCACTACACCACCTTACTAACCACTACACCACCGTACTAACCACTACACCACCGTACTAACACTACACCACCATACTAACCACTACACCACCATACTAACCACTACACCACCCTACTAACCACTACACCACCATACTAACACTACACCACCATACTAACCACTACATCACCATACTAACCACTACACCACCGTACTAACCACTACACCACCATACTAACACTACACCACCATACTAACCACTACACCACCTTACTAACCACTACACCACCATACTAACCACTACACCACCGTACTAAACATCACACCACCATACTTACCACTACACCACCGTATTTCTCATTACCTCCTATTTCTCATTTGCCATTCTCTTCTCTTTATCTCTCTATTCTCTCTCTTTTCTTCTCTCTCTCTCTCTTTTCTCTCATTTTCTTTGCCTCTCCCTCTGTCTCTCTTTCTCTCTATTGCTTTCTCTTTCTTTCTCTCATGTCTCTCTTACTCACTTTCTCTCTTTATCTACTCTCTCTCTTGCTGTCTTTCTCTCTTTCTACCTCTTTCTCTATCTCTCTATCCTGTCTCTTTCTCACTCTATTTCTTTCCTTCTTTCTCCCTGTCTCTCTCTTTCGGTTTCACTCTCTTTCATTCTCTCTCCCTATCAACTTTTTCTTCTTCGTCGCTCTGTTTCTCTATTTCTTTCTTTCTCACTCGTTTTCCCTGTCTCTCTCTTTCTGTTTCACTCTTTTATTCTTTCTCTCCCTTTCTCTCTCTTTCTGTTTCACTCTCTTTCATTTGTTCTCCCGGTCTCTCTCTTTCTGTTTCACTCTTTCATTCTCTCTCTCTGTCTCTCTCTTTCTGTTTCACTCTTTCATTCGTTCTCCCTGTCTCTCTCTTTCTGTTTCACTCTTTCATTCTCTCTCTCCGTCTCTCTTTTTCTGTTTTACTCTTTTATTCTCTCTCTCCCTTTCTCTCTTTCATTCGTTCTCCTTGTCTCTCTTTCTGTTTCAATCTTTCTCCCTATCTCTTTCTTTCTGTTTCACTCTTTCATTCTTTCTCTTTCTGTCTCTCTCTTTTGATTTCACTCTTTCATTCATTCTCTTTTATTCCCTCTCTCACTTTCTCTCTCTTTCTGTTTCACTCTCTTTCATTCGTTCTCCCTGTCTCTCTCTTTCTGTTTCACTCTCTCTCTCTGTCTCTCTTTTTCTGTTTCACTCTTTCATTCTTTCTCTCTCTGTCTCTCTCTTTCGGTTTCACTCTTTCATTCTTTCTCTCTCTGTGTCTCTCTTTCGGTTTCACTCTCTTTCATTCTCTCTCTGTCTCTCTCTTTCTCTTTCATTCTCTCTCTATCTCTCTCTTTCTGTTTCATTCTCTCTCCCTGTCTCTCTCTTTCTGTTTCACTCTTTTATTCTTTTTCTCCCTTTCTCTCTCTTTCTGTTTCACTCTTTTTCATTTGTTCTCCCTGTCTCTCTCTTTCTGTTTCACTCTTTCATTCATTCTCCCTGTCTCTCTCTTTCTGTTTCACTCTTTCATTCTCTCTCTCTGTCTCTCTTTTTCTGTTTTACTCTTTTATTCTCTCTCTCCCTTTCTCTCTTTCATTCGTTCTCCTTGTCTCTCTCTTTCTGTTTCAATCTTTCTCCCTGTCTCTTTCTTTCTGTTTCACTCTTTCACTCTTTCTGTCTCTCTCTTTTGATTTCACTCTTTCATTCGTTCTCTTTTATTCCCTCTCTCACTTTCTCTCTCTTTCTGTTTCACTCTCTTTCATTCGTTCTCCCTGTCTCTCTCTTTCTGTTTCACTCTCTCTCTCTGTCTCTCTTTTTCTGTTTCACTCTTTCATTCTTTCTCTCTCTGTCTCTCTCTTTCAGTTTCACTCTTTCATTCTTTCTCTCTCTGTGTCTCTCTTTCGGTTTCACTCTCTTTCATTCTCTCTCTGTCTCTCTCTTTCTCTTTCATTCTCTCTCTATCTCTCTCTTTCTGTTTCATTCTCTCTCCCTGTCTCTCTCTTTCTGTTTCACTCTTTTATTCTTTTTCTCCCTTTCTCTCTCTTTCGGTTTCACTCTCTTTCATTCTCTCTCTGTCTCTCTCTTTCTGTTTCACTCTTTTATTCTTTTTCTCCCTTTCTCTCTCTTTCGGTTTCACTCTCTTTCATTCTCTCTCTGTCTCTCTCTTTCTGTTTCATCCTCTCTCCCTTTCTCTCTCTTTCTGTTTCACTCTCTTTCATTCGTTCTCCCTGTCTCTCTCTTTCTGTTTCACTCTCTCTCTGTCTCTCTTTTTCTGTTTCACTCTTTCATTCTTTCTCTCTCTGTCTCTCTCTTTCAGTTTCACTCTTTCATTCTTTCTCTTTCTGTCTCTCTCTTTCGGTTTCACTCTCTTTCATTCTCTCTCTGTCTCTCTCTTTCAGTTTCACTCTTTCATTCTTTCTCTCTCTGTCTCTCTCTTTCGGTTTCACTCTCTTTCATTCTCTCTCTGTCTCTCTCTTTCTGTTTCATTCTCTCTCCCTGTCTCTCTCTTTCGGTTTCACTCTTTCATTCTTTCTCTCTCTGTCTCTCTCTTTCTGTTTCATTCTCTCTCTCTCTCTTTCTGTTTCACTCTCTCTCCCTGTTTCTCTCTTTATGTTCCACTCTCTTTCATTCTCTGTCTCTCTCTGTCTGTTTCACTCTTTCATTCTCTCACTTTCTGTCTCTTTTTTTCTGTTTCACTCTTTCATTCTTTCTCTCTGTCTTTCTCTTTCTGTTTCACTCTCACTCTCTCTCTTTCTGTTTCACTCTCGTTCTCTCTCCCTAACTACTCTTTCTTTCTGTCTTTTTCCTTCTCTTTCTTTGTCTCTTTTTCTGTCTCTCTGCCTCTTGATCTCTCTCCCTTTTTCCTGTTGCTCTCTCTCATGTCTCTTTCTCTCACTTTCTCTCTCTCTTTCACTCTCTATATCTACTCTTTCTCCCTCTCATGTCTCTTTCTCTCTCTCTTTCACTCTCTATATCTACTCTTTCTCTCTCTCATGTCTCTTTCTCTCTCTCTTTCACTCTCTATATCTACTCTTTCTCTCTCTCATGTCTCTTTCTCTCACTTTCTCTCTCTCTTTCACTCTCTATATCTACTCTTTCTCTCTCTCATGTCTCTTTCTCTCACTTTCTCTCTCTCTTTCACTCTCTATATCTACTCTTTCTCTCTCTCTCTCATGTCTCTTTCTCTCACTTTCTCTCTCTCTTTCACTCTCTATATCTACTCTTTCTCTCTCTCATGTCTCTTTCTCTCAATTTCTCTCTCTTTCACTCTCTATATCTACTCTTTCTTTTTCTCTGTCTCTGTTTTGCACACTGGATTTACTCTACATTCTGCATGTCATTGACTGCACAGCAGCTGTGGTTTACACTGTGTGAAAGTCTCGAGATGAATGGACCAATAGAAATGCTCCGAAAACAGCTTGAGAATAATCCTGGTTCCATTGACTTCCATTGAAAGTAAAGACAGTTACTGTAGCCATGTCTGTAGGAATGATCCTGAACAGGCTTCCTTTAGCTAGTGCATCCCACCCCGCTGGAGAACCAACGCCAACCCCCTAAAGCTCGCCCCCCACACACACTCGCTGTAGTTCATGACCAGAAGAGAAGCTGCTGCGCGGTGTATGTATAATTCAGCGTCTCTGCGAGCTTTAAAGGAAAACTTCACCCACAGAAACGCGCTAGCGCTGCCCAAACCCAGCTGTGAAGCCAGCGCAGGCCAGCTGGCATTAGCCTAAGCGAATCAGACGGAGTCGCCGGCCCCAGCGCTGGTCGTCGTCCGTCATTTGCCTCGTTAGCTTTCTTCGCTTGAAGCGCTCCTTGAAAGCACCGTGGGCCGCTGTCGTGCACCATAATGGAACGTGCATTTAAAATAGTCCTCCTGGATCTCATTTTACGAATCATTAATAATAAATTGGTGCCATCGATCCTAATGATAACTGCCCCCTCCCATCCCTCGGCTTCTAGGAAACTTTCGCTCCCTTGGATCGATTGTTTCCCAACACCGTGTATTAAATCAGCCGAGGTGGGGGGCTTGTTCAGGAGAGGGGTGCTGCATTAAAGGGCATTGAGATTTAGATCTTATTAGTTTTGTTATTTGAGCTTCATCTCCGGCTTGCTCCGCTGTCGGACGCACAGCTACACTGACTTTGTATTGGAAGCACACAGTGGTGGGTGACTTTCCTTGAAATGGCAATGCAGGTGTTTTGCCGTAGGTCACTTCGTTAGCCACTCATTACGGACTGAAGGTATAGCACAGCAGCTTCCATCTTCCCAAACTTCCCAGACTACTGAACGCTAAAAGAATAGCTGAAGTTATAGTGTAGTAAGTACAGAGTAATTAATGAGTAGTTATGCAGTAGTACTAGTACTCCCTGGTACATACTTTGCAAGAATCTAGCATCTTATGTTTAAAAACTTGGTTCAGTATTACTGAATGTGAAAATGGGTTGTATTTTATATTGTATATTGTATATTATATTATTTTAACATAATGACTTATTTCGTTAATGTTTTGATTGGTTATGTTGAAATAATAGATTATTTTTTCAAGATTTTGACTGACTATTACTACATAGTGACTAAGTTTCATTATGATTTTGACTAATTATGTGGCTTATTATCTCAAAATTGTTGTGAAATAATGCTTATGCCCTCAAAGTTTTGATTGATTTTCAAGTAGATTGAAGTCATTTTTTTAAAGATTCTAATTAATAATGTTGACATAGTGGCTTAGTTTCTCAAGATTATGACTAATTACGTTGAAATAATGTTTAATTTCCTCAAATTTTTAGAATTTGACTGACAATGTTGACACAATGGCTAATTATTTTAAAATAATGGCTTATTTCCTCAAAGTTTGATTGATAATGTTGAAATAATGGTTTATTTTCTCAAGATTCTGACGGATGCAGTTGACATAGTGGCTCAGATTTCGACTAATTGTGTTAAAATTATGGTTCATTATCTCCAGATCTCACCTATGTTGAAATAATGGCTTATTATCTCAAGATTTGAAAAAAATAGTGCTAAATAATGGCTTAAAGTGTCCTCAAAGTTTTGATTGGTTATGTTAACAGTTTATTCATGAGATTTTCACTAATTATGTTGAAATAATGGCTTATTTTCTAAACATTTCTGAATTTGACAGATTATGTTGAAACAATGGCTAATTATTTTAAAGTAATGGCTTGTTTCCTAAAAGTTTGATTGATAATGTTGAAATAATGGTTTATTTTCTGAAGATTCTGATTGATGATGTTGACATAGTGGCTTAGTTCCTCAAGATTTTGACTAATTCTGTTGAAATAATGGATTATTTTCTCTAAATTTTAGCATTTGACTGATTATGTTGACACAATTGCTAATTATTTTAAAATAATGGCTTAGTCCCTCAAAGTTTGGAATGAATATGTTGAAATAATGGTTTATTTTCTAGAGATTCTGACTGATGCAGTTGACATAGTGGCTCAGGTTTATTAAGATTTTGGCTAATTATGTTGAAAATATGGCTTATTAATTCCAGATCTTGACTATGTTGAAGTAATGGCTTATAATCTCCAGATCTTAAAAGATTGTCCTGAAATAGAGGCTTATTTTCTTAAGATTTTAAAAGATTATGTTTAAATAATGCTTTAATTTCTGAATGTTTTGACAGATTTTGTTAAAATAATTGTTTATTTTCTTAAAATTTTGCTTGATTACGTTGGCAGAAGATTTTACTGGTAACATGACACTTCCACAGCGTTAAAAATAAATAAATACAGCCTTGATCGTTAAACACACACATGCCCCATCCAGTTTACTCAAAGGCAGACACCCACGGTTTCCACCGCACCTCGTCCCTTCTGTAATTACACATGTAATCAGGACAGTGGCTGTTATCCAGCAAGACTTTTCTCTAACAGGAGTGTGATTATCTCCATTATAACAGCTCTTACGCTGAACCTACACAGGCAAATGCTGATGTTTGTAACTAGATTATTAGTAGCTTAATGTAATATGATAATAATTAATTAATATGATCATAATAATTCAACATAATTACATAATTTGTAGCTTAATATCCGTTAATATCCGATATCCGTTTCCCTTTATGTAGGTACAGTAAAATTATTAGTATTATTAGTTCATGTGATATTTCCATGATACTATGTTGTTACACAAGTGTTCCAATGTTAGTAAAACTTGTGCAGATACAGTGTTTTCTTATATTGTAGACAATAACTGTCACAAGTCCAGCTCTTCACTCAATTACACAAGCGTAATTATTCAAAAAAATAATAAACTTTGTAAAAAAATAACTATAAAATACAGAATATGTTGTTGTAATTTATATGTAATAGTCAACACACTAACAGGAATAAACTACTTCTATACATTATATATATATATATATATATATATATATATATATATATATATATATATATATATATATATATATATATATATATATATATATATATATATTACTACAGACACAATTATTAAATACTCTCAATAGAATTTCTCCCATTAGTTACTATGTAGATATTTTCTTAAGTTAAAAATTATTTAAAAGTATTACTTATAAGAACGGTTTAGTTACCCAGTAGTTTTCATATGAATTAATATATGTTTTAATATTTCATGTGCATGAGTATCAAATACTATTCCTAGTAACCAGTTTCTACATACACCGCTCAGCCATAACATTAAAACCACCTCCTTATATCTACACACAGTGTCCATTCTATCAGCTCCACTGACCATATAGTACTACACTTACAGACTGTAGTTCTTCTGAGTGGTGTGGTTTGTCAGTGTGTGTTGTGCTGGTGTGAGTGGATCAGACACAGCAGTGCTGCTGCTGGGGTATTTAAACACTGTGTCCACTCACTGTCCACTCCATTAGACACTCCTACTACTTGCTGGTCCACCTTGTAGATGTAAAGTCAAAGACAGTAGCTCATCTGCTGCTGCACAGTTTGTGTTTCTCTAGTTCTTCATCAGTGGACACAGGACGCTGCCCACAGGACACTGCTGTCTGGATAGTTTTGGTTGGTGGACGATTCTCAGTCCAGCAGTGACACTGCGGTGTTTAAACACTCCAGCAGTAGCACTGCTGTGTCTGATTCACTCACACCAGCACAACACACACTAACAAACCACCACCACGTTAGTGTCACTGCAGTGCTGAGAATGACCCACCTCCCACATGAATTACATTGTGTAAGTGGAGCTCCTGTATGGTCAGTGGAGCTGATATAATAGACAGTATGTGTAGATATAGGGAGGTGGTTTTAATGTTATGGCTGATCAGTGTATTTAACTAACATCTAACTCTAAGGGTGAGTTTTAAACCTAATCCTTGGACTACATTGGAGCATGACGAGCATGTTTAATTACTCTGCTCTGTGTTTTTCAATGACATGAGCTTTGATTAACATTAGATTAGATTCAATGTATATGGTTTGCTTTTTTGTGACTCAGTTAGTTATGTCAAGTGCATGTACTGGAATTGGAATATAAGAAGAAAACTTTGGAAGCACTTCATTTTAAAGACAAGCTGAGCATCTACAAAGCGCGGACCCTTAAAACATATGAAAGTGTTTTGGGAGCCCCTGCTGAAGGTTTCTGTAACTGTGACTATCTAAATGAGTAAAAGATGACCTGATTTCCAAACAGTTGAGGATGATACATTCCTTCAATATTTTAGGCAACATTTCTTTTTCATTTCCATCTTTTAGTTTCGGATTTATAAATAACAAAGAAAAGCGGCCCAAAAGAGGTGCTTAGTAACACCTCTACTGGCAACTATCACAGCCTGTAAACACTAGTCTGTTCCTGTTTGGGGGCTTTTTTTTGAAAAGGCTTCTAGATCCCTGAGATTCTTGGCCTGTATTGCATGCACTGCTTATTTGAGGCTTCTTCACAGAAATTTGATAATGTTTAGGCCATTAGGATTCTGAGGGTCATGGCGAAACCATCAGCTTGCACCTTTTGAGGTGGATTGTAGTGGATTTTGAGGTGTGTTTAGGATCATTATCCTCTTGTAGAAGCTTTTTTTTTTACAGATGCTTCCAGTATTTGTTGGTATTCAATCTACTCAATACATCCTTCCCTCTATGTGTAACATTCCCTGTGCCATCTCCAAATGTTTACATTTGTTACTTGCAACTTGCAGTTTATGGCTGCTGCCCCTCATACTTGCACATAAAAGCGCATGTAACTTTTATTTTTTTTATTTTTGATTGTAAAAAAGAAAAAAATGACTAATTTTATTTACTTCAACTCGTAATATATTATTATACTTTATATTTTGTAATTTTTTTTATTATTTCTTTTTTGTTATCTTTATCTATTGGTGAATGGAGGAACAGCAAAGCAAGAATTGTACAGTGTAACTGTCTGTTTCTGCTGTGCATATGACAATAAAACTCTTGAATCTTAAACGTTTGTCATTTCAAGCATCTACAACATACATACAACGTTCCACTAGAACCGTATGGTGCACACAAGGAAGACAACAGGACAAACAGTGCAAAAAGAAGTGCTAGAATACCTAGACTGACACTGTACAAGCATTAAGTGAGTGAGTGTGTGTAATGACAGTCCTGAATGGCCTGGTTCAGGAGTCTGATACAGGTCCTCACCGTGATCTAGCCATCTCATTCAAGAACTCCTTGATCGTTCAGTCTGAAGATGCCAAAAACCCTAGTATGATTCTGGATGACCAGTTATCATCCTCAGCCCGTATCGTGAACCTCCTCTACAACATCTGACAGATCCGACCCATCCTCTCTGCCACCCAGGACCTCTTATTACTTCAAGTCCTGACTACTGAAACTGGCTGGTCTTACTCTGTGGCCCTTCAGGCCTTTCAACTTGTCCAGAATGCAGCAGCACGGCTCGTCTTCAATTCTGCCCAGGTTCACTCATGTCCCGCCACTGCTGTTCTCCCTCCACCTGCTTCCTGTATCTTCTTACATTAAATTTAAAACTCTGAGGCCTACAAAGCCAAGAACGGAGCAGCTCCTCCCCTCTTTACGGCGGTGGTCAAGAGTGGATCTGTACGTCTAGCCCTTTGAGCTTCAAGTACATCTCGACTGAACCTGCCATCCTTTAGAATGCATAGAAGACCAGCATCAGACTCTTCTCCATCCTGGAGCCCAGATGGTGGGATGAACTTCCACTGGCTGTCTGAACAGCAGACACCCTCACGTCTGTGTGAAGCACCAATCTCAAGTATTCATTGAAATGAACCAAATTGCACTTCTAGGTATGAACTCTGGCTGGCTATTATTAGGTATTGCATTATTCTTGTAAGTCCTTTCCTCCGGGGCACACACACACATACCCTCATCACCTGTACACCTGTAACTCATTAGCAGGTGTATATAGTCTCTCCACACTTTTCACTCAGGGCGTAGCATTGATTGTGACATTGTTAGTGAGACTGTTGGTGACACACCTTACGTCTGTTTATCTCTGAAGCCAGCATCTAGCCGGCTCCCAATTAGTCCAGTAACGCCATTCTCTCCACAGCGGGGACCTTCCGTCTTCCTTGGAGTCCTCGAGGCCGCTGGACTCGCCGATCCGCCTGAGCACCTTGTTTCATGTTTCTGCTCCTTTTGAGTTAAAGCCTTTGCAAGAGGTGTTATACAATCCATTTGCATGGTTTATTTACTCAGAGCAGTGACAAAGATAAACAAAAACAGTCCAACGGCTCGCTAGTGCGAGGAGTCCGAGGGGAGTGAGCAGTGGGTCTGCAGCAGGCTGAGAGGTGATCCCTTTGGGCAGGCTGGATGGTGCACAGGGCCACTGATGTCGGTGATGTCAGCAAGACCTCGCGCTCTGGAGAGAAGGGAGAGAGAAACCAGCCCAGGAGAGACAGTTCCAACAGTGGTTATTAGCTCCTCGCCGTGGTCTCAGAGAACACCCTCACCAAGGGTGATATTCCAGCGATAACGCTAACTAAAAACAGTCAATAGTGGACCGGCCTGAGCTGGGGAACGAACTCGGTGCGGGGAACGAGTCCAGTAGTCCAGTGGTTCACCAGCCTCGCTACACGGGGACGCCTATGAGAAAGCTCAGCCGGATGGAGGTTAGGCCCGGGCAGGTCTAATTGGACCTGTGGAGAGACCCTTAGTGACGGCCCAGAGACCACGGACGGGTAAATGTTGAACCAAACTATATCTCAGTTAGAAAAACAGGGAAACAGAGAAACAATGATACGCAATAGATGCAGAGCATGTGGGGACTAAATACCTAGCTGAGGAGCTACAGGTGTGCCTGTTTAATTGGGCTCAGGTGTGAGCGGGTGTCAGTGTGAGTGCGCCCTGTGGGTGCTTAGGGGTGGTGCTTACAGCTTTGCATATGGATTGTAACGCAATGTCCGAGTCTGAATTTCTGCAATACTATATGTGACCCTGTATTCTCTTCTCTCCAGGTATCAGCCCTGGCCCTTGTTTCTGGCAGTGTTTGAGTTAAAGGGTAGTTTTGGACTTAGGGAAAGGAGCTGCCCCCCAGCCTGGCAGAGTCTGATGACCCTTCCACGAAGGTCATATTTGTGCAGGTGTTGTTATACAGTAGATCAGTGCACCACCACTTCAGAGTTCCAGGGGTGTTTTGGGGGGTTTGGGTTTGACTTATTAGTCACCCTACAAGCAGTTCATCACTGGGAAAGCTTTGTTGGTCTTCCAGACCTCCACTTGACCTCAGCCATTCGTTACACTCTGAACTGAGGAAACAGTTACCCGAGAACATTTCACAGTAACATAAATTTGGACCAGGGGGCCCAAACCTTTGCATACCACAGTATGCCATTATTATTATTATTATCATTATTATTATTATTATTATTATTATTATTAATTATTATTATTATTATTATTATTATTATTATTATTATTATTATTATTATTATTATGCTGGTGATGTGTGATTTCCAACCTAACCAGCTTTCATTAATTACAACAATAGAGCTCTGGGCTGCGTTTCCCGATAACCAATGATCTTAGTGATTTACAAACAACTTTAAGAACCCCAATTTTGCGAGTGTTTCCCAAACGCCTTCTTAGTCTCTAAACTTATAAAATAGTTTCAATTAGCTCTTTGTTGACTCCGCCCCTCACATCAGCGCTGAATAGGCACTGCTAGTCGAGAACTGAACCACCGATTTACATAGGTTTCCTCATTACTATGCCACAAATGTATCGTTATGTAAATAATTATAATAAAAAATAACAAATAAGGATTTACAAAAAAACCTTTTGCTTGCAATTGTTGTCTATTGCACGCCGTGCCTATAAATAGGCACACGATTAACCTTCCTAGCTCGGCATACCGGCCACGCAAACGCATTTTTTCTCAGGATGAACTAAAAGCTCAATGCTTGAAGAAATAGAGAAAAAAACAAAACATACTAAGCTCGGGGAAGTTCTACAGATAAAGAGAAAGAGCAGAAATGGAAGAGATTGCGAGGAACATAAGTGCCTATACTGTTCATCACATACTCACCATTGTCAGTCTTCCTCTTAGTAATTTATACGTGTACATAATTGTTCAGTCAGTTTGATTGTTTAAGAGAGAACAAGCTTAGTAAGCCAATGTGTACTATTTTTTTAGAAAATAATTTATGTATTAATTCACTACTATGACTGTAACACTGGAAGAAAATTAATTAAAAATATGTAAATTTATATGTGTATATCAACAAATAATGTATTGTATTTTAAGCAGTTTAAACTGTTTGTTTCACGAGATTACAATGATTCCAACCTTGAAATAAATTTAAAAAGTAAAATGTACATTTATGTGCAGTATTGAAATCAGGACCTTCAGAGTGGTGGGCAGTTTGCTTCCCATTAAACCAGGATACAAGCAAACACCTGTTTATTAAAGGAAGTTTACTGTTTACATAATTAAAGCTCTTGGATATGATATTTGTTGATGTTGGATGTAATATATGTGATGCAGTTACGCTTTCAAAGGTGATTTTAAATCTTTAAATTAATGTTTGTATTAATACGTGTGTCCATTCACAGAACAATGCGTTTTTAAAAGGATGATTAGCGCCATCTTTTGTTAGCACAACAGAATAGCACGTGAACTTCGAGTTAAGAAGAACTTACCGAGTTACGAGTGGGTCGGATTACTCTTACATTTACGAACCACTTTACTTACTACGTTAGTTACGAAGGCTTTCGGGAAACATTTGTAATTTTAATTGTAAGCTCCGCGACTCGTTTTCACTGGAATTTTAGGTACCTCCGGACACACACACCCTCTCACCATGGCAACACAACCACTCGCACCTGTTCCCCATCAGTGCTAGCGGCAGCAGCGCGTTAGCACTTCCTACATAGCCTAGCCACACGCTCAACTCAGTACGTGCCATTGTTTCTCTGTTCTGAGATACTGTGTGGTTCAGCACTTACCTGTCTGTGGTCTCTGAGCCGTCGCTTTAAAGGGTCTCTCCACTGGTCCAACCAGACTTGGCTTCTCCACAGCGGGGTCCCGTCACACTCCCTGGAGCCCAAGAGGATCTGCAGTCCCTCTGACCTGCCCGGCACTCACCTCCATTCGGCTGAGCCTTCCCACAGGCGTTCCCGTGGAGCGAGGTTGGTGCACCACTGGACTACCGAACTCGTTCCCCGTAGCGAGTGCGTTCCCGGGTGCTGCCGGCCAGATTAATGACTGTTTTTAGTTAGCGTTAGCACTGGAGTACCACCCCTGGTGAGAGCGCTCTCTCTCTGTTTGAGGCAGCCACCGGAGGAGCTCTGAGACCACAGCGAGAAGTTATTAATCACTGTTTGAACTGTCCACACAGGGCTGGTTCCTCTCTCTCCTCTCTGCAGGACACAGCCTGGAGACCCAGTGGTGATCCAGCAAGGCAACAAGTCGACATCCAGGGTCCTATATTCCATCCAGCCTGCTCCCAGGACAGCATCTCTGTCTGCTCCAAGCCACTGCTCTCAAATACTCCTGGACTCCTTGCGCTAGCGAGCCTCTGGGCTGTTTTAGTTTACTATTATTGACTGCTCTGATTGAATAAACCTTGCAAATGGATCGTATCACATCTCCTGAGTCTGAATCCTCACATTAAGAATGTTCTTAAGTATAAAGTTACGAAGTACTTAGCAATACAAACGTTTTGGGAAACGTAGATAGATAGATAGATAGATAGATAGATAGATAGATAGATAGATAGATAGATAGATAGATAGATAGATAGATAGATAGATAGATAGATAGAATTTTAGCAGCCATTAGCAGTTACACAGTACAAAACAAAGTACAAAACACAGTACAAAAAACAATAAGGTATATAAAGAAGAATAAAGAACTCCAATAGTAAAAGTAAAAAAGCAAAAAAGTTAAAAAAAAATAATGGTAGCTTTGGTAGCTTTGACCAGTAAAATACACACTGCTATAGAAGAGCACACTAAGAAAGGTTCAGAAAGATTTTATTCCTTTGGCTTTGTTCTCCAGCTCACTGGATTTAAATAAACTCTCGAGGTTACAGTGCAGATGTTTGTATCTCTATAGAACCATATGGCTGTCTGTGTCGTCGCATCATTAACTCATGAACGAGGAGAACTAACAAAGGGTCTAGACTTAATTCCAGATGTGGAATTTGCATCTGGGGTCTGTTACTGTTGGATCTCGCCATCAGGATCAAAGAAAGCGTCAACGGCAGTAAAGCAGGTAGTTGCGAGGACGAGTCAATTAAAAGAACCGGAGGGAATAAGTCAGCTGTGAAGTGTTTGCTGCACTGTCAAGACGCAATACCCCGATGCTGGGTTCAACAGCCTGGAAGACTACAGCAGTACATGTCCCAAGAACACTTTAAATGAAGCAAAACTGTTAAAGGGATCAAGCTCACTCTCCAGGATGCCAGCATAGATTTGTCAAAGGCCGCCATTAAGAGGAGAATAGAACAGCGGGAGCTAAGAGAGTTTGCAACAAGACGCAGTCTGCTAGCAAACTTCAGGAACAGGGCAGTGACATAAAACACGCTATTAAAGGAAGTAGAGGTTTTTTTTGTTTTTTTCAGGGCCAAGAAGTTGAATGCTCTCACCTGGCCCAAGCTGAACCCCACCGAGCAGCATTCCACTAGCTAAAAATAAAGAGCCAAAAACAAGCAGCAGTCTGAAAACGACTGCACTACAGACCTGCAGGAGCATCGCCAGAGAAGATACCCAGCCTTCAAGCAGCTCAAGAAATACTAAACATGGCAGTTGTATTGAATGATTTAATGCTATTCCTACTATGTATGGTTTGGTTCCCTGAAATAGGGCACTATGCAAACTTTACACTGTTATTCAAGCTGTACACTGACTCCTTTACATTGTATCAACATGTCATACCTTCAGTATATATATAAACAGACAATGACCATATATATATATATATATATATATATATAGGATTTCATGCAATTTTCATGCAATTCACAAACAATATTGTTCATTTCACAATTAATGTAAGTGTATCAGATGATTTTTAAAGAATAAAAATGTTTGTATTAAAGTCTATTTTTGTATAGAGGCTTATTTTTGATAGTCCTATTATCAGCAATTCTCAGTCCTCTGTCTAAATCTCCTGGTACGACCACCAATCCAAGTTAAGGATGTTATTGGACTAATTGGTTGTTAGGACACTCTTGCTCAATTGTGATGCACAGCTGAAAAACATTCTACTAATAAGTGAGTATAAAAGGGAGAACAACATTCTAGGTTAGTTTAGTATCTGAAGATCAGCAGTTGATGGCTTGCTGACCGACTCACAATGACCAGAAAGAAACAACTTTCTTTAGAGACCCGTCAATCCATTGTTGTGTTAATGAAGAAGATACTCCATTAAAACAAGAACATTTCACTGTGATCCCAAACTTTTGAGATATATATATATATATATATAGGAGCACTTTGTAGTTCTACACTTACAGACTTTAGTTCATCTGATTCTCTGTATACTTTGTTTCCTTGTTCTTCAATGATCAGGACCCCCACAGGACCACCACACTGTGTCCACTCACTGTCCACTCTATTAGACACTCCTACTACTTGCTGGTCCAGCTTGTAGATGTAGAGTCAGAGACAGTAGCTCATCTGCTGCTGCACAGTTTGTGTTCTCTAGTCCTTCATCAGTGGACACAGGACGCCGCCCACAGGACACTGCTGTCTGGATAGTTTTGGTTGATGGACGATTCTAATGGACAGTGAGTGGAGATAGAAGGAGATGGTTTTAATGTTCTGGCTGATGGTGTAAATACTGAATTAGCCAGATCTCACCATATGATCTGGGTTCAAACAAGAAAGAGCTACAGATTGCAGTCAGACGGCATATGCTCATTACACTCTTTCTTAACGAAGCCTTCAGATTTCCAAAGGACCTGAACGGCTTTAGTTAAAAATAAATAAATAAATAAATAAAGAAGGTTGACTATTATTAACCGGTAATGTACACAGGCTGCTTTTCCCGACAGACTTCAAGAAGCTTCGCATATGCCGAGACCTCGATGGCTGCCAGAAACTTGTACTTCAAACGGAAACTATCTTTTTCTTCATTTGTCAGATAACTTCACGCCTAGACAGCGAGCTCACTGCTTACGCTCTGAGCACAAGCCTTTAGATCGGATACCTTCAGCGAGCTTACAAACGGCTCTGAGACGAACACGTTTCGTCAGGTGTGCCCAAACATTTGCACGGATAATAAATCCACCCTCTGGGAGTTTGCATTGGGCCGGCCATACCGTACGCATCGATTCTCTTAGTAGAGTTTCCGACGTTCGTTCAGCTCAACTGTGGTGTACGTTCCTCTTCTCTCTTCTTCTAAAGACAGAAAGCCATACAGTTTTTTTCCAATTGCTAAAACACAATTTTGTAATCTAGGCTGGTTTTATCAAAATTCTTAACACAATTCACAAAACCACATACCCAAACTGCTTAATACCTCATATATAAATGAGGCACAGCAACCAAAACTTCATACAGCATCATCAAAATCAGACTTTTACACCAACTGGCACACACTTCATTCATATAACCAGATTTTTGTCTAACCAACTACACACTGTTGGGCGTAATGAAAAGCACTCTCATCTTTAGCACGCTCTGCCATATACTAACATAGTAGAGATTGTTTACATTCACAGAAATATTTGCAGATAGACGCACACGCTGCTGTTATTTTTTTATTTTTCACCAAACAAGTCAGTGCAACATATGCACAGTAGATATATTTACACTGGAGTGAACAAAAATATGCTCTCAAAAAATAGAAAACCCCTTCTTGGCCCCTTCTTCAACCATGGTGGCATCTCTCAGTAAACAGAAAAAAACAAAAATACAGGGCTTGGACCATGCAGCCTAAAGATATGTCCCCCACAGTAGAGTACATTATACAGGAAACCTGTACAGTTAGTGTACGACATCAGCCATTCATATGTAAATAGGTGTCACCCAACTGATACACTATGATATGGGGGATACTACAGAGATTCTGGTTACATACATGTACTCTAGTCTAAATGTCCGGAGGACAGAGGGCGACGGTAAAACAGCTCTAGTTGGGCTGCACTCTCTGTCCAGCCTCTCGCAGTGTCAGTGCATGGTTGATGATATGATCAACTAATATTACTCAGATTTCATTTGGAAGTTGTTGTCTTCTTTGGCTATGAACTCCTCTAACAGCTCAACCCCAACCTTTCCACCTACTACAACTCTCATTCTCACCCTCTCTAACGGCTTCCATTGTTGTTGTAAGAAAGGTGTTCACCTGTGTTTTTTTATAGTGCTTAATTAGTGATTGAAGTTGTAACAATTAACCGTTCAGGTGTTCGGGCCCTGGTGGCACATATATTATATCATATTATATTATTTGCCAATAAGCTCCTGTAGTATCATTTTGAATGCCAGTGTTTTGATATATAAACATGTGTCTTTATGTGAGATTGTTGTGTGTTATGTAGAGTAGTGTGTTCAGTGTGTTTAAAAAGAACAATTTTAAACTACAAACTGTGTGTAAAGCAGAAAACGAGTTTAGAGTTTTGGAGACTTGAGAAGAGGTTTTGATCTCGGTGTGTCAGTTTAAATAATTGTGCTATGCGTGTCGTTTTAGTGTGTTAGCAACTGGAAAAAACTGTAAGTTGGGCTCCACTTTCTGTCCAGCCTCTCGCATTGTCAGCTCATGGTTGATGACATGATCAACTAAGGTTACTCTGATTTCATTTGAAGTTGTTGTCTTCGTTGACTATGAACTCCTCTACCAGCTGTACCCCAACCTCTCACTCTTCCTCAACGTCTTCCATTGTTGTTGTAAGAAAGGTGCTCACCTGTGGTCTTTCATAGTGATTACTTTCTGATTGAAGTGGTAACAATTAACCACTGAGGTGTTTAGAGCCTGGTGGCACATATATTGGCCAATTATCTCCTGTAGTGTCATTTTAAATGGCAGTGTTTTGATATATAAACATGTGACTTTATGTCAGATTGTTGTTCCGAGTGTTTAAAAAAGCTATTTTAAATTGCAAACTGTGTGTAAAGCAGAAAACGAGTTTAGAGTCTGTGTGTCAGTTAACATAATTGTGCTATGCATGTCATTTTAGTGTGTTAGCAATTGGAAAAACTGTAAACACTCCATTACCACAAAGGTAGCAGCCTTCGCCCAGAGAAACCGTTCCCTACACCTCCCCTCGGCCTAGCACGGCGTCTGGAGCAGGGCTTTCAGTCCCCGCAGCTCCGAAACACCTGAAAAGGAAAAGCGAAGCAAACATTCCGTATTCAGTTCGTGTTAAATAAATAAATAAATAAATAAACAAACGAGAAAAAGAAAGAAAGAATCGACGGTACCGTGAACGAAGAGCCGCAGTCTCTCCGCTCAATAGCGGCGAATGAAAGAGATGAGATTAGCGAGGTAAGAGATGCTCCGACCCAAAGGGACGCTGAGTCCGTATGAGTGTGAGTGTGGGTTTCTTTATTTTCATATATATCTACCGATGACATTCAGTTCTCCGATGCAGATCCCCGGAGCATCCGTGAAGATTACATGCAGCACAATCGCCTTCCATAATACATAAAGTGCTCTTTTTCCACAGCTCCGAACGACGGAGCGGCATGGCTGATGTGGTCTCGGTGCTCGAAAAAAAAGTTCCAGGCACTTCAGCCTATTGCATCAGTCCGCCTAGTGCTGAGGCGCGCTCGCTCGCGCTCCTGTTTTCTGAAGGTCTCGTGGAAGTTGTAGTGTGTTTTCCCGTCAGAACAGTTGCAGGTGCGTTGGCAGGCCGGCGCGCATGCCTCCGAGTAAACAAGCGCTTAACTTGTAATCTATTTCCGCATCGCGAGGACGAGTGGGACTTTTGATCTGTGCCGTGCAAGCGTGCTCCAGAAATAGACACGTGTTGCGTCGTTGCTTGAACACATCCACGCAGGCAAGGACAGGACCGCCTCATCGAGCGATCGAGCGAGAGGCTTCTGGATGGATTCAGGGACAGACTGGCTGTCGGGAGGACTGGACGATAACTAGTGTGTGTGTGGGCCTTTGAGAGAGTGGCTGGAGCCCATCACTAACAAAGCACCAACCCACTTTTACCCTGTTCTTTAATGGTCGGACTCGACCGTGTCCAAACAAAATATAAATGAACCTCATTATGCAACTAACAATGCAGCTGTATATGTAATTACATTGTAATAACTATGTAATATAAAACAATATTAATATTACAACATGTAAGGGTTAAAAGACATGGTGCAATGGTTAAAAGACATGTTGTAAGGGTTAAAAAGGCATGTTGTAAGAGTGCGTAAGGGTTAAAAGGCATGGTGTAAGGGTTAAAAGGCATGTTGTAAGGGTGTGTAAGGGTTAAAAGGCATGTTGTAAGAGTTTGTAAGGGTTAAAAGGCATGTTGTAAGAGTGTGTAAGGGTTAAAAGGCATGTTGTATGAGTGTGTAAGGGTTAAAAGGCATGGTGTAAGGGTTAAAAAGCATGTTGTAAGAGTTTGTAATGGTTAAAAGTCATGTTGTAACAGTTTGTAAAGGTTAAAAGTCATGTTGTAAGAGTTTGTAAGGGTTAAAAAGAATGTTGTAACAGTTTGTAAAGGTTAAAAGTCATGTTGTAAGATTTTGTAAGGGTTAAAAGGCATGGTGTAAGGGTTAAAAGGCGCGTTGTAAGAGTTTGTAAGGGTTAAAAGGCATGTTGTAAGGGTTAAAGGGCATGGTGTAAGGGTTAAAACGCATGTTGTATGAGTTTGTAAGGGTTAAAAGGCATGTTGTAAGGGTGTGTAAGGGTTAAAAGGCATGTTGTAAGGGTTAAAAGGCATGATGTAAGATTTTGTAAGGGTTAAAAAGCATGGTGTAAGGGTTAAAAAGCATGTTGTAAGAGTTTGTAAGAGTTAAAAGGCATGTTGTAACAGTTTGTAAAGGTTAAAAGTCATGTTGTAAAAGTGTGTAAGGGTTAAAAGGCATGTTGTAAGGGTTAAAATGCATGTTGTAAGAGTGTGCAAGGTTTAAAAGGCATGCTGTAAGGGTTAAAAGGCATGGTGTAAGGGTTAAAAGGCATATTGTAAGAGTTTGTAAGGGTTGAAAGGCATGGTGTAAGGGTTAAAAGGCATGTTGTAAGAGTTTGTAAGGGTTGAAAGGCATGGTGTAAGAGTTAAAAGGAATGTTGTAAGAGTTCGTAAGGGTTAAAAGGCATGGTGTAAGAGTTTGTAAAGGTTAAAAGGCATGGTGTAAGGGTTAAAAGGCATGGTGTAAGAGTTTCTAATGGTTAAAAGGCATGTTGTAAAAGTGTGTAAGGGTTAAAAGCCATGTTGTAAAGGTTAAAAGGCATGTTGTAAGAGTGTGCAAGGTTCAAAAGGCATGTTGTAAGGGTTATAAGGCATGGTGTAAGGGTTAAAAGGCATGCTGTAAGAGTGTGTAAGGGTTAAAAGGCATGTTGTAAGGGTTCAATAGCATGGTGTAAGGGTTCAAAGGCATGGTGTAAGGGTTAAAAGGCATATTATAAGACTGTGTAAGGGTTAAAAGGCATGTTGTATGAGTGTGTAAGGTTTAAAAGACATGGTGTAAGGGTTAAAAGGCATGGTGTAAGGGTTAAAAGGCATGGTGTAAGCGTTAAAAGTCATGTTGTAAGAGTGTGTAAGGTTTAAAAGACATGGTGTAAGGGTTAAAAGGCATGTTATAAGAGTTTGTAAGGGTTAAAAAGCATGCTGTAAGGGTTAAAAGGTATTGTTGTGTATTTTCTGGTAGATGGCTGTCAGATCCAGACCACCGTAATGATGCGCCTGTGTCTGTCTGAGATCCTCGTTCACCTGTGAGAAATCAGTGCTGGCGTATATGGCATCCCAAGATGCATCATTTCTTTCTACTGGATCACGTACGGCTGTGCAGCCGTGACGGAGCGACTGGGCGGATATTAGTCCCGTCGCTCACGTTCACCCCACCGCCTCGCCAACCACGCAGCCAATCAAATTCCACTCCGTTTGATCTCAAAGTGAGATCGAGTTGTTTCTGTGTGTCAGCGCGGACGTCAGAATTGAGACCAAAGCCCCCATTTATCACAGCCTCAGCCACAGTAAGAGCCAGGGACAGACTCGAGTCAGCAACTCGAGGCATCATGTCATTTCTTTTCCTTATTTATGTTTGTATGCGCCTTTTACTACAGATGTTGTCACAGAGCAGCTTTACAGAAAATCGGGGTCCGAGCCCTCCAGTGATCAAGTGACAGCAGCAAACCTTGAGTGGAACAGAGCAGAAAGACCAGGACTTAAGAGAAAGAGGCAAAACAGCTGGAGACGGTTGGACGGCCGGTTTGTTGAGCAGCGCGTTCACTATTCTGACTGAATCACACGACAAAATACAGATTGTGTGCCTTTAAAACGTCTTAAAACTGGTTCTTGGACTAGCTATCATGGCTGCTGTTCAAATCATAGATTTGAAAACTGGGTGTTTAATGAGCCAATCCTAGCGCCATTGGGCGAAGGCGGGGTACACCATGGGCCAGTCCATCGCATGGCCAACACACACTCACACACACACTTACTCACACCTACAGCAATTTAGAGTGAGGATCAACCTAACATACATGTTTGGACTGTGGGGGAAACCCAGAGGAAACCCACTCAAGCACGGAAGAACATGCTAGTGTGTATGGTCACTAGTGTGTGTATATTTGGGTGTTTCACTGCCCTCTAGTGTGTATGTTAACTAGTGTGTGTGTGTGTGTGTGTGTGTGTGTATGTGGGTGTTTTACTGCCGCCTAGTGTGCATGTTCATTAGTGTGTATATGTGGGTGTTTCACTGCCCCCTAGTGTGTATGTTAACTAGTGTGTGTGTGTATGTGTGTGTTTCACTGCCCCCTAGTGTGTATGTTCACTAGTGTGTATATGGGTGTTTCACTGCCCCCTAGTGTGTATATTAACTAGTGTGTGTGTGTGTATGTGGGTGTTTCACTGCCCTCTAGTGTGTATGTTCACTAGTGTGTGTCTTATGTGCGTGTTTCCCTGCCGTCTAGTGTGTATGTTCACTAGTGTGTGTATGTGGGTGTTTCACTGCCCTCTAGTGTGTATGTTCACTAGTGTGTGTATGTGGGTGTTTCACTGCTGCCTAGTGTGTATGTTAACTAGTGTGTGTGTATATGTGGGTGTTTCACTGCCCCCTAGTATGTATGTTCACTAGTGTATGTGTATATGTGGGTGTTTCACTGCCCCCTAGTGTGTATATTAACTAGTGTGTGTGTATATGTGGGTGTTTCACTGCCCCCTAGTATGTATGTTCACTAGTGTATGTGTATATGTGGGTGTTTCACTGCCCCCTAGTGTGTATGTTAACTAGTGTGTGTGTATGTGGGTGTTTCACTGCCGTCTAGTGTGTATGTTCACTAATGTGTGTCTTATGTGCGTGTTTCACTGCCGTCTAGTGTGTATGGTCACTAGTATGTGTATGTGGATGTTTCACTGCCCTCTAGTGTGTATGTTCACTAGTGTGTGTGTGTGTGTATGTGTGTTTTTCACTGCCGCCTAATGTGTGTATGTGGGTGTTTCACTTCTGCCTAGTGTGTATGTTAACTAGTGTGTGTGTATATGAGTGTGTTTCACTGCCTCCTAGTGTGTATGTTGACTAGTGTGTGTGTATATGTGGGTGTTTCACTGCCCCCTAGTATGTATGTTCACTAGTGTGTGTGTATACGTGGGTGTTTTCACTGCCCCCTAGTGTGTATGTTAACTTGTGTGTGTGTGTGTATATGAGTGTGTTTCACTGCCTCCTAGTCTGTGAATGTGGGTGTTTCACTGCCCCCTTGTGTGTATGTTAACTAGTGTGTGTGTGTGTGTGTATGTGGGTGTTTCACTGCCGCCTAGTGTGTATGTTAACTAGTGTGTGTGTGTATGTGGGTGTTTCACTGCCGCCTAGTGTGCATGTTCACTAGTGTGTGTATGTGGGTGTTTTACTGCCCCCTATTGTGTATGTTAACTAGTGTGTGTGTGTGTGTGTATATGAGTGTGTTTCACTTCCTCCTAGTGTGTATGTTAACTAGTGTGTGTGTGTGTGTGTATGTGGGTGTTTCACTGCCGCCTAGTGTGCATGTTCACTAGTGTGTGTATGTGGGTGTTTCACTGCCCCTATTGTGTATGTTAACTAGTGTGTGTGTGTATGTGGGTGTTTCACTGCCGCCTAGTGTGCATGTTCACTAGTGTGTGTATGTGGGTGTTTTACTGCCCCCTATTGTGTATGTTAACTAGTGTGTGTGTGTGTGTGTATATGAGTGTGTTTCACTTCCTCCTAGTGTGTATGTTAACTAGTGTGTGTGTGTGTGTATGTGGGTGTTTCACTGCCGCCTAGTGTGCATGTTCACTAGTGTGTGTATGTGGGTGTTTCACTGCTGCCTAGTGTGTATGTTAACTAGTGTGTGTGTATATGAGTGTGTTTTACTGCCTCCTAGTGTGTGAATGTGGGTGTTTCACTGCCCCCTAGTGTGTATGTTAACTAGTGTGTGTGTATATGTGGGTGTTTCACTGCCCCCTAGTGTGTATGTTAACTAGTGTGTGTGTATATGAGTGTGTTTCACTGCCCCCTATTGTGTATTATAACTAGTGTGTGTGTATATGAGTGTGTTTCACTGCCTCCTAGTGTGTATGTTAACTAGTGTGTGTGTGTGTGTGTGTATGTGGTTGTTTCACTGCCGCCTAGTGTGTGAATGTGGGTGTTTCACTGCCCCTAGTGTGTATGTTCACTAGTGTATGTGTGTATCTCCCTCCTCCTCCGAGTTCACCGTACTCTGCCTCCATTTAGAGCCGAGGCTGCATCGCTATTAGTTATATAGTTGTTGTATGTGTTGTTCATGTGTAACTACATTGTTATTACAAACATTTAATACAAACGTGGGTCCAGGTTATATACCAATATCAAGACAACACAATATATAAACATGGGTTCATCAAACACAGTCAGACTTATACTGACGTTTACCTAGTGGGCAACCAGAAAGACACAGACCACCGCGGCTACACAGGCTTCTTACTCTCTAGTCCAGTGGTCACTAATAGGTGGACCGTGGTCCGGATCCGGATCCAGGCGTTGTCCAATGTGGACCCAAACCGATAAGCTATTGAGAATGATTTTATTTAGACTGTCTTTATTTTAAGCGACGGAGCTTTTCTCATCAGTGAATTCAGAGACCAATCACGTGCCCTGTAAGATCACCGACTGCGCTCCTCAGCCAATCAGAGCTGTGCACATTGGGACATTCTGTTTTTTAAAATGTAGCCTTTGTTTCAGTTCAGCATTTAAACAGTAAATATACTGAAATATACTGAAGGGTATGTGTGATGTGTTGGTGTTTCAGTAGCTGATGGTATAAGATGCTGATACTAGGCTACTTCAGTAAACAGGATACACCACTGAATCATAACACACGTTAGAGATGATGATGGTCTGGACCTTGGCCTGAGGAGATCTCCTCTAACTGGACCTTACTGAACTCTAACTAAACACCCCTGCTCTAGTCCCTCATTTGAGTTTGCTGTCCCAATATTAAAAGGTTCAGCAGTAACTCCTAGCGCCTGCTCATCATACCGCACCATTTAAGGTGGAATGACTTTGACAGAGAAGTTGACGGAGGAGGCTAACCTTAGCTGTGTCACAGTGACTCGAGTCATCCTCTGTTGAATTTCCTCTATTACCTGTTAACTGATGAGTTGTTAACCCTTAGAAGCCAGGCTTTGTAGGCGGTTTGTGTGGCTCTGTCCTACATAGAGTTTCAGGAGTCAGGAAAGGCTTAACTCACAGACCTGAAACACCCAGGTGTCGAGTTTGTAAGTTAAGCCGTTCCTGACTCTGGAAATGTAGGACACAGCCTTGCAAACTGCCTACAAAGCGCCGGCTTAGGGGTCGAAATTCGACCCTTCCTGCCAGAAACGAACACCTTAAAAGAGAAACGATAAATGGAAAAAGATGCTGCCATTGGTTGCTAACAGTGCCGTTGTCACAAGTAACACAAGGCCTTAGACCTGATCACTGATCAGTCAGAGGCGTGAAGCTTGTTATTTCTTTGAACGTCATTAGATTCCTTGGTTGGTATTCAGTGGTTGGTATAGTGTAGTGGGTTGGTACACAGTGGTTGGTATAGTGTAGTGGTTGGTATACAGTGGTTGGTATAGTGTAGTGGTTGGTATACAGTGGTAGGTATAGTGTAGTGGGTTGGTACACAGTGGTTGGTATAGTGTAGTGGTTGGTATACAGTGGTTGGTATAGTGTAGTGGTTGGTATACAGTGGTTGGTATAGTGTAGTGGTTGGTATACAGTGGTTGGTATAGTGTAGTGGTTGGTATAGTGTAGTGGGTTGGTACACAGTGGTTGGTATAGTGTAGTGGGTTGGTATACGTGGTTGGTATAGTGTAGTGGTTGGTATACAGTGGTTGGTATAGTGTAGTGGCTGGCATACAGTGGTAGGTATAGTGTAGTGGTTGGTATACAGTAGTTGGTATAGTGTAGTGGGTTGGTATACAGTGGTTGGTGTAGTGTAGTGGTTGGTATACAGTGGTTGGTATAGTGTAGTGGTTGGTATAGTATAGTGGTTGGTATGCAGTGGTTGGTATAGTGTAGTGGGGTGGTATACAATGGTTGGTATAGTGTAGTGGTTGGTATACAGTGGTAGGTATAGTGTAGTGGTTGGTATACAGTGGTAGGTATAGTGTAGTGGTTGGTATACAGTAGTTGGTATAGTGTAGTGGGTTGGTATACAGTGGTTGGTGTAGTGTAGTGGTTGGTATACAGTGGTTGGTATAGTGTAGTGGGTTGGTTTACAGTGGTTGGTATAGAGTAGTGGTTGGTATACAGTGGTAGGTATAGTGTAGTGGGTTGGTATACAGTGGTTGGTATAGTGTAGTGGTTGGTACACAGTGGTAGGTATAGTGTAGTGGTTGGTATACAGTAGTTGGTATAGTGTAGTGGGTTGGTATACAGTGGTTGGTATAGAGTAGTGGTTGGTATACAGTGGTTGGTATAGTGTAGTGGGTTGGTATACAGTGGTTGGTATAGAGTAGTGGTTAGTATACAGTGGTTGGTATAGTGTAGTGGGTTGGTATACAGTGGTAGGTATAGTGTAGTGGTTGGTATACAGTGGTAGGTATAGAGTAGTGGTTGGTATACAGTGGTTGATATAGTGTAGTGGGTTGGTATACAGTGGTAGGTATAGTGTAGTGGTTGGTATACAGTGGTAGGTATAGTGTAGTGGTTGGTATACAGTGGTTGGTATAGTGTAGTGTGTTGGTATACAGTGGTAGGTATAGTGTAGTGGTTGGTATACAGTGGTAGGTATAGTGTAGTGGTTGGTATACAGTGGTTGGTATAGTGTAGTGTGTTGATATACAGTGGTTGGTATAGTGTAGTGGTTGGTATACAGTGGTTGGTATAGTGTAGTGTGTTGATATACAGTGGTAAAACAACAAGATGGCCGCGCGCGGTGGTGCAGCAGCTTCTCACGCTCCCAGCGAAAACCCAGCTTTCAGTTATTTTTACGTCGGTTCTGATAGCGATTTCACGCGCCTTAAGCCTGTGAGTTACAGCCGAACCGAACTTTTTAAGATTAAGGACAGCTCTGCCACAAAAGTAGCAACTATGGACAGTAGTTTCAGAGCCAAGCTGGGCAGACTACAACTTCTCCGGACACCGGCGTGGCGGGTCAGAGCGGTACGAACAAAGGGCAAAAGGAAGCGATGCAGGCGAAGACTGAAGAGAGGGAAGCGGGCCGGCGTGCTAGCCAGGCTCAAGGCTAACGCCGACAGACCCCCGATTCCATCTCTCTTCCTGTCCAATGTTCGCTCTTTGGACAACAAGCTGGACCTTCTGCGGCTGAGGATGAGTGTTTCTGATGAGATGAGGAACTGCGCTGTGATCTGTCTCACGGAAACATGGCTAAACGACAGCATGCCGGACTCAGCCTTCCAGCTCGCCGGCCGGCAGCTCTTCCGCGCGGACCGCAACCAGCTGTCCGGAAAAGCACGAGGGGGCGGCTTATGCGTCTACATAAACAAAGGTTGGTGCACAAACTGTGTGATGGTAAACGCCCTATGCTCCGAGGCAACAGAACAGCTGACCGTGAAGTGTCGGCCACACTATCTGCCTCGGGAGTTTACAGCTGTGTTCGTCATTGCCGTTTACATAGCACCGGATGCTAATGCTAACAACGCACTGAAAGAGCTACATGACAACATCAGCTCGCTTCAGAACAAGCATCCGGAGGCGTTTTACGTGGTGGCGGGGGATTTTAACCACGTGAACCTGACGAACATTTTGCCGAGGTTTTACCAACACATAGACATTCCAACACGGGGAGACAACACACTCGACCGTGTTTACACCAACATCAGAGACGCGTACAGAGCCGTCCCCCACCCCCACCTCGGGCTCTCCGACCACATCTCCATTATGCTGGTCCCTGCATACCACCCCCCGCTGCGACGCTCCAGACCCACACAGAAGACCATCACTGTGTGGCCCGGTGACGCAGACGCTGTGCTGCAGGACTGTTTCGGCTGCACAGACTGGCATGTCTTTAGGGAGGCTGCTGAGAGTGAGGGGGAGCTGGATCTGGAGGATTACACATCTGCTGTCCTCGGGTACATCAGCAAGTGTGTGGAGGATGTCACCACCACAAAGACAGTGACCTGCTACCCGAACCAGAAACCCTGGCTGAATGGAGAGGTGCGTTCTCTACTGAAAGCCAGGGATGCTGCCTTCAGGTCTGGCGACGCACAGGAACTCAGGAGGGCTAGAAGAGAGCTGACCGCAGGTGTTAAGAGGGCCAAAGCTGCATATGCTCTGAAAATCCAGGGACACTTCTCCTCCCAGGATCCTAGGAGCATGTGGAGGGGAATTAAGTGCATCACAGACTATAAAACCAGAGATGCACAATGTTCCAAAGACCCCTCCCTGCCCGAGGCTCTCAACAAATTCTATGCCCGCTTTGAGGACCCTGACACCCCGCCCAGCATAAGACTCACCCCTCCACCTGGAGAAGTACCCCTCTGTGTGACACCAGCAGAGGTAAGGAGGACCCTCAGGAGGATCAACCCCCGGAAAAGTGCTGGTCCGGATAATATACCCGGACGAGTACTACGGGAGTGCGCTGATCAGATCTCCGAGGTCCTGGCAGACATTTTCAATGTCTCCCTCACCCAGGCAGCTGTTCCCACCTGCCTGAAGACCGCCACCATCATCCCGGTCCCCAAGAGCTCCACAGTGACAGGTCTGAATGACTACCGGCCGATAGCTCTCACGCCGATAGTCACTAAATGCTTTGAAAGACTGGTTATGACCCACATCAAAGCCACCATCGACGTCACTGTGGACCCACACCAGTACGCCTACAGGAGGAACCGATCCACAGACGATGCCATTTCCTCTGTGGTCCACACTGCCCTCACCCACCTGGAGCAGAAGGACTCTTATGTCCGTATGCTCTTTGTGGACTTCACTTCCGCCTTTAACACCATGATACCCCAGACACTGACAGATAAGCTCTCCTCACTTGGTCTGCGCTCTTCTCTTTGCAACTGGGTCCTGGACTTCCTGACCAACAGGCCGCAGTCTGTGAGGATCCACAACCTCTCCTCCTCCACCACAATCCTCAGCACTGGCTCCCCTCAGGGCTGTGTGTTGAGCCCCCTTTTGTTCACGCTGCTCACATATGACTGCTCACCCATCCACCCAGGCTGTCATATTGTGAAGTTTGCGGACGACACGGCAGTGGTCGGATGCATCACAAACAGTGATGAGTCTGGCTACAGACGGGAGGTAGAACACCTGGAGGGTTGGTGCAGAAAGAACAACCTCTGCATCAACATAAAGAAGACGAAGGAGATGATTGTGGACTTCAGAAGGGGCAGACATGCCCACCTCCCCCTGCATGTCGGAGGGTCTGCGGTGGAAGTGGTCTCCAGCTACAGGTACTTGGGTGTTCACCTGAGCAACAACCTCACCTGGAGCAACAACACTTCCAGCCTGGTCAGGAAGGCACATCAGCGGCTCTACTTCCTCAGGCGGTTGAGGCGAGCTGGGCTCGGGAGCTCGGTCCTCACCTCCTTCTACAGATGTGTGGTGGAGAGCGTTCTATGCTCCAGCATCAACGTGTGGCACGGAAGCTGCTCTGCTGCAGACAGGAAAGCTCTGCAGAGGGTGGTGAAGGCTGCACAGAGGTCTGTCGGAGTCAGCCTCCCCACCACCACGGACATATACACCTCCAGATGCAGGAAGAGGGCCACCTGCATCATGAAGGACCCCACTCATCCAGCACACTCACTGTTTGTCCCGCTCCCCTCAGGCAGGAGGCTGCGGAGCGTTAAGTGTAGAACGAACAGACTGAGGAACAGCTTCATTCCGGAAGCTGTAAGACTTTTAAACGCCACTTAGTGGAACCACTGCACTGACACTTTTACTGCACTGACACTTTTACGACACCAGTCACTTTAATACACTCTGCTGCTACCTTCTCCATTCCTGTTTATTTTATTTTCATATATTTTATATATTTATGTTTATTTTATTTATTTAAGTACTGCTGTCTGGGTAAAACTGGGTCCTTGGGTACCACAATTTCGTTCCACCCCATGTACCACATGTGATGCGAATGACAATAAAGTCTCCTTGAATCCTTGAATCCTTGAATAGGTATAGTGTAGTGGTTGGTATACAGTGGTAGGTATAATGTAGTGGTTGGTATACAGTGGTTGGTATAGTGTAGTGGGTTGGTATACAGTGGTTGGTATAGTGTAGTGAGTTGGTATACAGTGGTTGGTATAGTGTAGTGGGTTGGTATACAGTGGTAGGTATAGTGTAGTGGTTGGTATACAGTGGTAGGTATAGTGTAGTGGTTGGTATACAGTGGTTGGTATAGTGTAGTGTGTTGATATACAGTGGTTGGTATAGTGCAGTGGTTGGTATACAGTAGTTGGTATAGTGTAGTGTGTTGATATACAGTGGTTGGTATTGTGTAGTAGTTGGTATACAGTGGTTGGTATAGTGTAGTAGTTGGTATACAGTGGTTGGTATGGTGTAGTGGTTGGTATACAGTGGTAGGTATAGTGTAGTGGTTGGTATACAGTTGTCGGTATAGTGTAGTGGTTGGTATAGTGTGTTGGTTGGTATACAGTTGTCGGTATAGTGTAGTGGTTGGTATAGTGTGGTGGGTTAAATTGCTGCCCTCTATGCGGTAGACTGGGGTTTGGTTCCCCACCTGTGTAACCACATTACACCATAGCAATAAGAGTCCTTAAGTGGGACTCCTAACACTACCTTCACCTACCTGTGTACAGATAAACTGTATCACTACCTTCATCTACCTGTGTACAGGTAAACTGTAACACTAGCTTTACCTACTTGTGTAGGCTCCACGACCCTCCTAATGAATGTACTGGCCATTACATTGTTGAAGTTCCATCTGTTGCCTGTCCTCATAGACATGCCTATGTGGTTTATAACATACTGTTATTACTAAACAATATAAAAGATGTCAAGCAAAAACCACAGTCTTTGTGCATTCATGCTGTTTGTACATTACAGGCTATCAATTCGTCTGTCTGACAGTGTTTGAAGAATACTTAGCCGCTTAAAATGACTTTAAATAATACATACAAACCCACAGCTCTATCAATAAACTATCAGACGACAATGTCTCAGGTTTCAAGCAGCGAATTCATAAGCATTTCATGTAACTCCGTCCTGTGATGTATCTTTCAGAGGTTTACCGTCTGGTCCCCATCACCAGCACCAGTGCGAGCAATCCTGAGACATTTCCCTGTCAAACCACCTTGGAATGACTTTCTGTACATCGTTGGTTTAACATTTTGTAACTTTTGCTGGACTGGCACTGCATATGCAGCCAGGCAAATTTATATATATATATATATATATATATATATATATATATATATATATATATATATACACACGCCTCATCGCTGTCCTGTTCAGCGCTGGGTGTGTTCGGCTACAGCGTGAATAGACTTCTTACGATCCACATGTCGTAAGCGCTCAATACACTGTAATTCAGATACTTCATTCGCTCCCTATAGGGGCAATTACAGGAGGTAGAGCAGCCCGACCCATTTCTGGTAAACAGTAAGCTGGGGATGAAAGAGAAAGAGAAAAAAAACGACTAAAGAGGGAAAAGAAAACAAACAAAAGGAAAGAAAGAAAGAAGTCTTCCTCAAAGTAGCCAATCTGTTTATGCAGTTCTTTAAATTATTCAATTACCATTAAGAGCATCTTCATTACTGGTGAAAAACGCATGGCTGCTGTTTAAACTGTTTATTTTTTTCCTGACAGTCGTGTCCCTTAAAGCCATGTACGTGGGAGGAGGAGCAGAAGCCAAAGACAAATTATATGCTGCCGAGGGAATTTACTGAGCTCTATAAGAAAAGTTCTCTCTCTCTCTCTCTCTCTCTCTCTCTCTCTCTCTCTCTGTCTCTCTCTCTCTCTTTTAATGTTCGCTCTACATCTATTCTCTTTTCCAGGATGAAGAGTTTCAGCAGCTCTAGAGGATGTGAGGTCAGAGGGGTCAGGTGGTTGGACGATTTTTAGCTGTTCATTGACTTAATATTGTGCAGGATGGTCACTCAGCTCAAGCAGTCATGGAACAAGGGATGAATAAACGACAAGTAGAGGAGTGCGGGTCAGTGTGATTGGGGATCTGCTCTGAGTGAATACAGGCAGTTTGGAGGTTGTAGGTTGTATGAAACCATGAGGTTTGGGTGTGATTGAAAATGAATGGGACTCTATGGGGCAAAAAAGAGGGATGGAAAAAAAACGACAAACAGATGAGTGCAGGTCGAACCAACACTGAAGTCGTGGTCGGAGGTCTGCCCTGAGTCAGTGTATGTGAAACGGTGTCTGTCGTTCGAGCAGATGTTCAGTAGATTGGCGTGCACTTGTCCATCCTATTTATTCTCTATGGGAAAAAATTCCAGGAAAATATCTGTTGTTATCCAGAATCCGTGCATCCAATCACAAAGCTGTATACAAGCCCAAGTCACACAATCAGACCGGACAATCTGGACAAGGTTTCTTCAGATGAATGTGTTGTGTATCATCGCTGTCATCTCTAAAATAGCAACTTTACAGGAGAGAACAAAAACTTCATCACTTTTAATGTAAGTCAATGGAACCAGAGTTCTTTCCAAGCTATATTGGAGCATTTCTATTGGTTCATTCATCATGACATTTTCACACAATCTAAAGAGCAGCTGTTGAGTAAAAAAAAAAAAAACAAAATACATGTTTTTCTCTGGACAGCGAACATAGAATTCTGTATAGTAAAGTTTACCCATGATCTGTTTTGCAGACCCACAGATTTCTTTCAGTTATTTTTGAGCATCTGTGCGCTCTCAATTTTGTCCATACAGAATGAAAATCAAATGTAAATGTAATTTTGCTATGAAACAACTACGTAATGACAGTGTAATTACATGCATAGCAATATAAATTAAATGAATGGCAAAAAAAACATTTCTTCAGATTCATGTCTTGAATGTGGTTCTAAACAGTGCCTAATTGGATTGTCAGGCATGCAACAATAGAAGAACCCTTTCTGGTGCTATCTAGAACCATTTCTAGAAAGGTGTTTAGGAATAGAGCCATAAAACTGATACAATATCAGGTTCCGCTCAGGTTTTTCAATACTAATGTACTTGCCAGAAGATCCTAAAGGTGGTTTTGTTCCAGTTGGTCTGTAAAGCATGTTACGGTCCTTCTCGTTTTCTAGAGCAAGACTCGTGCTATAAGTAAATGCTCTTTTACTGAACACAGCACTACTACATATCTACAACAGTAACAGTGTCCCTATTACTGTGAACACTGCTCTCCTATAAGGATCCATGCATGGCAGCTATGCATGACCACATTTCCTGCATGTCTGTGGACCAACAAGCCAGTAGTTGGCCCCTCTTTCCATGGCCTATGACCCCCCAATGATCTCACAGAGTCCTGGAACGTATCACAGCCAATAGAGCTGCGCTGTGGATCTAAGCATTGTACTTTATAATATATGGAACTGTCATATCAGTTTATGTCACATGCAATTTTTTTCCTGCCTACTCTAGTTAATCATATTGACATCAAACATTATGTCATCTGTCATGACAACGACCAGTCAGCGTAATGTAACACGGTTTAATAAGCTCGTCAAGGCAACCCATGACAGCATATATGACATCTGCTGTGACCTGTTTATGGCGTAATCAAGCAGGAGCTTGAGGAAAGTCTTGCCTCATGGTTTCATTACTATATTATTATTACTATATAATTATTACTATATAACAATCAATATAATCACTAAATAGATTGCTTTCCTTCCCACCATCTGATACTTGGGTTCGCGGTCGCCTCTCAACATGTCTAACTGACATCTCTTCATGAATGACAGCCCATCACCAGAAGCTCAATCCCAGCAAGTCTGAGCTGCTGTTCATCCCTGGTCCTCACCAGGATCTAGCCATCTCATTTGAGAACTCTTAGATCGTTTCATCTGAAGATGCAAGAGGCCTTGGTGTGATTCGGCATGACCAGTTATCATTCCCAGCCCATGCAGGGACTCTTCTCCTCTACAACATCTGACGGATCCGACCCTTCCTCTCTCAGGAGGCCACCCAAGTGCTCGTCCAGTCTCTTGTCATTTCAAGCCTCGACTACTTCAACTCGTTCCTGGCTGGTCTTCCTCTGTGGACATCAAGCCTAAGCAACTCATCCAGAATGCAGCAGCACGGCTCGTCTTCAATCTTCACTCATGTCACTCCACTGCTGCTCTCCATTCACTGGCTTCCTGTAGCTGCTCACATTAAATTTAAAACTCTGGTGCCTACAAAGCTGAGAATGGACCAGCTCCTCCTTGCCCTACGGCAGTGGTCAAGAGTGGATCTGTACCTCGAGCCCTTCGAGCTTCAAGTACATCTCGGCTGGACCCGCCATCCTTCAGGATGCATGAAAAACAAGAGACATGACTTTTCTCTGTCCTGGAGCCCAGATGGTGGGATGAACTTCCACTGGCTGTCCAAACAGCAGACTCTCTCATGGTCTTCAAACACAGACTGAAGACCACCATCTCTTTGAGATGAGTCATATTTCACATATGCAGCTACGCTGAACTCTTTATCTTCTGGGTATGAACACTGGCTGGGTATTACTAGGTATTGTACTTGTATTGTATGTAACCCTGTATTTTATTTCTGTGTGTAGTCCAAAAGTACAAACCAGCAAGAGAAACTCTCTCCCACGGAAACCACTTTTCTCAGCTGCTTGAAACACCTTGTTGAAATTCCAGTAATTTCTCGGATACAAGGTGATGTCATCTTGTAACACAGTCCTTATTGCTCACCTACCAGGTAGCTTGGCCCACACTTACCTACTCTACATACAGCTAAAACAGTCAAAACTGACCATTGACTTCTTTAGCCAGACTTTCAGGATCGAGCTCAAACCAATATGGCAGAAACATCAGCCTATTTAGCTGTTGACCAATCAAAACAGAGTGAACAGAGTGACCAGACAGACCGATCTTCTGGCTGGGTGTTCCTGGGTATTGTACTTGTACTATATGTAACCCTGTATCACTTTCTCTTCTTTCTAGGTGTTCATGTCTTGCTAGGTATTGCACTTGTACTGTATCTAACCTTGTATTGTGTTGTATTCTCTCCAGGTATCAGCTCTGGCCCTGGTTTCTGGCAGTGTTTGAGCTTGAGGCAAGTTCAGACTTGAACCTGTTTGTACTAGAGATACATTCTCTGACCGAACACAAAGCACTGATGGATAGGAGCAGCTGCTAAACACTGTGAATGTAAATGTGTGAGCACTTCCTTCCAGCGCCTGCAGAGGTCGCAGTCTCCGGAATTCTAGGTAGCTCCAGACACACACACCCTCCTGCACGCACTTACTCCCTCAATCACCACAGACACCTGGCACTCATCACAGTTCACAGCAGTAGCTAGTTAGCACAGCCCATATAACCTAGCATTGTTTGTAACAACTCCTTACCCGTTACGTGGTCACATGCCAGCATCTGATGAGCCTCCTTGTAGGTCCAGCCTAACCTCCCATCTCCACAGCGGGGTCCTGCCGTTCTCCCTGGAGCCCTCGAGGGCTACATTATGTAGAAAACTAAAAACAGACAAAAACTGAGATACATGTGTTTCTTTGACCAGCAACAATACATTTCATTATGTTTATAAACACAAATGCTATGTGGAATGAAGGACACCCCCCACCCCCACCCACCCACCCCCAGACATCCTCTGCATGGCTTCAAAGGGCTGTGAGTGAGAAATAATCAAACCACAGCCCTTTCAAGGAGCTGCAAGAGGTAGCGGGGTCTTGGTGCGGACCCGAGCAGGCTAATCGCTCCTGTCGCTGTCTGCTGAATCCATTCGGCTGCAATTTGGAGTTGCAAAGTTCAAAGAATGAACTGCACTTGCGCTGAATTATCCAGGCCACTGAGAGAGAAGCAGAAAGGACTCTTTGTTTAAGGTTTCATTTACATGAACAGCCCCTTTGAAGTTCCCTGTTTCGTAACGCCACGGGCTGATCACTGAGGTGGGCATATCAAAGCCGCTTTAAGTGATTCTTTTATTTTAGAGAACTGACAGTTTCTTCCCAAACGCCTTGTGCCGTTTAACGGGCCACTTTAAAGCACCCCCCGGGCTCCGGGCCCCGAGACTCCAACCAGCCAATCGCAGCCTGGAATGAGCTGTGAATGAGTCAGCGCCACACGGCCTACCTACCCACACAATAAATACCTACTTAACACGGCTGTGGCCTTCTGCTAGGCACTTAACACCCATGTACTGTGTTCTAGGGATTAGTGACTGACCCCTCAACTCCTTCCCTATAGCCTGAGTGGAGGCGTGCACCTGCCTATATTCAGGAACATTAGTGGATTCTGCTTGGGGTGGTCCGTGCGTGGCAAACGATCCATAGCTGATGGGAACTCTTTGAGCTCTAGGCTTACAGTTCAGATATTGATGCTGAGAGTCATTGACATATTGATTAATTGACTAACTGTAGCCTCCATTCCATTCAGAAGGCTCATGTTCAGTTTCTCAATGAGGTGCACCTCCAAAGTTCAGTCTTAGAAGCTGGTTCTGCTTTTCACCGTCCAACAAACCCCAAACACAGTCAATGATATTGAGGTTCTGGACTCTGGGGTGGTCTCATTGTTCTGAGAACACAGCAGCAGCTTCTTTGTTTGGTGTGTCTATATCTCCTTTTCTCAGTGAGGAGCTACTTGGACAGCTACACGTCCTCTCAGACCCATAGTATTAAGGTGTCCATTCACAGTAAATGGACAGGATGGCGAGAAACACCTGTGGATGTTCTCAGATCTGAATCTTGATGTTCTCTTCTCTTTGGGTTTGGTAGTCATTTGATAAGGACTGTTTTGGTGGAGCTCCATTAGAGCTCTAGAAGCTCAACAGCCTTAGTCTTTTCTTAACTAACGCTGTGTAGCATTAATATAAAATCTCAGCACACTATTGTCTACTCGATTCCAGTCAGCTTGGTTTATTCCCCTCCCTTCTTCATCCAACATGAGCACAATGGAAGATGGATCAGGCTCTCGCTGAAGAAGATATACTCTGGTGTTCATGATCCGTGGGATAAGGAAAGGGCAGCTCTGCCTCTCGGCTCTACTCTTCCTGATAATACACACATCCAAACATTGCAATTAGCGCGCAGGGGTGGCTCTCAGATCAGATCAGATCATCAGACAAATCTCCACTCCAGGCTGCCCACTGCGGCCCACTTACCACGGCCACCACACAGACACTGCCAACCCAGCGTTTAGAGACAGCCAGCTCCGCAGAGCGCTTTTAAACAAGCTGTTGTCGGAAACATAGCGGGAGCTGAGTGTTCAGAGCTGCCTGCAAGTTGGAGAACTTCATGCATACTTCTGCAAAACCCATAAATAAATATGATCACCATATGATCACACCTGTATTCCAATCATAGGAGTAGATGAAGTAGAGAATCCAATTATATCATCCAAAGTGATCTAACATGAGGTGTGATGGTGGCCTCCGACGTTTAATCGCCCCACCCCTATCCAAATAGGGTGCCAATATATATAATATAAATAATATTGTAAATTATTAATTTCTATTTTGTTATCTTTTGTATCTTGTTGTCTCTGCTGTTTGGGAAGTTGTCAACAAAGTTTCGCTATACTCACGTATGATGACAATAAAGATTCTCTTATCTCTTAAATGTCCATCCATCTATCCATTATCTTCCACTTCATCCTTCTAGTCAGGGTCACTGGGGGGCTGGAGCCAATTCCAGCATCATTGGGGGGAGGCGGGGTACAGCATGCCTTAAATGTCTTTGTTGGTTAAAGTGAACATCTAGACTGATCAGTTCTTGGTGTAGGGCATAATGAGGGTCAGCAGGTTCAATCAGTTAATTGACAATTAGGTGTAAGTGGGTTGCACCATCAGCCAGCAGTTTTCACCACCAACGTCTGCTCTTTATCACATGCCATTCTCCACTGGAATTCATTTTGAGAATATAGCAAGTGAAGGTCTTTTGTTTTTGGATCATACCTACCATCCATCCATCAATCCAATTCCATTGTCTTGCTCTTTATCCCGCTAGTCAGAATCATGTCGGGGGGGTGGGTGGGTGGGTGGGGGTTGTGGCTGGGTACTAAGGGGGGGTACTATGGGCGTAACTATATTGTTATTCGTTTTTTGCTTTCTGCCAGTTCTTCACCGTGCAACTTGTCCCGCAGTTTTTGAAATATGAACTCCAGATTGTCTGGTCTGATTGTGTGTTTCGGGCTTGTATACAGTTTTTGATCGGATGCACTGATTCCGGAGGACAACAGATTTTTTTGCCCATAGAAAATCAATAGGATGGAAAAGTGTACGTCAATCTGCTGAACTTTTGCTCGACCGACAGACACCGTTTCACATACACTGACTCAGGACAGACCCCCGACCACGACTGCTTTGTTGGTTCGACCCCGTCTGTTTGATGTTTTTTCCTTTTTTGCACTCGTCTGTTTGATGTTTTTTCCATCCCTCTTTTTCTCTATAGAGTGAAATCCAAACCTCATGGTTTCATTTAACCTACAGCCTCCAAAAAGGGCGGGTTTGACATTGAGGGGGACACATTATGATATGAATAAAAGCCCACCCTATGCCCTAAAATATTACCTATAAGCTGATTCTACTGTAGGTAAGGTAGTAAATCACTGTATGTGTAGTGACATAGAGCAACATTTGTGGAATTACAGTAAATTACTAATAAATAAACAAAATATAACATTATGTGTACGTCTGATTATTATTGGATAAATCCAATTAAAGCTCACTTTACAAACTAAACTAAACTAGATACTCCACATTACATGGTACTGCTATCAGAAAACTTTTAAATTATACATACAATGTATGGATATACATATGTTGATATATATATTGGTGGTATAGTGCTGAAATGAAATCATAAATAAATATATGTTAAGGTTTCCTGACTAGAAAAGACTAACATTAATGTTAGACAGTAAGGCTGTGTCCCAAACAGCACCCTCTGGAACATTACATACTGCACTACTGACAGCACTTCTAACGATGGTGTCCTTTTATTTATTTATTCATTCATTTATTATATTTTATTTTTTATGTATTTAGTGTAGTAGCAGTCTGCAGTTTGGGGCGTGGTCAGAGAGTAATGTAACTTTACGTTTCAGAGTACTTTCTGACTAAAGTTAATAGAAATGTTAGCTAACCCAAACCCTCCTAGTCTGTTACCATAACAACACATTATACTAAAGCTGGTTTATTACAGTATATATGGTCATCGTTGCTATTCACTGCTCTCCTCACTGACTGCGTTTAAAGCTGGAGCGAGCTACCCCATGCCTCCCTCCATCCGCCCCCCCAACCTAACAGCCAGAGCCAGATGCTAACAACAAACACAGTGCAAGAATTGCGAACGCTGCCAAAACACACTTTTAAATTAAAGTTTTTAAACAGTTTCCGCTTTTCTTTGGTTTATTTTTTGGGTGGGACAAATCTACCTGTTTATGATATTGGGTGGGACATGTCCCCCCCATCCCCCCCAGTTCCTACGCCAATGGCCATCAAGCTACAAGGCAGATCCCCAAGCACTAATCCACAGACATGCTGAGCTGCACTCGTCTACATAAACTTGTTGTTAATTCATCCTTCGTTCCTCCCATAGAATCCTATTCCTTTTCAGCCAAAGCCAAACATTATGGTTTCGTTCAACCTACAGCCTCCAAACTGCCTGTACTCACTCAGAGCAGATCCCCCACCTCTACTCTACAGACATACCCACCCGCGTTCCTCTATTTATCGTATGTGCAACCATCCTGTGTTTCCTTCAGGACATGAACTTTTATAGTTAATAATTAGAACAATTTTAACAAACCAATCCTTGTAGGAAACACTACCAGTGCAGTTGTTGACATAACTAAAAACATCTTGCTTTTTGTTGAGTTTTCTCAACAGTTTCTTTTTTTACAGCGCACATATTTGCTAGTGCGAGATTTCTGAGGACTTCAGAAAAAAATATTTGTCAACGCTCATTAGGCTGGAAGATGTTCCAAAACTATCTTTGAAGAGTTTAGACCTCACTGACATACTGCCAGGCAGATAGCACATCTATAGTGTATGTATGCAATGACAGCACGGAGAAATCCACTACTCTCCAAGAAGATCATTACTGCCTGTTCAAAGTTTTCTCAAGATGAGCTTCTGGACTACAGAAGCTACAGAAGCACAGAATGTTATGTGGAAGGCAGAAAAAAATCTTTATGGTCTAGATGAGGGATTACATGTTTCACAAAGCCAAATCCAGCATTCCAGCATAAGAACATCAACCCAGCTGTGAAACATGGTGGTGGTAGTTTCATGGTTTGGGGCTGTTTTGGTGCTATTAGACAAGGACATCTTGCTAAATGTGTCAATAAATTTCTACAATAAAATGTTAGGACATTCAGCTGTGAACTAAACCTCAACAGAAGATGCCTGTCTACAGCCAGTCTACAAATAACAGCTGAAGCAGAAGAAAGGCCGCATTTTGGAATTGCTGAGTTGAAGTTCAGACCTTCATCAAACAGAAATGCTGAGGCAGAACCGAAGGTGTGAAAGAAAGTCCACCAACATACAAGAGCTTGACGAGTTCTACTGCAAAAACAAACACAGAGTATTTCTGTACTGCAGTATTACTGTTGAAGGTCTTGATACTGATACTGTACTATGGCAGGGGTTATATTCAACTGAGTATCGTTTTTATTCTTATAATTATTGTCAATGCTGCTATGCTCTAATGACAGAGTTATGTATGTTCGTGATGAGGTGTTGCCCATCACCAGAGACTGTGTATGTGTGTGTGTGGCTGCGGGGAACCGTCATGGCCCTCTATGCCCTCTCAGAGGGCCTAAAATATTCTTAACACACACACACACACACACACACACACACACACACACACACACACACACACACACACACACACACATATGATTTTATTTTATCTACTTACAGTTTGACAACCAACATATAAACAATTACAAAAATATACTCAAATAAATTATTCAATCGTGTCTATTCAATCTGTGTTGGAACGTGAGGGGTTAAGTGGAAGCCTGTGAGTCTGTGTCTCCCCCTATAAGGACTGTGATGCCTCCGCAGAATAATGGTGATTGGTGGTCCCACTGTTTATGTACAGAGAGAGCCAGGCAGTTCTGATTCAGCACCATACCAATTTCAAATGACGGTACAACTGACCAATCATATCTTGGGGATGTTGGGGGAGAGGGCTGAGGCTTAAGGGTCACGGTTCACTACTGGTGTGTGAGTGAATTACTTACCTGTAGACCTACCTGTTAAACCTACCTGTTACCTCTTACACAGAGCTTACCCTTAAGGTGTGCCTAAGGGCCTATGGCCAGCTCAGGGGAGGGGGACGTCTAGGGTAGGGCCTGTTCAGAGAATGAGTGTTAATGTATGTGTGTACCGATTCTAATACCAGTTATGTTCATTAAGGTCTTATGTCACGTTATGTTGTGTTTTATTGTTGCTGTTGTTGTTATTGTTGATTTATGTTCCAGAGCTGGTGTAACCCGTCTTGTAGGATGGTCACACCACTGAAGCGTGCAATGGTTCCATCCTGGCTTGATAGTACTCACCTCAGGCTGAAAATCACAAAAGTAGCAGATTTATTTATAAATTAATGCTTTTATTCTAAATATTTAACATATGGACGCAGCTATTGTTTCTGACACGCAATGCCTGCTGGGTAGATGACGTCAGATGGTTGCAGAGTGCTAAACTGGACTGTGGTGTGAAGGAGTGAATGTTAGTTACTAACCTAGCTTAAAGAAAATCATGTACATTGTGTTGTTGGTGTTGTTTCAGTGAAAGGCAGTGGGAAGACTGATATTAGTCTAAACAGCTTCACAAACATAAACAAGGAGAATAGTTAGTGAAGCAGCGTGTGGACCAACACAGCTACCCAAAGACCCCCGCTCTGCTCTCCTCACTTCAGTCTGGATGAGTTTGAGTGGTTCAGTAGACCACCACTGGTGAGAGACTTGACGGAGGCTGTTGGTTTGAAGTGTAGACTAAAACACAATGCAGTGCCACAGTTTCCCCACACAGGAAGTCCAAAAGCTCCAGATTATGAAGCACCGCGAGAAGAACCGTGAATGTGAACATGCGCTGGATTCTCTCCTGGCGTCCCACCAACAACGTTTAGCGTTATCGTCAGCTGCTTCTCCCTCGTTTGTGGATCCTGAACGTGAAAGTAGTGAACATACTACTTCACTAATAAACGGGTGTGGAAGCTAAGAGAAACTCCCATTCAGTGGTGTGTGATGTAGCCGCGGATGTCAGAAATGTTGAATTCTAGCTCAACCTGTAAAGACTGAACAGTAGCATGTCTAGCTAGCTAGCTGTGCTCAAGCGGGACGGCCGGTTACTGCAACCATTTAACGTCACCACCTGCTGATCACGTCAGTAGATACAACAATGGTGACCTACATGCAGCGGATTTTACAGAAAATCGAATAAATCTGTTACTTTTTGAGATTTTTTAATCTCTTAATAATTTATCATTACATCATATTAAGGCTTACATTTGAAACAATGTAAAATATTAGATAAGAAGTTATTTTTGAAAATGCTGAAAAGGTACTGAAGCATATGTATTTATTGTGTGTGCACTGTTGATATATTTTTGATATATTATACATTTTTAGGTTGAATAAAACTAGTTCCATTACTTCTTACCACATTGAAGTACTTTTAGGTCGTACCAATGAAGCACTCTTCTACAGTTTAGTCACTGTTACTGTTAATTTCATTGGCTTGCAGACCCCAGTGGCTAGTACGCTTCCTACCGCAAAAAACACTATTTTAATGGACATAAACCAAACCTAATAGACTGAATCACTGATTTAAATGGAAGAATATGTTGTCTCAGACATGAACCGGATATAACTTGCTCTCAACCACCATCTCAACCACCATCTCAACTTGACACTTATAAGAGTGTCATTGTCCATCAATCAAAGTGATTTTTAGGTTGAATGAAGCTAGCTCCATTGCTTCTTACCACAATGAAGTACTTTTAGGTTGCACCAATGAAGCACTCTTCTACAGTTTGGTCACATATTGTCAATTTAATTGGCTTGCTGACCCCAGTGGCCAGTACACGTTCTACCCCATCGTAAAAACACAGTTTTAATGGACATAAAGTAGACATAATAGACTGAATCACTGACTCAAATGAAAGCATATGTTGTCTCAGATATGAACTGGATATGAATGAACCAACAAAAGATGCTAATGCTGTAGAAACTTGCTTTCAACCACCATCTCAACTTGACACTTAAGAAAGCATCATCATGTATCAATCAAAGTCATTATTTAGGTTGAATAAAACTAGTTCCATTACTTCTTTGTTCACATTTAAGTACTTTTAGGTCGTACCAATGAAGCAGTTTGGTCACATATTGTTAATTTCATTGGCTTGCTGACCCCAGATACCAGACATAAAGTAGACATAATGGACTGAATCATGGATTCCAACGGAAGCATATGTTCTCTCAAAACCTAGTGAGCTCCTACATAGGCAGCATGTTAGGTCATAGTATGCGCTCCTGACATGTAGGCTGTCCCAATTCTTACATACCTTAAACATGCTGTCTACCGAGAAACCTTATTTAGACCTGAGTTTAAGGCAGCATTGAATGCTTCCTCAGCCGCTAAGACAATCCCATGATGCAACGCAGGCTAATCTACGAGCAGTGAAGTGGTTTTAAAATGTGAGTTATTTTGATTCTCTGGAGTTTTAATGTGTTTCTGGTCACATAATCACACAAAACAGTATTTTATTATCAACTTTGCAAAAAGTTGCAGTTTTATACTCGAGACATTAGCATTTATGCTAGCGGATTTTTAAGCCTCTGGCTATTGTTTTGCAACCAGCAACCAGCTAATCCACCGGTGGCGTGCTGCAGTGGGCGGGAACAAGCCGTGACGCAGTCTCTCTTTAACTAGAGTCTCAGTAATCTGTTTTATGAGGAGAGATGAGGAGAGAACACTGCTACTTACACAGCTGCTACCTAGACAGCCTACTTAGACACTCACTAGGATTTGAGACAGACCCATGAACTAGATATGAATGAACCGCTGTGGAAACTGCACACTTGCTCTCAATCACCATTTCGACACTTAAGAGAGCGTCATGGTGTTTATCTTCTCTGCAGACTGTTCAGAAGAGTTGATGGACGCGTGTACAGTACGTTCAGCGGCTCTTATGAAGAGACAAAGCGGCTGTAGCAGCAGAGCCTCCCACTCAGGAGCAGCCATAGACGTCACATTAGTCTCTGTTTCGGGCTCCCATTGAACTGTGGCTCGGTGTACTGCTTGTTGTTTACTTCTGGCTGTTGTTTATTAAAACAATAACGTCTGTTTATTATGCGTCGCGTGTCTTCTCGGAATGAAAGAAAGAAAGAAATAAAGAGGGTGGAATCATAACAATCACGCCCTGTTTCAACCCCACTGACTATATTTCCAATACGTGCAATTGTTTTGTTTTTTTTCTTTGTATATAAAAAAAAATAATAATAATAATCAAGATTAATAAAAAACGAAACACATTTCCGATGACACGCCTGGGGTGAGTGGATCCGCAGCGCCGCACTTCAGAGAAGCAGGAGAGAGAATTGCTTGGGAGGCTACATCTGTCTTAGCAACATGAAGCAGGAGCTAATGATCTCACTTTCAGTTCACTCCCGTTTCCCGCTCACTCCCATCTGAATATGCCCACCAGGCTGACTCAGACCGCCTTACTTTATGCTTAGTGTATAACAGGAGTGTCACAGGAGAGAGGCGGCACGCCTACAGATCCGCGGCGACCGCCCCACCAGTCCCCGACCCCCCCCCCCACCTCCAGAGTTAACAGTCCTGAGTGAGTCACGCGGGAGATTTCACACCGGAAGGCCGCTCTGATGTCATGACTGGTCGGGATGAACAGATGCATGGAAGACGATGGAACTCTACTGCGAGAGAAAGAAAGACGGAGACAGCAGCTAACGCTACACATGGACAAATTCCAACCTCACCGGAAGCTTCTCCTTGACAGACTTTTAATAATCTGTCGTTCAGTTTTCTGGGACACTGATGAGATGAAATGAGTAGTTGTGTGAAATCATGTGGGTCACTACCATCGTGTGAAGCTTCAATAGTGTATTCGCTGAAAATTTCATGAAATGTACTCATTTTCTCAGATAATATCTAGAACCTGTTTATATATACACTACCGCTCAAAAGTTTAGGATTTTCATGCAATTCACAAACAATATTGTTCATTTCACAATTAATGTAAGTGTATCAGATGATTCTTAAAGAATAAAAATGTTTATATTAAAGTCTATTTTTGTATAGAGGCTTATTTTACATATAGTCCTATTATCAGTAATTCTCAGTCCTCTGTCTAAATCTCCTATATACGTGTATATACCAAAGAGATACTCAGCAATTTGAGTCAGTTTAGCATGACTCATGAGTCAAGTCAGGAGTCGGTTAAGCGCAAGTCTGAATCAGAAGTCAGGAGTTAGTTAAGCACAAGTCATGGTTCCTCTCAATAGTTCTTTCTCGGTTCCTCAAAATAGCTCTCTTAGGCCTTTTGAGTTGAGTTGCTGAGTTAAGTCTGGAGTCAATTTAGAGCCACAAGTTGACACAAGTTGAGCCAGTACAGTTTGAGTTGAGCCACAAACCAGTTAAGGTCGAATCTAAGTCAGGAGTCAACATGTGAATTGAGGTCATCAAAAAGTCCAAAGAGATACTCAGCAGTACATACAGTAACAGGAAATAAATATGTGTCCAGTTTAACCCATGCTCTGCATTAGAAGGGGTTTGCTCAGCTGGTGCATCAAAGGGTTAACACACACCATCTGACGTTAACTCCAACTTTTGTATGCGTCAGTAAATGTAAGTCACTGTGTGAAGAATCACACGTTTATGTAACTGTATGGCTGTGATTGCATAACGTAAACAGAATGTAAAGCATGACAAGTGCACCCCTGTAATCTCCCCGGACCAGACGAGGCTGAAGGATGGGGCCGGCGTGCTGGTGAACCCAGCCGTGTGTTAAGTGGAAGTGTATCACGGCCATTAGCCCCGGCTGAACTAACGCGCTCTGACCAACAACAGCTCCACCTTATTACCATGCAGCGTGTGTGCTCGCTGCAGAACATCGCCTTGGAAACGCTAATTGCACGACAGCAAACACACTAATTGCGTAACCGTAATTACTCAGAGCGATGAAGCGGCCGGACTCCACCGGACCGCTCGAGTGCTTAGGAGTGAGTGAATAACGCGCACTAGCACTGTCCAGGGGACGCCTCGGCCGGCGAGCACAGCACGACTCAGCACAGACAGTGTAGAGCAAAAAAAAAAGCCCCCTGTCCAGAGGGACTAGAACTCCTCATTGAATCCCACCCCCCTCTGCCCCACGAGGCTTTCACCTTTAAATGGGTCTCTCCTGCCGAGTCGCAATCCCCCCGCGCGGCCGCCTCGTCCTGCGGGATTCAAGGCAGCGCTTTATGGAAGCTCCAAGCACCTGAACTTTCAATCTAAAATTAAATCTTTCAGGGCAAATTAAACGCGTGTGACTGTACCTGTCTCCAGCCTCGCCGGCAGCCGGGGCCGCCCACGGTTATCTGCTGAAATTCGCCATCGGGGCACGGCCATGTCCGTGTCAAAGCACGGATGTAATTACGGCGAGGGGTGAGGGGGGCAATCCTGAGGATGTAATTATTCCGAAAACGCAGCTTTTGTAGAAGATTTGTTTGGTTACATAATCAAACGCGGCCCAACCGAATCCCAGACTCGGGGAAGTGACTGAACGTCATGTGAAATAGAAATGTTCAGAACTCGATTGATCCTGCAAGTAAAGTGAGTCATTTTGCTGAACAGCTCGGTCCAGCCTGGGAGCAGCACAACATCGCCAGAGGAGAAGCGCCACCTGCGGTGCTGGGCGGGGGTTGAGGCCTTAGCCCAAAGGCAAATACCCAGGCAGTCCATTGATTTAACCTGAGCATTTAACCTCACTCAACACTGGTCAGTTTCTGATCACAGAGCTGCTGCGGGCCAGGAATTAGTTAGGTGGTGGTTCATTCTTAGCTAAGTTACGCTGACATGGCGGTATTCATGGCAGGGTTCGTGGTGGCTCTCGTGGTGGTGCTTATGGTGGTGTTTGAGTTCCCAGTGTTCATGGTAGTACTTTATGGTGGTGTTAATGGTAAAGATCATGGTAATTTTCATGGTGGTGTTAATGGTAAAGATCATGGTAATTTTCATGGTGGTGTTAATGGTAAAGATCATGGTAATTTTCATGGTGGTGTTAATGGTAAAGGTCATGGTAGTTTTCATGGTGGTGTTTATGGTATAGGCCATGGAAGTACTTTATGGTGGTGTTAATGGTGAAGGTCATGGTAATTTTCATGGTGGTGTTAATGGTAAAGGTCATGGTAGTACTTTATGGTGGTGTTAATGGTAAAGGTCATGGTAGTACTTTATGGTGGTGTTAATGGTAAAGGTCATGGTAATTTTCATGGTGGTGTTAATGATAAAGGTCATGGTAGTACTTTATGGTGGTGTTAATGGTAAAGATCATGGTAGTTTTCATGGTGGTGTTAATGGTAAAGGTCATGGTAGTACTTAATGGTGGTGTTAATGGTAAAGGTCATGGTAGTTTTCATGGTGGTGTTAATGGTAAAGGTCATGGTAGTACTTTATGGTGGTGTTAATGGTAAAGGTCATGGTAGTACTTTATGGTGGTGTTAATGGTAAAGGTCATGGTAGTTTTCATGGTGTTCAATGTAGTGTTTATGGTTGTACTTATGGTGTTTGTGTTAATACTCATGGTAGAGTTCAATTTAGTGGCTATTGTGCTGTTTATGATATTGTGAGTGGAGGTATTCATAGCAGTGTTCAAGGTAGTGTTTATGGTAGTACTCATGGTGCTGTTCACGCTAGTACTCTTGGTGGTGTTTAATAAGTGTTTATGGTAGTACTCATGATGTTGTTCATTGTGGTGTCCATGATAGTGTTCATAGCAGTGTTCAAGGTAGTGTTTATGGTAGTACTCATGGTGCTGTTCACGCTAGTACTCATGGTGGTGTTTAATTAGTGTTTATGGTAGTACTCGTGGTGGTATCTATAATAGTGGTGATGGTAGTGTTCAAGGTAGTGTTTATGGAGGTACTCAAAGTGGTCTTCATGGTGGTATTCAAGGTACTGTTCATGGCAGTGTTCAAGGTAGTGTTTATAGTAGTACTCAGGGTGGTGTTCATGGTAGTGGCCATATTGGTGTTCATGATGATGCTTATGGTGTTTGAGGTGGAATTCACAGTGTTTATAGTAGTACTTATTGTAGTCTTCATGGTGGTATTCATGATACTGTTTATGGCAGTGTTCAAGGTAGTGTTTATGGTAGTGTTCATGGTGGTGTTCATAGCAGTGTTCAAGGTAGTGTTTATGGCAGTAATCATGGTGCCGTTCACATTAGTACTCATGGTGGTGTTTAATAAGTGTTTATGGTAGTACTCATGATGTTGTTCATGGTGGTGTCCATGATAGTGTTCATAGCAGTGTTCAAGGTAGTGTTTATGGTAGTACTCATGGTGCTGTTCACGCAAGTACTCATGGTGGTGTTTAATTAGTGTTTATGGTAGTACTCATGGTGGTATCTATAATAGTGGTGATGGTAGTGTTCAAGGTAGTGTTCATGGAGGTACTCAAAGTGGTCTTCATGGTGGTATTCAAGGTACTGTTCATGGCAGTGTTCAAGGTAGTGTTTATAGTAGTACTCAGGGTGGTGTTCATGGTAGTGGCCATATTGGTGTTCATGATGATGCTTATGGTGTTTGAGGTGGAATTCACAGTGTTTATAGTAGTACTTATAGTAGTCTTCATGGTGGTATTCATGATACTGTTTATGGCAGTGTCAAAGGTAGTGTTTATGGCAGTGCTCATGGTGGTATTAATGGTAGTGGCCATGGTGCTACTCATTTTTGTTTATGGCAGCACTTCATGGTGTCCATGGTGCTGTCCATAATAGTGGTCATGGTAGTGTTTAAAGTAGTGTTTATGGTAGTACATACAGTGGTCTTCATGGTGGTATTCAAGATACTGTTCATGGCAGTGTTCAAGGTAGTGTTTATAGTAGTACTCAGGGTGGTGTTTATGGTAGTGGCCATGGTGGTGCTCATGATGGTGTTTATTGTGGGGTTTGAGGTTCACAGTGTTCATGGTGGTACTTTATGGTGGTGTTAATGGTAAAGGTCATGGTAATTTTCATGGTGGTGTTTAATGTAGTATTTATGGTTGTACATATGATGGTGTTAATGGTGATGTTTGTGTTAATACTCATGGTAGTGTTCAATTTTGTGAGCGGAGGTGTTAATGGCAGTGTTTAGGGTGGTGTTTATGGTGGTGTTCATAGCAGTGTTCAAGGTAGTGTTTATGGCAGTAATCATGGTGCTGTTCAGGTTAGTACTCATGGTGGTGTTTAATAAGTGCTTGTGGTAGTACTCATGATGTTGTTCATGGTGGTGTCCATGATAGCGGGCATGGTAGTGTTCAAAGTAGTGTTTTTGGTAGTATCTATTGTGGTCTTTATGGTGGTATCAAGGTAGTGTTTATAGTTGTACTCAGGGTGGTGTTCATGGCAGTGGCCATGGTGGTGCTCATGATTGTGTTTATGGTGGGGTTTGAGGTTCACTGTGTTCATGGTAGTACTTATGTTGGTGTTCATGGTAGAGGTCATGGTAGTTTTCACGGTGGTGTTCAAGGTAGTGTTAATGGTAGCACTCATGGTGGTGTTTATGGTGGTGTTCATGCTGGGATTCATGATAATGTTTATGGTAGTACTCAGGGTAATAGATCGTATTTTTTGGTGGGCTTAGCTGTAGTGTCCATGATAGTATTCATGGTGGTGTTCATGGTAGTCTTTATGTCTGTGTTCAAGGTAGTCTGAATGGTGCTCTTACAAGTGTATCTGACACAATGGTGGTATTGTTTACACATCTCAGTGTCACTGCTAGTTTGTAAACTGGGCGTAATCCACAAAGCGAGTTAGCTCAATAAGCCTGGCTAATTTTCATCAATTTCCTTTCCCTGAAAGAAGCTAATCTTAAGCCCCACTCAGTTACTATGGCAAAACCAAGCAAAAGTTGAGACTTAGCATAGCTTAATCAATTTCTATTGAACAAGTCTTGTAACTTAATATACTTGCCAGGATGAAACATACTGTTGCATATTGAGGTGATTGAAATAGATTTCATAGCTAGATTGTTGGTAGTCATTATCATTTTACCCGAAAAAATGAAACAGCACTTTAAAGACCGCTCAGTTAATATCCAGAACATGTAGACATTTCAGTGCAATTTTAATACAATTATCTCAGAACTTATCATAATGTGAGACAGAATAATTATCTAGTTTGTACCTCAGACATTTCTTCTAGGTGCCTAGATTTCCTAGCTATTATCTAGAACATGTATTTCATTTCAGTGTAGTTTAGCTAGACTGTGTTAATACTCATCATCAGTTTACCCGAAATAATGAAACACAACTTTGGAGAATTTACTCCCACTTAGTTCATATCTAGAACCTTTTAGGTTTTCCAGTGTACTCGTGGTGTTTATAGTTGTGTTCACAGTGGACTTCACTGTAGTGGTAATGATTGTATTCATAGTGGTGTTTATGGTGGACTTCACTATAGTGGTAATGATTGTATTCATAGTGGTGTTTATGGTGGACTTCACTGTAGTGTTCATGATGGTATTTATAGTGATGTTCATGGTGGGCTTCACTGTAGTGTTCATGATAGTATTCATGGTGGTGTTCATTGTGGGCTTCACTGTAGTGGTATTGATAGTATTAATGTTCATGATGGACTTTACTGAAATATTCATAGTGGTGTTCATTGTGGACTTCAGTCTTGTGTTTATAATAGAATAAATGGTGGTGTTCATGATAATACATCTAGTGGTATTTATGGTAGACTAAACTGTAGTGTTTATAATAGTATTCAGGGTGGGCATCACTGTAGTGTTCATAGCGGACATCACTGTAGTGTTCATTGTGGACCTCACTGTAATATTCATAGTAGTATTCATGGTGGTGTTCATGGTGGACTTCACTATAATATTCATAATAGTATTCATGGTGGACTTCACTGTAGTGTTCATTGTGGACTTCATTGTAGTGTTAATGATAGTATTCATGGTCGTGTTCATGAGAGTTTTCACAGTAGTTTTCCTGATAGCATTCACGATGGTTTTCATGGTAGCGTGAGAGTGTTTAATTAGTGTTCATGGTAGTACTCATGGTGGTATCCATGATAGTGGTCATGGTAGTGTTCAAGGTAGTGTTTATTGAGGTACTCACAGTGGTCTTCATAGTCGCATTCAAGATACTGTTCATGGCCATGTTAAAAGTTGTGTTTAGAGTAGTACTCAGGGTGGTGTTCATGGTATTGGCTATGGTGGTGTTCATGATGGTGCTTATGGTGGGGTTTGAGGTAGAGTTCACAATAGTATTCATGGTGGTGTTCATGGTGGACTTCACTGTAATATTCATAATAGTATTCATGGTGGTGTTCATGCTGGACTTCACTGTAGTGTTCATAATAGTATTCATGGTGGTGTTCATGGTGGACTTCACTGTAGTGTTCATAATAGTATTCATGGTGGTGTTCATGCTGGACTTCACTGTAGTGTTCATAATAGTATTCATGGTGGTGTTCATGGTGGACTTCACTGTAGTGTTCATAATAGTATTCATGGTGGTGTTCATGGTGGACTTCACTGTTGTGTTCATAATAGTATTCATGGTGGTGTTCATGAGAGTTTTCACGGTGGTTTTCCTGATAGTATTCACAGTGGTGTTCATGGTAGCGTGAGAGGAGCTATTAGAAGTGTATGTGACACAGTGGTGGTGGTCACTGTTAGTTTGGGAGCTGTAATTTAAATCAGAAGGTTTTGCAGGATTGAGGTATTAAAGACCCCCCGGAATTAGTTTTTGTTGCCTGTGTAAATGTAACTGCTGTGCTTATTCTGGTGTGTGTGTTTTCTGGCCTGCTGTGAGGAGTCAGCCTGTTCAGAACCTGCACTTAATCACCGGATTTAATCACCTGCAGCATCTCTTAATCACCCCACTAAGAGGCTGTCTGCACAATTTCATATATACTGTAAATTCCCTGAAATTATCATTCCTGATTATTAACAAGAGGAAAATATAACCTGACATTAGTTTGATTACTGATCTTGTTCAGTCTGTCACAGAAATAAATCCTCAAGAAAATCTTATATATAAAACGAGCAGGTTCTAATCACTGTACTTCATCTGTTTCTCAAGTTCCCAGCCTTGTGACCTTGTGGACTAGAGGTCACGGAAGCAGCTTCGTGACCGGAAGCTTGCCGGTTTAATCCCCTTAACCGACAGGACACGACTGAAATGCACTTGTATGTATATATGTGGGTGTTTCACTGCCCCTAGTGTGTGTGTGTGTGTGTATGTGGGTATTTACTGCACCTAGTGTGTGTGTGTGTGTGTATGTGGGTATTTACTGCCCCTAGTGTGTGTGTGGGTGGGTGTTTCACTGCCCCTAGTGTGTGTGTGTTTGTGTGGGTGTTTCACTGCCCCTAGTGTGTGTGTGTGTGTGTTTGTGGGTATTTACTGCCCCTAGTGTGTGTGTGTGTGTGCGTGTGTGTGTATGTGGGTATTTACTGCCCCTAGTGTGTGTGTGGGTGGGTGTTTCACTGCCCCTAGTGTGTGTGTGGGTGTGCGTGTGTAGTGTATGTCTTTGCCAGTGTTTGTATATATATATTCATATATATATATATATATATATATATATATATATATATATATATATATATATATATATATATATATATATATATATATATATATTGTATGTATATATATATATATATTTCATTGCCCCCTAGTGTGTGTGTTCACTATTGTGTTCATGCATGTGGGTGTTTCACTGCCCCCTGGTGTGTGTTCAATAGTGTTTATGTGTATATATATGTGTGTGTGTATATATATATGTGTGTGTTCACTAATATTTGTATGTGTTCACTAGTATGTGCATAAGTGTGTGTTCACTAGTTTGTGTATATGTGTGTGTTCACTAGTATGTGTATATGTGTGTGTTCACTAGTATCTGTGTGTGTGTGTGTGTGTGTGTGTTCACCAGTGTGTGTACATGTTTGTGTTCACTGGTTTGTGTATATATGTGTGTATACTAGTGTGTGTATATTTGTCTGTTCACTAGTTTGTGTATGTGTGTTCACTAGTGTGTGTGTATGTGTGTATGTGTGCGTGTTCACTCGTATGTGTATAAGTGTGTGTTTATTTGTCTGTTCACTAGTGTGTGTATAAGTGTGTGTATATGTGTGTGTTCACTAGTGTTTGTGTATGTGTGTTTATTAGTATGTGCATAAGTGTGTGTTCACTAGTATTTGTGTATGTGTGTTAACTAGTGTGCGTATATACACGTGTGTTCACTAGTGTGTTTAATTTTTTTTTAGACACTCAAATTAGCCACATGTGATTTTGCACAAAGCGGAATTTGACCTCTGCGTTTAACCCATCCGTGCAGTGAAACACCCACATATACACACTAGTGAACACACACTAGTGAACACTCCGGGCAGTGAGCACACGTGCCCGGAGCGGTGGGCATCCCTATCCACGGCGCCCGGGGAGCAGTTGCTCAAGGACACCTCAGTCGTGGCCTGGGGGATCCCGGGGATCGAACCGGCGACCTTCCGGTCACAAGACCGGATCCCTAACCTTCAGGCCCCAATGTGTGTGTTTACTAGTTTGTGTATGTGTGTTCACTAGTTTGTGCATATGTGTGTGTTCACTAGTGTGCGTATATACGTGTATTCACTAGTGTGTGTATATGTGTGTGTTTACTAGTGTGTGTATATATGTGTGTTTACTAGTGTGTGTATATGTGTGTGTTTACTAGGATGTGTATATGTGTGTGTTTACTAGGATGTGTATATGTGTGTGTTCACTAGTGTGTGTATATTTGTGTTCACTAGTGTGTGTATATGTGCGTGTTTACTAGTTTGTGTATATGTGTGTTCACCAGTGTGTGTATATGTAGGTGTTTCACTCTTGTGTGTATATGTGTGTTCACTAGTGTGTGTATATGCAGGTGTTCTCTAGTGTGTGTATATGTAGGCCTTTACTAGTGTGTGTATATGTGTGTGTTCACTAGTGTGTGTGTATATGTGTGTGTTTACTAGTGTGTGTATGTGTGTGTTCACTAATGTGTGTGTGTGTATATTTGTGTGTTTAACTGCACAGATGAGTTAGATGTGGAGGTCTGCTGATTCTGCTGTGTGTGAACACAAGTGGTGAGTACCTTTGAATTTCCTGCAGCAGATGTTTTTTGAAGTCATGTGAACATCTGCTTCTCCGAGGCGGTCCTGGACGTTCCTGCGTTATCAGAGGGTAATTAACACTGCTGAACGTTAGAGGATCTCTGTGGAACATCTTACTATCATTCAGTTTTTTGATAATTACAGCATATAGAAACGCTGAGCATGCAGCACCAGGAGGTTGTACTGGAGACTTCATCACATTCACCTCCACAGAAAAAAAGCTTCACAGAGAAGAATCATCTCTGCAGATGTCTTTATGGAGTCAGGCCCCCACAGCGCCCCACCAGCCCCCCACACCGCCTCACCAGAATCAGTAAGCGCCCTTTTGGTCAGATGTGGTATGTGATGTAATATTAATTGGGTTCCTATACATACTGATTTCTATTCTGTACAAAACGAGTATCTAGATGGACCTTACTGGACCTCTCCTTATGTCCTGCTGGTGAGTGTGTGTTTTAGACGTGCTGCTTCTATCTCCAGCATTTCAATGGAACAATGACTGCAATCATTTTACATGCCATTTCAATTATTCAGTATGACTATAAATGATTTCTCCAGTTCTCTGAGTCGAGAACAGCAGTCGACGCTACAGCCTATTCGGACACACAGTGTGCTGCAGTCAATTCTCTGGACTGTGTTATCATCTCACATGCATGTGTGAACCTCAATCACTCAATCTTGGCTTGAATTAGCAGGAACAGATCACACCTGGATTTTGTTAGAGGGTCCCAGTGAGGGTGCAGTGAACTCTGGCTAAATTAATTGAGGGCCAAGGCTAGAATTGAATTCATGGAATACCCCTTTGTTTACTGCCCAAAGATATAATCAATCAACCTTTATTTTAGCTCAGAAGCACATTGAGGGCAAGCCTCATCTTCAATGTAGCTGAGGAGCCTTTACTTTCAATGCAAGTCAATGAAACCAGAATATATTGGTCCAGTTGGAAAGACATAGAGAAATGAAAATCAACAAAAAATGGGGATACATGTTTTCCTGTGGACATATAGTTCTGGATAATATGGTTCCTTAAAGAGTATAAAAGTATTTTCAGCACTTTCAACCCCTCAGATGGCACTACATTATAAACTGGCATGTTTCTGTGATGTCACCACAAGAGTTCAGGATTACTTCGACAAACCGTTATCACAAATGCAAGAGTTCTTTTCTAAAAACAGTGCAGGTCATTCGTCAACAATGTCCAGTAACACTGCTGACTTCTCTGGACTTGACCTTATCTGCAATGAACCGATGCTCAGTAGCTCAGTTGGAACGTGTACTGTGGTCTGAATCAGTTGGTCCCCACAACGGTCCTGAAGCCTACCATATTTGGAATGGATTTTTACTGTTTTTAATTTAATACCGGTCAGAGTTTACTGACCACTGCTTTCTGTGTTTACTGGCTTTTCACTACTCTTTTTGGTAGTTAGTACAACATAGCGTGCCATGTTATTCCAGTATTTGGTTTTGATTGACATTAAAGCAATTCTGAAAATGACTAAATGATCATAACATACTTAATTACTCAGAAACATACTTACAAGTGTTACATATATATACATATATACTCACTCAGTCACACTCACTCTGTACATATAGATATATACTCACTCAGTCACACTCACTCTCACAGACATCACTCTGTATATATACATATATACTCACTCAATCACATTCACTCTGTATATATACATATATACTCACTCAATCACACTCACTCTGTATATATACATATATACTCACTCAATCACACTTACTCTGTATATATACATATATACTCACTCAATCGCACTCACTCTGTATCTATACATATATACTCACTCAATCAAACTTACTCTGTATATATACATATATACTCACTCAATCACACTCACTCTGTATATATACATATATACTTACTCAATCACACTCACTCTGTATATATACATATATACTCACTCAATCACACTCACTCTGTATATATACATATATACTCACTCAATCACACTCACTCTGTATATATACATATATACTTACTCAATCACACTTACTCTGTATATATACATATATACTCACTCAATCACACTCACTCTGTATGTATACATATATACTCACTCAATCACACTTACTCTGTATATATACATATATACTCACTCAATCACACTCACTCTGTATATATACATATATACTCACTCAATCACACTCACTCTGTATATATACATATATACTCACTCAATCACACTCACTCTGTATATATACATATATACTCACTCAATCACACTCACTCTGTATATATACATATATACTCACTCAATCACACTCACTCTGTATATATACATATATACTCACTCAATCACACTCACTCTGTATATATACATATATACTCACTCAATCACACTCACTCTGTATATATACATATATACTTACTCAATCACACTCACTCTGTATATATACATATATACTCACTCAATCACACTCACTCTGTATATATACATATATACTCACTCAATCACACTCACTCTGTATATATACATATATACTCACTCAATCACACTCACTCTGTATATATACATATATACTCACTCAATCACACTCACTCTGTATATATACATATATACTCACTCAATCACACTCACTCTGTATATATACATATATACTCACTCAATCGCACTCACTCTGTATATATACATATATACTAACTCAATCACACTTACTCTGTATATATACATATATACTCACTCAATCACACTCACTCTGTATGTATACATATATACTCACTCAATCACACTTACTCTGTATATATACATATATACTCACTCAATCACACTCACTCTGTATATATACATATATACTTACTCAATCACACTTACTCTGTATATATACATATATACTCACTCAATCACACTCACTCTGTATGTATACATATATACTCACTCAATCACACTCACTCTGTATATATACATATATACTCACTCAATCGCACTCACTCTGTATATATACATATATACTCACTCAATCACACTCACTCTGTATATATACATATATACTTACTCAATCACACTTACTCTGTATATATACATATATACTTACTCAATCACACTTACTCTGTATATATACATATATACTCACTCAATCACACTCACTCTGTATGTATACATATATACTCACTCAATCACACTTACTCTGTATATATACATATATACTCACTCAATCACACTCACTCTCACTCTGTATGATATATATATATATATATATATATATATATATATATATATATATATATATATATATATATATATATATATATATATATATAAAATTTTCTTCAGTCACTCTCACACAGGATATATATATATATATATATATATATATATATATATATATATAGAGAGAGAGAGAGAGAGAGAGAGAGAGAGAGAGAGAGAGAGAGAGAGCGAGAGAGAGAGAGAGAGAGAGATATGAAGGTTTTGTCCTGATCTTGAATCGTGAGTCTTGATTTTGAACACTTATATGACACTGGCCTATATTTCATAGTGAAATGTAACATTTCGGGCAGTATATCAAAACAGCAGCTGTGTTTGTATAATGATTTCTTATTATTTACCTTCTGCTCATCTCCAAACGTTTGAGTCACCAACCACCCCTGGTGGAGCTCCGTGTGCCAGCGCTGCAAGAGATTTGCTGGTATATGTTTGGTCGCTCGGGGCAGAACCCGGCGGTTAAGCTGACACACCGTGACGAGCACACACACACACACACACACACACACACACATGTACACAATCGGGTTAGACCCAGAGTGACAAACCTACTGGATGTGACAGCGCACTCATAAAATTACATTCTGTTGGATCAGTGTTTTACTCCATCTCTCACACTCCCTCTCTCCCTCCATATTCTCTGTCTCTCTCTCTCTCTCTCTCTATCTCTCTCTCTCATATATATATAAACACCGTACAGTAAGGTCATTCTGTGTGGAGTGTGTATGTTCTCCCCGTGCTTGAGGTTTCCTCCCACAGTCCAAACACATGCATGTTAGGTTGATCATCACTCTAAATCCAGCAGCACTGCTGTGTCTGATCTGCTCACACAAGCACAACACTCCCTAACACACCACCACCAGTGCCAAGATTGACCCACCACCCATGTACTATCTGCTCTGTGGTGGTCCTGTGGGGGTCCTGATCATTGAAGAACAGGTTAATAGAGTCTACAGAGAATTACAGTCTGTAATATACAGTTAATGTTCTTTAATTTCATTTGACTTACTTCATATTTATGTCTCGTTATATTTAAATAACAGAAAAACTTAAGTCATTAGGCGTTAATTGACTCATTAGGACTGGCTAGGCAGGTTAAGAACTGTCATTATGAACTGTCATCTCATGATAAAGTCAGAGAGTAAGAAATTAATACTTTGTGCTGACACTCAACAACTGCTGGCTGGCTGATCTGACTATGAAGCTAATTGATGCCTACAGAGCAGAAGATGGATATAAAAGCATACCAAAGAGCTTACAGCTCATAATCTCCACTGTTCAAGACGTCAACAGCAGTTCGGGGGACTGTGAACGTCAAAGCAAGACCAAGAAAACTCTCAGAACTGCTCGTATGCTGGCCAGAAAGGCAAAGCTAAACCCCCATCTGACTGCAAAACACTGGTAGGAAGGTTGATACAGGAGTCAACTGTGGTGGGGATACTGGCACTATCATCAGAGGTTTGTTTGGAGAAAAAAAGGAAACAGCACTTTGACGAAAAGTACACCTTGCTATCTATTTTGGAGTGTATTGGTGTGGCACAGTATATATATATATATATAAATATATATAAATATATATATCATCACTGTCCAATGAAAACAAATATCTGCAAAATATCTACAAATAATGTATAATTTACAGGAGAGACCAATAACTTTACCCTCAATGTAACTCAATGGAACCAGAATTTTTTCTAAGTGATTTTGAAGCATTTCTATTGGTCACCATTAAATTTGGGTTATTTCTTTGGATCCATTCACCATTAAATTTACTCCCAACATAAAAGACACTTTCAAATTATGACAAAAACTGAAAACCAACAAAAAGGAGCAGTTAAATATACAGTACATCTCCATCTATCTATTTGATCTTAAAAACTCCAGCATCACCATGTCAGCATCACTGCAGTGCTAAGAATGACCCACCATCCAAATAATACCTGTTCTGTGGTGGTCCTGGCCATTAAAGAGTGGGGTAACAAAGTATACAGAGAAACAGATGAAGTACAGTCTGTAATATAAAGTTAATGTACCTAAATGTATTTATATATATTCTAATGTTAGGTAACCAGTCAATCTAGCTAATGTATGCTCCACTGGCAAAACCCAAACTGGTCATATGTGGAGCTCCTTGATATAAACTATTGGGTATATATATATATATATATATATATATATATATATATATATATATATATATATATATATATATATATATACACAAGAGGTGACTCTTGGTCTTCCTTTCCTGGGGCGTTTTATGTTTTTTGCGACTGCACTTGGGGACACTTTCAAAGTTTTCCCAATTTTTCGGACTGACTGACCTTCAGTTCTTAAAGTAATGATGGCCACTCGTTTTTCTTTACTGAGCTGCTTTTTTCTTGCCATAATACAAATTCTAACAGTCTATTCAGTAGGACTATCAGCTGTGGATTCCCCTGACTTCTGCACCACACAACTGATGGTCCCCACCCCATTTACAAGTCAAGAAATCCCACTTAATTAAACCTGACAGGGCACACCTGTGAAGTGAAAACCATTTCAGGTGACTACCTCTTGAAGCATATCAAGAGAATGCCAAGAGTGTGCAAAGCAGTAATCAAAGCAAAAGGTGGAACCTAGAATGTAAGACATATTTTCAGTTGTTTCACACTTTTTTATATAATATATAATTCCACATGTGTTAATTCATAGTTTTGATGCCTTCAGTGTGAATCCACAATTTTCATAGTCATGAAAATAAAGAAAACTCTTTGAATGAGAAGGTGTGTCCAAACCTTTGGTCTGTACTGTATGTTTATCTTAATAACACTTAATGTTAATTTTAAACTTGTTAAACAACAAAGTTATTTAATTAAGTTCAACCTAATTTTATGTAATTCAACTTAATTCACGCTAAACACACTTCATGATTATACTGATCCCATATTTAGCAGCACAGTATAATGTGTTTGACATGCATACTCACACCTTGAAGTATGGAAATCAAACGTTCAGTACAACAATCTAAATGATTTTAACAGGAAATATAAAAAAACTCTAGACTAAGACTAAAACCCAAAAGAACAAATGATCAGTGTAGAATTAAACATTACATTGGATCAAAGGCAAGGTAGATAAAAGTTCTGGGACTTCTCCTTACTGTTCAGTTTGTTGACAAATCTGTTGTTTCTCAAATCAACGTCAAAGGGTTCATCTGCTTTAAATGTTTAAAGACCACTTCCGAGACTCCAATCAACAATAATTGTAAATAGAGGCCATTCTGAAGACTCTGATTGGCCATCATGTGAGTTCTATCTTCTGAAAGGCAGTTCTGGCTTATAAGGGTTTGGGTTGTAACAGCTCTCAGCGATTCCAGCAACTGACTTCCTTTACTGAACCGCTGACAGTCTGTCTCTTCAGCAGTTCCTAAAAAAACGACTCAGGTATCCTTCTAGAACTTTTCTACTGATGGGAAAAGGGAAGAGGAAACTGCTCCAGTTGATACGGTGAGATATAATTCTTACATAAGTGAAGAAAAACAAAGTTTGGTGCCACTGGGCTCTAATGTTAGGAAACCAGTCAATCTAGTATGCTCCACTGGCAAAACCCAAACTGGTCATATGTGGAGCTCCTTGATATAAACTATTGGGTTTTATAGGGTGCTTTGAAGCCACATCTTCATGTTCAGGTTATTAGCTGTTTATATGTGCGGCCCAGTTAAAGCCATGATAACAAGACAAAGCTATCTCCACCTTAGCCAGTTAACTATCTTCATCAGCCCTTGTTTGACAACCGAAACACATAGATTTGGCTTTATAGCAAGAAACAAAGTATAAACCCCCCCACAGTCCTAATCAAGAATGTTCACGAGCGGCCAGTGGGGGCTAAATTAGCCAGTTATTATATAATACCCAGTGGCCTCAAACCTTGTAACTTGGGGCGTTTTCACACCAGCACTAGTACGTGTAGTTAAATCGGACTCTGGCTCGTTTGGTGTGGTTCGTTTTGGCAGGTGTGAAAACAGTAATCACTCTCAGGTGTGGACCAAAATAACCGTACCGAGACCCTTGAAAGGAGGTGGTCTCAGCCTGGTTTCAAGTGCACTCTGGGGTGGTTTGTTTGTGGTGAGAACATGATCCGACCTCAATCCAACCCAAGTATTAGGTGTACTCCACAAGTTTGATCTAAACATCTTCTGCAGCCAGGTGTGCTTTGCATTATGGGATGTGGCAGATGGTGTAAACAGAGAACTGGAGAACTGGAGCAGCTAACAGGGCGAGGACAATGAAGCGAGGTCTCTGTTGGACTAGCAGTGAGGGACGTTGTGTACTTGATGTTTGGAGTGAGCTGGGTGGTCTGCAGGTGGACTGTAGTTTGGTATATTATCAGATTATTATTACAGCTATGAACAGATGCTGTCTCTGCCGCTGCTCCGTGATACGCTCTACAAGAAATGTGCAGTAGTTTGGGAAAACCGGATCTTCTCCCTATGTTTACTTTCTTGCTCGCACGCCAGACACCTCTGACCAATCAGAGGAGACAACGTGCTCACGTGGTAAAAATGTCCTGATATGCTGCCATTTTCTCTTCACTTTCTCCTCACAAGGAAGGCACTAGAATGATAGCCGAGTAGTTCTTTGGATCTATTTGAGCGAAGAGAATATCAGTATCAGTGCGATAGAAGCTACGACCCGGACATGAAGGTCAATACATCTCAGTTTAACCAGCGGCCACTGTGCAATAGAGACTGCAATAGAGAGGAATGAGTACAGACTACATTACTGGTCAGACGCTTGTGTCAGAGGAGCAGGAGGTGAAGTGGGTGGTGGTTGGAGGGAGGGCTGCCAGGTCTGAGATGTTCAGAGCCCAGATAGTCCGAGCGTGGATGCTATTCGGTAATCTGGAGGTCCTTGATTTCACACTCCTGTATCATCTGCCAGATGGGGAAAGTGTGAAGAGGTTGTGTTGAGGATGAGTTTTGTCCTTGATGATCTTGTGGACCCTCGTGAGGACCCTGGAGTGGTAAATGTCCTCTGCTGGTGAGAGGGCTGTTCCTGAGATTGCCTGGGCTGTACTGACCAATACTTGTGGCCCAGGGCTGAGCAGGTTCTAGGCCAGACTCTGAAGGAGCCACTGAGAATACTTTCAATGAGACACCTGTAGACGTTCCCCAGAACTGTTGCGTCTTCTGAGAGAATGGCGTCCTTGTTGCGCCTTCTTAACCAGTTGTGTTGTGTGACCAGGTGAGATCTTCACTGATGTTGGCCCCAGGAGATTTGAGGGTATTCGCTCTGCTGTGGCCTCCTCCAATAATCCACAACCACCCCCCCAGACCTCAGCGATCAGTCCCTATTGATGATGGTGCTGTTAATGTGACACAACATGATCACGGATGAACATGGTCTACAGCATAGGACTCGGCCGGCAGCCCTCCATGCTCCATGCTGGTTCCTTAGCTGCAGAGATGTTTGCCATGGTGGGCACCATCCCGCATCTGCATTGACTGTATCGCACAGAGCTTGACACACGCCACTTCTGCAGTGGAGTGAAAAGGGGGATCAGCCGAGTTGCTGAACAGCTGAACTGTGTAAAGTGCTTGTGTGGCTTTGCAGCCCTAGACCTGATTAGATCCGAGCTGAAGTAGAGCTTTAGTGTCTTAGTGACAGCTGGAGGTTGCCTGAGGAGTCACAGGGCAGAACTTTGTTGTTTTGAACTTTTCTCCAGAATAGAAATAGTTTGGAATGTGTGAGAGTGTGTTAATAAATGAAAAGCAGTGCTGGAGCTCTGGAACCTGGACGTGTCTGCGCAACTCATTCAGAGTGAACCCAACTCTTCACTCCCACTCAAGGACGTACTCACCCTCACAGATTTGTTAACCTACTATCACTCAATTCAACAGAACAGACTGTACTGTATATATATATATATATATATATATATATAAGAGGGCAACACGACAACGGCAGGTGTTGAATTGAAGACCACTGCAGAGTTCTCTGGGACGTCCTGCTATTGGCTTGTGCGATCATAGATGCACAGAACAGAGGCTCATGGGCAACTGATTTCAATAGATATACCAAAAATGTTTGTTATTATTTTTATCATTTTGTGCATTTTTACATAAATTTGACCTTCAAATACGATCAGATCTCCACTGAAATAATATTTTTAATGGCATGGTGTACATAACAGCATATAACTCTACAGCTATCTTGGTTTAGCTTAATGAAGTACTGAGTAGTCAAGGCAGGTATTAGATGAGAACTGTAAATAATACTGGATGAAATACGCTTGTGAAACCATTACTAACAGTATTCATACAATTTGAATATTTATATAAAGTGTTAAGCTTCTTATCTGAAAAAATAGCTTTTTAATATATTAAGGTGCCCAAGTGACTAAGACTTTAGTTATTGTACTGTATATATGCCGTTGCAGTATCTCAAAAATGAAAACTTTACAGAACAGGGCAAAAACTTTACTTTTGATGTTGGTCAATCTATTTTTTAACATTTTTATTGGTCCATTCATTGGACAGCACTAACAGTGGTTAGTACGGTGTTGTAATGGTTAGTATGGTGGTGTAGTGGTTAGTACGGTGTTGTAATGGTTAGTATGGTGGTGTAGTGGTTAGTACGGTGGTGTAATGGTTAGTATGGTGGTGTAGTGGTTAGTATGGTGGTGTAGTGGTTAGTACGGTGGTGTAGTGGTTAGTATGGTGGTGTAGTAGTTAGTATGGTGGTGTAGTGGTTAGTATGGTGGTGTAGTGGTTAGTACGGTGGTGTAGTGGTTAGTATGGTGGTGTAATGGTTAGTACGGTGGTGTAGTGGTCAGTATGGTGGTGTAGTGGTTAGTACGGTGGTGTAGTGGTTAGTACAGTGGTGTATTGGTTAGTATGGTGGTGTAGTGGTTAGTATGGTGGTGTAGTAGTTAGTACAGTGGTGTAGTGGTTAATATGGTGGTGTAGTGGTTAGTATGGTGGTGTAGTGGTTAGTACGGTGGTGTAGTGGTTAATATGGTGGTGTAGTGGTTAGTATGGTGGTGTAGTAGTTAGTATGGTGGTGTAGTGGTTAGTATGGTGGTGTAGTGGTTAGTATGGTGTTTTAGTGGTTAATACGGTGGTGTAGTGGTTAGTACGGTGGTGTAGTGGTTAGTACGGTGGTGTAGTGGTTAGTACGGTGTTGTAGTGGTTAATATGGTGGTGTAGTGGTTGGTATGGCGGTGTAGTGGTTAGTATGGTGGTGTAGTGGTTAGTATGGTGGTGTAGTGGTTAGTACGGTGGTGTAGTGGTCAGTATGGTGGTGTAGTGGTTAGTATGGTGGTGTAGTGGTTAGTATGGTGGTGTAGTGGTCAGTATGGTGGTGTAGTGGTCAGTACGGTGGTGTAGTGGTTAGCATGGTGGTGTAGTGGTTAGTACGGTGGTATAGTGGTTAGTACGGTGGTGTAGTGGTTAGTAAGGTGGTGTAGTGGTTAATATGGTGGTGTAGTAGTTAGTATCCTGGTGTAGTGGTTAGTAAGGTGGTGTCGTGGTTGGTACGGTGGTGTAGTGGTCAGTAAGGTGGTGTAGTGGTTAATACGGTGGTGTAGTGGTCAGTAAGGTGGTGTAGTGGTTAGTATGGTGGTGTAGTGGTCAGTAAGGTGGTGTAGTGGTTAGTATGGTGGTGTAGTGGTCAGTACGGTGGTGTAGTGGTTAGTATGGTGGTGTAGTGGTTAGTATGGTGGTGTAGTGGTTAGTACGGTGGTTTAGTGGTTAGTACGGTGGTGTAGTGGTTAGTACGGTGGTGTAGTGGTTAGTAGGGTGGTGTAGTGGTTAGTACGGTGGTGTAGTGGTTAGTATGGTGGTGTAGTGGTTAGTAAGGTGGTGTAGTGGTTAGTATGGTGGTGTAGTAGTTAGTATGGTGGTGTAGTGGTTAGTACGGTGGAGTAGTGGTTAGTATGGTGGTGTAGTGGTTAGTACGGTGGTGTAGTGGTTAGTACGGTGGTGTAGTGGTTAGTAGGGTGGTGTAGTGGTTAGTACGGTGGTGTAGTGGTTAGTATGGTGGTGTAGTGGTTAGTAAGGTGGTGTAGTGGTTAGTACGGTGGTGTAGTGGTTAGTAAGGTGGTGTAGTGGTTAGTATGGTGGTGTAGTGGTTAGTACAGTGGTGTAGTGGTTAGTACGGTGGTGTAGTGGTTAGTACGGTGGTGTAGTGGTTAGTAAGGTGGTGTAGTGGTTAGTATGGTGGTGTAGTGGTTAGTATGGTGGTGTAGTGGTTAGTACGGTGGTGTAGTGGTTAGTAAGGTGGTGTAGTGGTTAGTATGGTGGTGTAGTAGTTAGTACGGTGGAGTAGTGGTTAGTATGGTGGTGTAGTGGTTAGTATGGTGGTGTAGTGGTTAGTATGGTGGTGTAGTGGTTAGTACGGTGGTGTAGTGGTTAGTACGGTGGTGTAGTGGTTAGTATGGTGGTGTAATGGTTAGTATGGTGGTGTAGTGGTTAGTACGGTGGTGTAGTGGTTAGTATGGTGGTGTAGTGGTTAGTATGGTGGTGTAGTGGTTAGTATGGTGGTGTAATGGTTAATGCATGTTAGGTTGAACAGTCTCTCTAAACTGCCAGTGTCAGTGTCAGTGTGTGTTGGCCAAGCAATGGACTGGCAATCTGTCCATGGTGTACTCTTTCTTGCCAACTATGCTGGGATTGGCTCCAGCCCCCCGTGACCCCAACTAGTGGGATAAATCTGATGACAATGTATGGATACACACACACACATATATATATATATATATATATATATATATATATATATATATATATATATATATATATATATATATATATATATATATATATATATGTATATATATATATATATGTTCTTTAATTTATTCTATAATTCCTCTCAGGATCATCTCTAAATCTTGCCCAACCTATGACAGAATACATTTGTAGGCGGAGCATGCATTTCCTGTGCTGGAACTTATGGGGTCTATCGTCTCCTCCCCCCACCTGCTGAGGCCATCAATCTCAGCAGCCTGGCCCTGCTGCCCGGCACTGACCTCCTTTTATCACTCATCTGGGCTCTGCGCTAATCCCACGGCCTTTGTCTGCTTTAAGTTTGGCTCTTTAGCGGCTCGGCTGACTGTATGCAGGCAGTGAGTGAAGCAGATTGATGAGAAACATACGCTCAGCCCCGCTCGTTCTCCCCAGGCAGGAAATCACATTGCCATCATGGAATTAGATTCCCGTTTGTGTGTCTGACATTCAGTAGCACACCAGCCGCGATCCGCTCGCCTCACATGACTAAACTGAGGATATTGCTCTACCGGTTTCGTCCACGTTCCTCTCGTCCGTTTTTATTAAGCCCAATAGAAGTCTATTTTAGCAGCACATATTCAATATGTAATGCGCCCAGAGAGGATCTCCATGTTACCATGGTCACCCCGTCCGCGCAGCGGGAAATTGCCCTGTACACACGCCGCGCGAGAGATTAAGTGTATCAAATAAATGATCCCTTCATTTTCCCGCACGCTGCAGGACCAGATCGTGGCCAAATCCTCTGAAGCATGAACCTCCCACCAAAACAGTGGGCCGCGTAAGTGCCTGAGACGCCGCGACACGCCGGGTTAGCTTCATATTGGATGTCGCCCACTGCTCATCAGCCGAGGCCACGGGAAGTGATCATGGGCTCGAGCCGAGGGGGTCTCCCTCAGCCGTGTAGACAAAACAGGCCGCTTTCACCAGCTCGTCTCCAGAATGGACTCCGAGAGGACTTTTCAGGGATTCTTGGAAATGTAGCTGTAGTTCAGTCTCTGGAATGTTCAGTCAGAGTGGTTTGAAGTGAGATGCCTCATTGCAGAGCAGGGGTCCTTGACCTTTCTCAGAGTGCAACCCTTATGGGGGTAATTGGGTTAAAAATATTTTCTCAATCCCCTTTTTGAGCTTACTTATTCTGTCTCCAGCCCCCCATTAAACCCACCATCAAACCAGTCCCCCCATCCAACCCGCTCCCCAACCACCCCAATATCCAAACCCCCACTTAACCACTCCCAATTCAACCCCCCGCCCAACCAACCACTCCCCCATCCAACCCACCACCCAACCACTCCCCCATCCAATTAGAACTCCGGATATAACCCACCGAGTGGTGCAGTAAAATACCTACGAACACACACATACTGGGGGCAGTGAGCACACTTGCCCAGAGTGGTGGGCAGCCCTATCCACAGCACCTGGGAAGCAGTTGGGGGTCAACTATTTTGCTTATGGTCAGTTCATTCGTGTCATGTCAGTCCAGGGAATTGAACTAGGCTGGTTCCCTGACCTCCAGCCCACGACCGCCCACTGACTAGACCACTTAATGAAGTCAAATGAAGCAAACACTTTGAACTAAACTAGTCCCCTTTAAGAAATCTTATATTGTGTTTGTATTAATCTAACTGGAACAGTTACTTATCTCTAACCAAGACATGATTCTGACTCAGTAAGTTCTTCCAAAACTGAGAATTTCACACCAAATCACTCTGATTAACTTTAATCACATCTAAAAAATTTTGAATTTTGCCATCTGTGTTTGCACACTGAGGAAATTTGACCCTTATATAACCTCCAAAAACTATTTCCTAAAAACTAATTACCCAAACCAATGTTAAACCATGACTTTCAACTAAAAATTAGTTTTTCATCTTACAATAATACAAACTTTTTCAAGCCAAGTCAGTTCAGGGAATCGGACCACCAACATTCCAATCATAAGGCTGGTTCCCTGACCTCAAGCTCACACTCACCGCTGACTAAACCACATAATGAAGCCAATGAAGCAACTATCCAGAACTAAACTAGAGTCCCCTTTAAGAAATCTTCTATTGTGTTTGTTTTAAGCTAACTGGAACCATTATTAATCTCTATTCAAGACATGATTCTGACTCAGTGAGTTCATCCAGAACTGGAAAGAACTGGAAAAATTCACACCGAATTACTCTGATTGACTTTAATCACGTCTAGGACTTAAAATTTTTGAATTTTTCCATTTTGTCAAAATTTGACCCTTCTATGACTGACCTTTCTCAAGGTTTTGGAGGAACATTTCAAAAGATTTTTCTCAAACTTAACCAAATGATTTTCACTCAATCTAAAAACTTACTTCCAAAAATAATTGTCTAAACTAATGTTAAACCACGGCTTTTGACTAGAAATTATTTTTTACATCTTAAAATAACAAACTTATGTCAAGAACGGATTTCAAGTCAAGTTGGTTTAGGGAATCACACCAACCTTCCAATTTTAAGGCTGGTTCCCTAAACCTCCAGCCCACGCCTGACCACTAACTAAACCACTTAATAAAGCCAAATGAAGCAAACATTCAGAACTAAGCTAGGTGCAAGTCCCCTTTAAGAAATCTTCTATTGTGTTTGTATTAAGCTAACTGTAACAATTATTTTTATGTCAAGACATAAAAATAATAAAAACAATATATTTTATTCAAGACATGATTCTGACTGAGCTGAGAATTCCCCACCAAATCACTCTGATCGACATAAATCACATCTAGAATGTAAAACTTTAGAATTTTGCCATTTGTGTTTGCACACTAAGAAAATGTGACCTCCAGATTTAACCCCTCTATGACACTTTTCTCAAGATTTTGGTATAACATTTCAAAATACTGACTTTTTCTCAAACCAAAAACGTACCTAAACTATTGTTAAACCATGACTTTTGACTAGAAATTAGTTTTTCGAGCCAGTTAAGGGAATCGAACTACCAACCTTCCAGTCATAAGGCTGGTGCCCTGACCTCTAGCTCACAACCACCCCTAACTACACCACATAATGAAGCCAAATGAAGCAAACATTCAGAACTAAGCTAGGTGTAGGACCCCTTTAAGAAACCTTCTATTGTGTTTGTATTACGCTAACTGTAACAGCTACTTATCCCTAATCAAGACATGATTCTGATTCAAGATCCTTCAGAGCTGAGAATTTCACACCAAATCACTCTGATTGACTTAAATCACATCTAGAATTTAAAATTTTAGAATTTTGCCATTCATGTTTGCACACTGAGAAAATTTGACCTCCATATTTAACCCTTCTATGACTGACTTTTCTAAAGTTTTTGGTACAATATATTAAAATACTGACTTTTTCTCAAACCAAATGATTCTGACCACAGCTAAAAACGTATTTCCTAAAAATAATGACCTAATCTAATGTTAAACCATGACTTTTGACTAGAAATGATTTTCCCTGACCTCTAGCTCACAACCACCCCTGATTACACCACATAATGAAGCCAAATCAAGCAACCATTCAGAACTAAACTAGATGTACTAATAACTAAACCTAAAAACTACATTTAATTAATGTTAAACCATGACTTTTGACCTGAAATGTTTTCCATCTTAAAATTTTGCCTGAATTCAAGACAAGCTGGTTCAGGGAATTGAACCACCAACCTCGTATTTATAGGACTGGCTCCCTAAACCTCCAGCCCACGACTGCCCTCTGACTAAACCACTTAATGAAGCCAAATGAAGCAAACATTCAGAACTAAGCTCGGTGTAAGACCCCTTTAAGAAACCTTCTATTGTGTTTGTATTACGTTAACTGTAACAGCTACTTATCTCTATTCAAGACATGATCGATAATAATCAGTCCAATGAGTCCAACTACAGAAGTGATTATGAATGCAGCTCTAGTCCTGAGAGGGGCAGGACAGCGGGGTGGGGGGGGGGGGGGGGGGGGGGGGGGGGTACTGCTCTCCAGTCGACCTCTCTCTTTCGCCCCCTAGAGGCCTGGAGCGGAGCGCGGCTTGCTGCCCTCCACTGTTGTTACATTTGGCTGCTCAATTAATTTTAAAGGACTTTACACTGTTAAGCACTTTTTATCCTGTGGGTATTATATATTCATATTCCTCTTTGTGCTCTCTTGCGCTTTCTTTCTCTGAGAGACGCACACACACACACACATACACACACACTCTCTCACACACTCTCTTACACACTCACACATAGAGCGACTGCTCAAAATGCAAAACTCCTCACTCCTATGTATCTGTTCCTGAGGCTTATCATAAATTACTTATAAACAGATTTGCGGTATTTGCAGTAAATCTCAAAGACTTTGTTTGAGAGTAGAAACACTTAAAGTTCGATACTCAGCCTCTTTTATTAACACGCAGCTGTTCTTTTTCTCTAAGCTTAAGCCAGTCTGTAATTTTAGAAATCAGGTGAACATGATAATACAAGCACAGCGGCCGACATGATGACCCGTGTACTGAATGTCCACTAAGACATGTATGGAAGTTATATGTCTGGACGAAATAGAATAATATTAGTGATATTATAAAATGATATTGTCCCCACAGGACTAACCTTTTTATGGAAGTCCATTTCTACTAAACAGAGTTTCAAGATGTTTCAAGATGTTTATGTCTTATTTATCTCAAATGTCTTACTTTTGTCAGATAATTGACAGAGCATCTCAAAAGTATGACTGACCTTTCTCAAATGTGTAATATTTCAAAATACTGACTTTTTCCACAAACATAAGAAAATGATTTGGGTTAGCAAAATTTTAAAATAAACATAATAAAATAACTGCTCGAACAAATGACCAACCATGACTTCAAATGTCAAAATAATACATTTTTTTTGTTTTTTTTTTGCTTACTTTTCTAATTATTATCATATTTCAACTTATTATCTTGTTTTCTCAGAAATTTGAGATAGTATCTACCATAATTTACCAATAATCTACCAATAATACCATTTTATGTGTGTCAAAACAAGAATTTTGTCTTGAAATTTTGAAACAGTGTCTGAAAATAGCTTCACTGTTGACATTTTCACATTTTCTGAAAATGTTGCTTTAAGTTTTTTTTTAAATATGACTCATTAAAGGCTAAGCAGCACTTATGGACACCCCTGATGATTTACATTGTTTTAGATACTGAAAATAAATAAACATAACTCTAAAATAGATTTTAAACATCACTGGTGGACGACAGTGAACAGCAATGTGGTACAACATCATTCTGACTGACTGGGACTGAGAATGTTCTAGTGCTGGTTCTTCAGATTCTGATGATATTTCTGAATTTGAATGTGAAAAAGCTGTAATGTAGAAATAGACCACCATATCACTTAGTCCTTATACTTTTAGTCAAACCACACCCACAACAGCAGCTCATCCTGAGTGTAAACAGTATCTAGATAAATAACCAACATTATTCATAACAACAGTTTAGCAACCAGCCTAGCAACCAGCTAAACTCAGATATAGAGGTACAGTTATTGTAGTAAATATGATGAAAGTGGAACTCGCTCTCATACGACTCTATAAATCTTCATAACTCATATACGTTAGCTTAGCATAACTTCAACCACCGAACTTAGCAAGTGAAGCTAATGTTAGCTATCATCAGCTAACGTATGATGTTAGCTAACATCAGCTAAAGCAGGCTCAGTAACTGAGCTTACCTGGTTTACCTCCATGTACACGGAGGCTCTTGATCTCCTCTCACTGGTTTCTTACACACCCAGACTGTTAAACAGAGTCAGACTTAAGATCCAGTCGTCGTGTAAGCCTACGTCCCATAGCTGTGATAATCTTCAGAGGTGAAATGATCTTCAGATGATGGAGTGAGAGGACGGTCCTTTCCAATGCCTGTTTAAAGTTGCCAGGTTTAGCCCACTTTCTGGATATTTGGGGGTCTTTAGGCACGGGGGTCCACTCTACATCCAATTACTGCAGCCACAAACAACCACACCTTTCTGTCATAGTGTATTACTGTAAGTGCGTCTTCTAGCGTTGTTGTCCACCATCTACCTCACACGCATAACGTCTACAGTAGTTTCCCAACAGTGGGCGGAGCTTAACTGTCTTTTAAGCCGTATTTCTTGACTTTGTAAAAAAAATAAAATGTTTTCTTACTTTTAATAATCACAAGTTAGAAACTCTGCTGTAGTTATGTGTTTAGAGATTTTTTGATGGGGCTGCAGGTTTGAGATGATCCTAGGACTAAAACTGGCTTTAATGAGCAGAGAAACTTTGAGTGGTGTTTATTGTGGTGTCTCTGAGTTCTGATCCATGATCAGTTTTTATCCTTTACATCCTAAACGTTTAGGGACATCTAGCTTTCCTTTTACTATGTATTCTATTCCAATGTTGGAAATGTTGGAACATTCCAGCAACTCAAATGAAGAACATACTAACATGAGTATAAAGACTCAGGTTTTTTGAGTGATACCAAAGAAGAACAACAAGTGAGAAACTCAGACTCTGCTGTAGTTATTTGTTTGACATTTTCATATTAGCTGGTGATTAGCCTTTAAATGAAACTAATTAGTATCTTTCTTTTTAAAGTCAAAACAATTAATGACATTTCAAGAAAGTAGTTTAATGAAAAACTAATATATATTTGATGTACTAAGTTATTATTTCAAGTCAATTACATGACGCTTTGACTTTGACTCTATGATTCTAAGACATGCTAGTGCCAGAAGGAACAGCTGTAGCTGATATTTTTATCTGCTGTTGCTTCTCATAGGAATCCAATCGTTTAATGATAACATAATTAGTGTTAACAGATATTATTAAGCAGTTAACTACATTACATGCAATTAAAACATTATAATAAAATATTATTTAAATAACCTTTCAGAGTGAGAGCTTACTGCTTGAGTCACACTGCAGCTAGTCATATCTCAGGTTTATTGAGTCAGTACTACCTAAATTTCAGGGATTTCAGTCACGGAGAGAGGAGAGCTTTTAATGTGTCGGGGGGGACGGTGTCAAAAATCCTGACGGCATGTGCCAAACAAGGACACCGCCTCAGGAAAGACAAGCGGCGGTAGTGCTGGCTGCTAACAGGCTGCTTACAAAACAACGGTGAACAAATGACCACAGAACCGAGCGTGGGCATCCTTGACCCAGCCTCAGCCAGACCCGCGCTTCATTAGCTTGGACACGCAGAGATGTTTTGATGGGGCTGCAGGTTTGAGATGATCTCTGGACTAAAACTGGTGAACGAGAACAGACGGCTCGCTTTAATGAGCAGAGAAACTTTGAGTCGTGTTTATTACGTGTCTCAGAGCTCTGATCCGAGATCAGTTTTTATCCTAAACAAACACGTTTGTACCATGCATCGAAAGTTTGGGGACATCTAGCTTTCCTTGTAATTAGAGAAGGGAGGAGCCATCGGCTATGTATCGGTATCGCCGGATTTTTCTATCAAAATATGTGATCGGCCGATATTTCTCCAATTTAGTCGATCCCAAGAGCTGATCGATGCTGTTAAACAAATGAGCCTCAATTCTGTATTTCCAGCTAGCGTAGCATCCAGGAAGAGGAGACCTCCGTGAAACCCCCTCTGACCAGGTCCCTGCAATTCCTATATTCCTAATAAAAAAGCTTACATTTTTAAAACACCAAATAATCCAGTTAGGATTTCATTGCTGTCCAACAGAAATTTGCATCTCTAAAATGGACAAACAGAGACAAAAACCTTCTTTACGTTTAATGTAAAATTTAATGCAAATGTTTTCTCCATGTCAAGGTATTTTTTTCAAACTTATAAGTCAGTATGTCTATAATAAAGCCATTATTTTAACCTAATAATATCAAAACATTTACAGAAAATAAGTTATTACTCAAATTGGTAATTCAAGATTTTTAAAAAAATAACTTGATAAAATTAAAGTATTTTTAGAAAATGTTTCAAGAATGTACTTTTACTTAACGTGTCAACATTTATGGAAAGTAAGTCATTATTTTGACGCAATAAGTCAAAATTTCTGCAAATTAAGTTATTAACACAGAAACTGATTACTTTTATTTTATATCAAATATAAAATAGAGAAGCACAAAGATTGTGGCAGATTTAATAAATATATTTTACTCATGTTAAACTCAATAAATAAGTGAAATTGTGCACTAAAGTGGGGATAGAGTAGAGGACATGTATTGTATTTTAATCAACAGAAAACGCAAATTGACAGGGGTTTCAAACTTTTTTATGACTCTCCAAACTCTATAAATGTAGTAATACTTTTATTTCACAGCTAAATGTTGGTTGGAATCAGTTGGGTTTGCTGCGCAGCAAAAATTTGCATCTCTAAAATGATAACTTTACAAACAAATACAAAAACCTTCTTTACTTTTAATGCAAATATTTATTCCATGTAATTTTGAAATATTTTAACATTCCTAGAAAACAAGTTATTTTTTCAGCTTTGTAAGTTTCTACGAAATTAACCATTATTTCATTCTAATAAGATCAAAACATTTTTTAGAGAATAAGTCATTATATGACTTGGTCAAGACCTCTTGAAAATAAGTCATTACTTTAATTTGGTAAAATCAAAAATATTTCTAGAAAATTAGCCAATATTTTAATAATGTAAAATCAAAATATTTCTACAAAAATATGTTATTATTCCATCTTACTATGTCAAGTTTCTAAAACAATTAAGAATAAAAATACTATTATTTCTAGAAAACATATAATCATTTCAACTTACTAAGTCAAGTTCCTAAAAAAATAAGAATAAAAATCTTATTATCTCTAGAAAATAAATAATTATTTCAACTTACTAAGTCAAATTTCAAAAAAAAAACAAGAATAAAAATTGTATTATTTCTAAAAGGTAAGTAATTATTTCAACTTAACTCAACATTTCTGCAAATTATGTCGCCAATTTAACTTAGGGAGTCAACGTTACTAGAACGTTTTCTTATTCTGACGAATTAAGTCAAAAACTGATTGTTGGTTGTCACTGAGGATGTACGTAGCTTCATGGGGGAGTCTGGGTGACTATGTTGACTCTGTAGACTCGGCCCTGCCTCCAACCTTCAAACTGTTCACTAGGTTATAAGATGTTACCAGTGTGTGTCTTTTACTGGAACAAACATGCTTAACGTACAGTTAGATCCAGTGTTGTACCACTGGGGCTTTGTTTACATTGTATTTTGAGGCAGTACGTGAATGATGGTCTGATGAACACTGAAGAGTGCTGATAGTGTGTTGGTTCTTGTACACTCTGCAGCTCCCAGTTAATTCCTGCAGAGAGCTGGAGGAAGCCTGGCTGCTTCTGATGAACACAGCTGATGACAGATCAGCCACTCTTAAAGAATAGTCCAATTCTCCACTAGAGATGGTTCATATCAGGTGTAGCAGTGATTCCTGCTAACAGGAGCCGCCGCAGATGTTTACTACTGACGTATTCATCTGTTCTCCAGTGTTCTCCTCCGCCCTTTCTCCCGAACCCTTAGTGCAGTGTTTGTCTTACGGCGGGGAGCAGAGCTGATGTGAGTGCTGGACGCTACAGCACGCCGCCTCCAGCGCCGCTGCCGAGTCCAAACGCCGCTCTCGACTTTTTCACCTCTTCGGCGAGAAGAAAAACGGAGTAAACAAATCAGAAATTCCATCTCGGACTTAATCTGCTCTTACAGCCCGGGGCTCGGAGCGCGCGCCCCGGGGACCCCCGCAATCGACTGGCTCCCCCTGTGGGGCTGCTCACAGGACAAAAGCACAACGGGATGGAAATCTCAATCCAGACTGATATTGGGAGGCATTTACAGTAGGCTGGATATCGTGGGCGATCGGGCAACCCTAACAGAAGGCCTGACAGAGAAAGGGGGGGGGGGGTAGAAGCGAAGGGAGAGATAGAGATTGAGAGAGGGTGGGTGAGAGAGAGAGAGAGAGAGAGAGAGAGAGAGAGAGAGAGAGAGTGAGAGAGAGAGAGGGAGAGAGAGAGGGAGAAAGAGGGAGAGAGATAGTATGGGAGAAAGAGGGAGAGAGAGAGAGAGGGAGAGAGAGAGAGATAGTATGGGAGAAAGAGGGAGAGAGAGAGGGAGAGAGAGAGGGTGAGAGAGAGAGAAGGAGAGAGAAGAAGAGAGATAGTATGAGAGAAAGGGGGATAGAGAGAGGGAGAGAGAGAGAGGAAGAGAGGAAAAGGGAGAGGTTGAGAGAGGGTGAGAGAGAGAGCGAGAGAGAGAGAGAGAGAAAAAGGTAGAGGGAGAGAGAGATAGTATGAAGAGAGAGGAAGAGAGATAGTATGAGAGAAAGAGAGAGAGGGAGAGAGAGGGTAAGAGAGAGGAAGAGAGAGATAGTTTGAGAGAAAGAGAGAGAGGGAGAGAGGGAGAGAGAAGAAGAGAGATATAGTATGAGAGAAAGGGGGAGAGAGTGAGGGAGAGAGAGAGTGAGAGAGAGAGAGAGAGAGAGAGAGAGAGAGGAAGAGAGGGGAAGAGAGAGATAGTATGAGAGAAAGAGAGAGGGAGAGAGAGGGGGAGAGAGGGTAAGAGAGAGGAAGAGAGAGATAGTATGAGAGAAAGAGAGAGAGGGAGAGAGAGGGTAAGAGAGAGGAAGAGAGAGATAGTATGAGAGAAAGAGGGAGAGAGAGAGGGAGAGAGGGAGAAAAAGGTAGAGGGAGAGAGAGATAGTATGGGAGAAAAAGGGAGAGAGAGAGAGGGTGAGAGAGAGAGAGGGAGA
>CM038702.1:63147997-63177997 GCA_021613375.1 Megaleporinus macrocephalus | reverse complement strand
GAGGATCATGAGGACCAACTGAGGGTCATCTGAGGATCAGGTGGACCATCTGAGGGTCATCTGAGGATCAAGTGGACCATCTGAGGATCATCTGAGGATCAAGTGGACCATCTGAGGGTCATCTGAGGATCATGGGGACCATCTGAGGGTCATCTGAGGATTAGGTGGACCATCTGAGGATCACAGGGACCATCTGAGGATCATTTGTGGATCATGTGGACCATCCTACTGTCATCTGGTGATTGTTTTAGAAACATGTGGACCATCTGAGGGTTATCTGAGCATCATGTGGACCATCTGAGAGTCCAGAAGAACAAGTGCTCTGACTTACATCCACAGAACAAGATTTTATTTACTGTTGGGCTGTTAGAAGCAATAATTCATATGTAGCAAAAACTGCCAATGGTTTCAACTGGATCACCTCATACTGAGAGAAGTACCTGTAGAAACTGTTGTTACCAATACTTGAGCAGCTACCATGAACCTGGAACCTACAGTACTAGACAGATGAACAATATGAACAAGCCCAGTTCCAGTTGTGGAAGGTTCTGGAGCGGTGAGTACCCTTGCCCAGAGTGGTGGGTGGCCCTATCCACAGCACCCAGGGAGCAGTAGGAGGTTAGGTTCCTTTATTAATTGTATCCTTTAGTCGATTTCAGGGATTTGAACCAGCAACCTACTGTTCACAAGGCTGGTCTTCAAACCTCCCGCCCACAAGGAAGAAGAAAGAAGAAGAAAAAGAACAATAGGAAGATAAGGAAGAAGAAGAAAAAGAAAAAGAAGAAGACAAAGAAAAAGAAGATAAAGAAGAAAAAGAAGATAAGGAAGAAGAAAAAGATGATAAAGAAGAAGAAAAAGTAGAAGATAAAGAAGAAGATAAGAAAAGGAGAAAAAAAGAAGACGATAAAGAAGAAGAAAAAGATAAAGAAGATAAAGAAGAAGAAAAAGATAAAGAAGAAAAAGATGATAAGAAGAAAAAGATGATAAAGAAGAAGAAAAAGTAGAAGATAAAGAAGAAGAAAAAGATGATAAGGAAGAAGAAAAAGTAGAAGAGAAGAAAAAGATGGTAAAGAAGAAAAATAAGACAAAAAAGAAAAAGAAGAAGCAGAAGAAAATGAAGATAAAAAAGAAGAAAAAGATGATAAAGAAGAAGAAAAAGATAAAGGAGAAGATAAAGAAGAAGAAAAAGAGGAAAACTTAAGAAGGAGGTTAGGTGTCTTTACCAATTGTATCCTTTAGTCGATTTCAGGGGATTTGAACCAGCAACCTTCTGTTCACAAGGCTGGTTCTCAAATCTCCATCCCACGACTGCAGTATGAACAATATCTATAATACTAAATCTATAAAAAAAAACATGGTGCATATATATATATATATATATATATATATATATATATATATATATATATATATATATATATATATTATATACAAACAAAGTTCCAGCTGTCTGGTTCTGGAGCTTTATGCAACAGGAACATGCCCTCATTAGCGCCCCCTAGTGCTGATATGTATTTAGTTATCGCTCAGAATAACCACAGTAGGCATTTCCTAAAAAGACCCGGCCAGTGCTTTTCTTCAGAGGAGCTTCCAGCGCTGTGGTGATGCGTGCATGGGAGACAGGACGGACTGAAATCCCCACAAGCGATCAATACCACACCTGAGGACGCGCTCAAGAGCAGTGAAGCGTATGGAACCCGAACTAACCCACTGTTCCTGGCGCGTGGGCTGAGACTGGCAGCAACAGATCCTGAAGGATGGCCATATGAAGTACTTATAATCATTATAAGACTGCACTTCTGCAGCCTGAGGACAACAGAGGCCAGGGTCTCGGCCCCCCACGAGGCCTACCTGTGCAACCTGTCAATTTTTATTTTTCTACATCATTCGAACTCGACAGCTACCCTTTATATTGTCTAAAAACTATGCGATGAACGGACCAATAGAAATGCTCTAAAATAGCTTAGAAAGATTTCTGGTTCCATTGACTTACATTAAAAGTTAAGAAGGTTTTTGGCCTCTCCTGTAAAGTTGTTTTTTCTTTGGACAGTGACGATATGTTACAACACAGGCAGAGCAGTTGTTTGGCCAGTCTGGCCGTGAGTTCAGAGCTAACTGTTAAATGAACTCCAAATTTCCCTACGGCGCTGCGTTAAAGGATGCAATCAGAGCTCAGGCACAGCCTTACCTTGTGAAGGTAGTTTAGTTGCCATAGCACTAATTAGCATGTGAGTGAGCAGGGAGTGAGTCGGCAGTGAGCGCGCACCGCTGGTGGGTTCAGTTGCAGGTGGACCACGCTAACTGGAGCAGAGTCGAGCAGAAACGACTGCATATCAATTACGCTCCTGACTCCTGACCGCTCGCATAAACACAAACTAGACAAAATTTAGAACAGAGGAATCTGACATCCGCATTTATCCCCTCCACGCCGTGAAACACCAGCACACACACCAGGAGGCAATGAGCACACTTACCCAGAGTGCTAGGGAGCCCTCTCCACAGCACCCATGGAGCAGTTAGGTGCCTTGAACAAGAGCAGTAGGAGGTTTGGTGCCTTGATCAAGGGTCCCTGTAGTCGTGCCCTGCTGATTTCAAGGGATTCGAACCAACAACCTTCTGGTCACAAGGCTGGTTCTCAAACCTACTGTATGAACTATATCCCGTGATATAAAGTTTCATGAAGAATAGACCAATAGAAATATTCCAAAACCTACTAAACCTAATAAAACATGGAACAAATATAAAAATTGAACGTGGTCTAAATCCTAATGAAAGACACTGCGTGGCCAAAAGTATGTGGACAGCTGACTGTCCATCCATGCAGCGAATCATCTTCATATACACACACTAGTGAACACACTAGGGGGCAGTAAGCACACTTGCCCAGAGTGGTGGGGAGCCCTCTCCACAGCACCCTTGGAGCAGTTAGGTGCCTTGATCAAGAGCAGTAGGTACCTTGATCAAGGGTCCCTGTAGTCGTGCCCTGATGATTTCAAGGGACTCGAACCAGCAACCTTCTGGTCACAAGGCTGGTTCTCAAACCTCCAGCCCACAACTGCTGTATGCAACTATTTCTTGTGCTGTATTGCAGGAAAGGCTATCATGGGAAGTGAACTCATCTTAAATCCTGACCATATATATACCGCTGACTATCACGCCTATATGAATTTGTAGGATATCCTGTTCCAAAACCATGGAAATATACAAAGAGTTACAACAAAGAAGAAAATAGACTAGAATTCAGAACTATTTAGTTGGGGGTTAGGTGTTTTACTGAAGGCCACCTTGTGTCCTGTTGATCTAGGGCAGGGGTATTTAAACAGAGGTCAGTAAGGTCCAGTTAGAGGAGATTTCCTCAGGCCGGTCCAGCCCCTTATCATTACTAATGATTCAGTGGTGTGTCCTGTTTACTGAAGTAGTCTAGTATCAGCATCTTATACCATCAGCTACTGAAACACCAACACATCACACATACCGTTCAGTATATTTACTGCTAAAATAAATATTTACTTCAAATAAACATCTTTTGTTCTTCACTTCAAGTAAAAACAAGAGCTACATTAAAAAACCTGAATGCTTTCGAATAAAAAAAGTGGATCATGAAGTGTTTATTTATAGACACCGTGTTTAATCTAGACCAGCCAAGAAGACAGCAGGATTAGTGTAGCCGTAAAAAACACTGAAATCTCTGGGATTTAAACCTCCTTACACTGACTTACATTGAGAGTAGAGAAGGGTTGTGGCCTATACTGTCAGGTTACTGTTTTGGAGATCAGCCATAACATTAAAACCACACTCACTGTCCATCAGCTCCACTGACCATACAGGAGCTCCACTTACAGACTGTAGTTCATCTGATTCTCTGTATACTTTATTACCCTGTTCTTCAATGATCAGGACCCCCACAGGACCACCACAGAGCAGGTACTACTGGCGAGGTGGGTCATTCTCAGCATTGACGTGGTGCTGTTGTGTTAGTGTGTGTTGTGCTGGCGTGAGTGGATCAGGCACTGCAGTGCTCCTGTGATTTGCTTGGACTGCGAGTTGCAGAGAAATCATTCGGTGCTTGTCTTTTCTGCCAAAGTCTCAAGAATCCAATAACCAAATCTCTCGGTGACAGATGGTCGGCTTTTGGCAATAGTTAATAAAAATGAGTCGTCGGCATCCCCACGGGGCTCGAAGAGTTAATATGCTGGGTATTTTTGAACAAACAAAGAAAAGCTGCTCACGCTCACCACTTTTTAAAGGCAATGACAGGATAGCAGGAGCAGTCCACCCAAAACTGACGATGTTGTGCACACGGTGGTGTAGTGGTCAGTACGGTGGTGTAGTAGTTAGTACGGTGGTGTAGTGGTTAGTAAGGTGGTGTAGTGGTTAGTAAGGTGGTGTAGTGGTTAGTACGGTGGTGTAGTGGTTAGTATGGTCTTGTAGTGGTTAGTATGGTGGTGTAGTGGTCAGTATGGTGGTGTAGTGGTTAGTATGGTGGTGTAGTGGTTAGTATGGTGGTGTAGTGGTCAGTATGGTGGTGTAGTGGTCAGTATGGTGGTGTAGTGGTTAGTAAGGTGGTGTAGTGGTTAGTATGGTGGTGTAGTGGTCAGTATGGTGGTGTGGTGGTTAGTAAGGTGGTGTAGTGGTTAGTATGGTGGTGTGGTGGTTAGTATGGTGGTGTAGTGGTCAGTATGGTGGTGTAGTGGTTAGTATGGTGGTGTAGTGGTCAGTATGGTGGTGTAGTGGTTAGTATGGTGGTGTGGTGGTTAGTATGGTGGTGTAGTGGTCAGTATGGTGGTGTAGTGGTTAGTATGGTGGTGTAGTAGTTAGTACGGTGGTGTAGTGGTCAGTATGTTAGTGTAGTGGTTAGTATGGTGGTGTAGTAGTTAGTACGGTGGTGTAGTGGTTAGTATGGTGGTGTGGTGGTTAGTATGGTGGTGTAGTGGTTAGTAAGGTGGTGTAGTGGTTAGTATGGTGGTGTAGTGGTCAGTATGGTGGTGTAGTGGTTAGTATGGTGGTGTAGTAGTTAGTACGGTGGTGTAGTGGTCAGTATGTTAGTGTAGTGGTTAGTATGGTGGTGTAGTAGTTAGTACGGTGGTGTAGTGGTTAGTATGGTGGTGTAGTGGTTAGTAAGGTGGTGTAGTGGTTAGTATGGTGGTGTAGTGGTTAGTATGGTGGTGTAGTGGTTAGTGTGGTGGTGTAGTGGTTATTATGGTGGTGTAGTGGTTAGTATGGTGGTGTAGTGGTTAGTATAGTGGTGTAGTGGTTAGTATGGTGGTGTGGTGGTTAGTACGGTGGTGTGGTGGTTAGTACGGTGGTGTAGTGGTTAGTACGGTGGTGTAGTGGTTAGTATGGTGGTGTAGTAGTTAGTATGGTGGTGTAGTGGTTAGTACGGTGGTGTAGTGTTTAGTATGGTGGTGTAGTGGTTAGTATGGTGGTGTAGTGGTTAGTATGGTGGTGTAGTGGTCAGTGTGGTGGTGTAGTGGTTAGTATGGTGGTGTAGTGGTTAGTATGGTGGTGTAGTGGTTAGTACGGTGGTGTAGTGGTTAGTATGGTGGTGTAGTGGTCAGTATGGTGGTGTAGTGGTTAGTATGGTGGTGTAGTGGTTAGTATGGTGGTGTAGTGGTTAGTATGGTGGTGTAGTAGTTAGTATGGTGGTGTAGTGGTTATTATGGTGGTGTAGTGGTTAGTAAGGTGGTGTAGTGGTTAGTATGGTGGTGTAGTGGTTAGTATGGTGGTGTAGTGGTTAGTATGGTGGTGTAGAGGTTAGTATGGTGGTGTAGTGGTTAGTATGGTGGTGTAGTGGTTAGTATGGTGATGTAGTGGTCAGTATGGTGGTGTAGTGGTTAGTATGGTGGTGTAGTGGTCAGTATGGTGGTGTAGTGGTTAGTACGGTGGTGTAGTGGTTAGTATGGTGGTGTAGTGGTTAGTATGGTGGTGTAGTGGTTAGTATGGTGGTGTAGTGATTAGTATGGTGGTGTAGTGGTTAGTAAGGTGGTGTAGTGGTTAGTATGGTGGTGTAGTGGTTAGTATGGTGGTGTAGTGTTTAGTATGGTGGTGTAGTGGTTAGTATAGTGGTGTAGTAGTTAGTACGGTGGTGTAGTGGTTAGTATGGTGGTGTAGTGGTTAGTATGGTGATGTAGTGGTCAGTATGGTGGTGTAGTGGTTAGTATGGTGGTGTAGTGGTTAGTATGGTGGTGTAGTGGTTAGTATGGTGGTGTAGTGGTTAGTATGGTGGTGTAGTGGTTAGTACGGTGGTGTAGTGGTTAGTATGGTGGTGTAGTGGTTAGTACGGTGGTGTAGTGGTTAGTACGGTGGTGTAGTGGTTAGTATGGTGGTGTAGTGGTTAGTATGGTGGTGTAGTGGTCAGTATGGTGGTGTAGTGGTCAGTATGGTGGTGTAGTGCTCAGCACTGTCTCCTCACAGTAAGATGATCTGGGTTGTATTCCTGGTCTGGGTGGTTCTGTGTGGAGTGTGTATGTTCTCTCTGTGTTTGAGTGGGTTTCTCCGGGTGCTCTGGTTTCCTCCCACAGTCCAAACACATGTATGTTAGGTTGATCACTCACTCTAAACTGCTGTAGGTGTGAGTGTGTGTTGGCCGCATGATGGACTGGCCATCGCATGTTCATGGTGTACCCCACCTTCGTCCAATAATGGGGATTGGCTCCAGCCCCCCCCCCGTGACCCCGACTATCGGGATAAAGCGGAAAACAATGAATGGATGGATTTCTAACTGAAGGCCACAAAGGCGAGCAGACCACCAACAGATGTCAGGCTGCATGACCCGAGAGTTGACACAGACAATTTTCTAGCATGGGGAATTTTGCAGCAGGGGGTCTGGTGAGTGTTGACTTAATACCCCCCAACTGGCTTCATGGTGAGGCATTAAGTAATGGATTTGGTATGGAAGGCTGTGCTGGTAGTCAGTCACTGCAGGATCCATTCTTCCTCCAAACCACACTGACTTAAAGATGAAAAGGGGCTATCTTTTTTTTTTTACAACCACAAAAGGAGAACGACTGGTTGAAGCAGCTTCCTTAGGAAAACACCACGAGCTGCCACTGATTAGTTAAGAGCTCTCAGCCAAATTGCTCCAATTATCAATAGAGGAAGATTGGTTTGCAATAAATACATTTTTGCAGTGCTCAGACCTACATTAGCACATAAGTGTGGACCCCTAAGGACCTCTACAAGATCTATAGCTGTTTACTCAGTTACAGAAATCGGTCTACAAGAGAACATGAAACACAACAACACCTTACATTGTGCCCCTGTTTGCTGTCTGAGGGAGCAGAGATGGTGAACACGCTCCTCTCCATGCCCTTTACACGGTTGCTGTCGCTGCCATTACTTTCACACCGCAGGCTCTGAAGTAACACTCTTATGTCATACGTCAGTATGTATTAACGTCACACATAAGGGCTCGAAAAGAAGATCCGCCTCAACATTTAGGTCTCTGACAAAACCAACAATATTCTAATGAGGATATGATGATAACAGTAAACGAGTCACTCAGTGGACATGCCTTTCAGCAAGTTTTGACTGAGTTCTCTTTGAATTGTCTTTCAATGATCAGATTTATCTCCTTGGGGGAGGAGTCCGAAGCATGATCCAAGTTACAGGATGTGTGCAATTACATCAAGAGCTCTTTAAATCCAATCATGTAAGGAAAAAACTTTATTCTAGGTCTTTCGGAAGTTGGACGTGTCCCTGATTGCAAAAGCAAGGCACAGTCTAAGGAGGCTTAGACTGGAAAACAAGCTTTGAATGTTGGCTGAGCACTAAAATGCTACTGCTAAAGATATGGTATATATGTAACAATTAAAATGATTCAAATGAATGAAACATGAATTAAATACCCTACATGGCCAAAAGTATGTGGACACGTGACTGTGACACCTGTATGAGCTTGTTGGACATTCCATTCCAAAACCATGAAAATATATATGTAGTTAGATCCCAATTAACTGCTATTATAGACATGAGACATGAATTTGTCAAAAGAAAGAGCTGGAATGTCTGTGTTTAATCAAAACCAAAAAATACTAAAATACTACTGCTGAAAACATTTTGGGCAAATATAAAAATGTAAAAAAAAGTGGGTTTCATTTAGCTGTTGGAAATGGAAAACAGCAGCAGCAGCACTTGCAAGCTTTGAATATGTATGTTTAATCTAGAACAGCCGAACATCACAAGGATTAGCTTTGCATTGAAACGCTGCTAGGAATCTCTCAGGAGTTCCAGCAGAAACTAAAGGCCTAGCACTAATATCATGGTTCGGCTCTATCGATAGCGGCAATGGGCATTTTCATAGAGATCAATAATAATCAATAGTGGACAGAAATCACGCCCAGGAAGACTTGACCACTCATGGAGCCCCAGACAGTTTGTACTGTTAGTTTAAAAATATGTAGATGTGTTGCATGGGTCATTACGTGCTGTGGGGCTGTTTAATGGGTTTAGGGTTGGTGCAGGGTTGTTAGGCTACTGATCACCTGACTTGTATCCTAGCCGTTCAGTCAGCGTTGAGCAGCATGGTGTTCGAAAAACTGGCACTCTTTCAAAACTGCAGTGTTTCTCGCAATGTCTCCTTCTATTCCATGTCACATTGGCGTCAGAAGTGGAAGTGTCCCCCTCCAGCAGAGTGGCGTTACCTTGACCATAAAGATGGGTGGTGAAAAACAAGAACGAACCTGGCGGAGGACTGCGAAACAGTAGACGGCACTGCAAGACTGACAGCGCAACAAGGTTCAACAGCAGAGCCCTAGCAGAAGACGACCTTAACGGCAAGTGCTCGTGGACTCTACACAGACTCTGGCCAGACTTTGTGGGGTCACCAGGTCAGCCCATGAGACATAATGTAGCGGTCATTCCAACTAGGTCCAGTCATGGGTTGGGAACGGGGTCAGGGAACCAGGCTTGTGATCATAGGGTCGTTGGTTTGATCCCCTGAACCAGCAGGATGCGTCTCAATGGCAAGTGCTCAGGGGACTCTACTCAGACTCTGTTTAAGGGGTTTAGAGTTGGTGTAGGGTTGTGAGGCTACTGAAGACCTGCCTGGTATCCCAGCCATTCAGCTCACGGACTCTACTCAGACTCTTTTATTGGGTTTAGAGACTCTACTTAAACTCTAAACTCTGGCCAGATTTTATGGGGTCACCAGGTCAGCCCATGAGACATAATGTAGCGGTCATTCCAACTAGGTCTAGTCGTGGGCTGGGAACGAGGTCAGCCTTGTGATCATAAGGTCGTTGGTTTAATTCCCTGAACCAGCAGGACACGTCTCAACGGCAAGTACTCAAGGACTCTACTCAGACTCTGTTTGGTGGGTTTAGGGTTGTGATGCTGCTGATGACCTGCCTGGTATCCCAGCCATTCAGTTCACGGACTCTACTTAGACTCTGTTTAGTGGGTTTAGAGTTGGACTCTACTCAAACTATGGCCAGACTTTGTAGATAGCCTGGTCAGCCCATGAGACATAATGTAGCAGTCATTCCAGCTTGGTCCAGTCGTGGGCTAGAAACTAGGTCAGGGATCCAGGCTTGTGATCATAAGGCCATTGGTTTGATCCCCTGAACCAGCAGGATGCGTCTCAATGGCAAGTGCTCAAGGACTCTATTCAGACTTTGTTTAGTGGGTTTAAAGTTGGACTCTATTCAAACTCTGACCAGACTTTGTGGGGTCACCAGGTCAACCCATGAGACATAATGTCATTCCAACTAAGTCCAGTCGTGGGCTGGGAACGGGGTCAGGGAAGCAGGCTTGTGATCATAGGGTGGTTGGTTTGATGCCCTGAACCAGCAGGACGCGCCTCATAGGCAAGTGCTCACAGACTCTACTCAGACAGTGTTAAGTAGGTTTAGGGTTGGTGCAGGCTACCGATGACCTGCCTGGTATCCCAGCTATTCAGTTAGTGTTGAGCAGGACTGCTCACAGACTCTACTTAGATGCTGTTTAGTGAGTTTTGGGTTGGTGTAGGGTTGTGAGGCTTCTGAAGACTTGCCTGGCATCCCAGCCATTCTGCTCACGGACTCTACTCAGACTCTGTTTAGTGGGTTTAGAGACTCTACTTAAACTCTAAACTCTGGCCAGACTTTGTGGGGTCGCCAGGTCAGCCCATGAGACATAATGTAGAGCTTATTCCAGCTAGGTCCAGTCGTGGGCTGGGAACGAGGTCAGCCTTGTGATCATAAGGTCGTTGGTTTGATCCCCTGAACCAGCAGGACACATATCAATGGCAAGTGCTCAAGGACTCTACTCAGACTCTGGCCAGACTTTGTGGGGTCGCCAGGTCAGCCCATGAGACATAATGTAGCAGAGCCATGGGTGCCTAGGAGGTATTCAATACGCTTTAAGATTCGACCGCAAAATGCCTCCATGTATTAAAGGCATAGGCTATGCATTTTTAATGTGAGGGCTACATAACATTAGAAAGAGTGAAAGAAAATCAGTGTATGTATTTTCTGTGAGCCAGGAACTCATCAGGATCTCTGATGGGATTTTTCAGCATGTTCAAAATGTCGGTCGTAATGCTTGGTGCAGATTTTCAAAGCCCCCTCCAGGACATACGGCCCCCATGAAGAGCTTTAGATCCAATCGTAATCAAACACTCGTTGCTCCCATATTCAAACACTCCCCGATTCTCTGGGATCAGCCGCGTTAGGCTCTAAACTCAGCAGGATGTCTGCAGGAACAAGCTCTGCGAACCCATGCTGTAAACATGCTAGGGCTCATTATGAAATCTGCAGGATCAAGGCTAGGCTCCCTTTATTTATGTACCAGGTGCCAATTCTTTAGCTCTGAGCACATGATGTGCACATAAGCCTGTGTGCGGCAGTGTAAGGCCCACGTGCGGCGCCGGTGGCAGCCGTATTCGTATTGTCAATGTGTGTTGTGTCCGCTCAATCAGTGCTAACGCCGTTAACATTGACTGGCATGTTCTTTTCTTCAGTAAAATGCTGTTCACAACAAAAAAAAAAAACGTTCTTTGCTCAACTAATACATATTTCGGAGTATTTGTCTTCCAGATTCTGCCCCGTGGCAACCGCCCATGTATCAATGTCAGCTCGCAGCCGGGAGCCTGGAAAAATAGCAGAGGTCAGCAAACGCTAAGGAACGCGGGTTCTGTCAGACTAAAGAGCCAGCGGACGGCTGACAGAGAGCAGGCCCCGGCTCTATTCTTCAGAAGAGCCTAACTGCCCATTTCACTTTAACCCTTATAGGTCTTCAGTCGCTTCTTTCCTCATGCTATACAATTCATATTCATGCAGGGCAATTACATTTCCATCTGACTGACACTCAGCCTCAACAGGGTTGAGTCTGCAGCTTGTTTCGGTATGAATAAGAAAAATAGTGGGTTACTCCATCGCCTCGCAGCTACTCTGGATTAGATAAGATAAAATAAGATAATCCTTTATTAGTCCCACAGAGTGGAAATTCACTGTGTTACAGCAGTAAAGGGATAGCAATACATTCAGTACAAAACATAGATGAATAAATAGTACAGTATATACAATATAAATAATAAAAAGAAACACATTGCTAACAAAAAGTAAACTTAAAAGAGGGAGAAAGTTAGAAGAAATAGGCTGCCACCTCCGAGGCGCCATCTTGGATAGATTCCTATGGGCAACCAGGGTCATTCCATCTAGATCCAGTCCTGGGCTGGAGGTCAGGGAACCAGCCTTGTGATCATAAGGTTGTTGGTTTGATCCCCTGAACCAGCAGGGGGTGTCTGAAATGCCCTTAAGCAAGACACCAAACCCCCTCCCCTAACTGCTTACTGGTACAGTAGATAGGGCTGCCCACTGCTCTGGGCAAATGAGATCACTGCCCTCTAGTGTGTGTGTTCAATAGTGTGTGTGTGTATGTGGGTGTTTTACTGCCCCCTAGTGTGTGATCACTTGTGTGTGTATATATGGTTGTTTCGCTGCCTCCTAGTGTGTGTGTGTATGTGGGTGTTTCACTACCATTTAGTGTGTGTGTTCACTAGTGTGTGTGTGTATGTAAGTGTTTCACTGCCCCTTAGTGTGTGTGTCTGTATGGGGATGTTTCACTGGTCCATAGTGTGTGTGTGTGTGTGTGTGTGTGTGTGTGTGTGTTTGTGTATTCACTAGTGTATGTGGGTGTTTCACTGTCACCTTGTGTGTGTTCACTAATGTGCATGTATTTGGCTGTTTTACTGCCCCCTAGTGTTTCCAGTTACCAGTGTGTGTGTTCACTAGTGTGTGTGTTTCACTGCCACCGAGTGTGTGTTCGCTAGTGTGCGTGTATTTGGGTGTTTCACTGCCCCCTAGTGTTTGTTCATTAGTGTGTGCATATGTGGTTGTTTCACTGCCCCCTAGTGTTTGTGTTCACCAGTGTGTGTGTTCACTAGTGTGCATATATTTGGCAGTTTCACTGCCCCTTAGTGTTTGTGTTCACCAGTGTGTGTGTGTGTGTGTGTGTGTGTGTGTGTGTGTGTGTGTGTGTATGTATGGGGATGTTTCACTGGCCCCTAGTGTGTGTTCATTAGTGTGTGTATATGTTTCACTGCGCCCTAGTGTGTGTGTGTGTGTGTGTTTGTGTATTCACTAGTGTGTGTGTATGTGGGTATTTCACTACCACCTAGTGTTTGTGTTCACCAGTGTGTGTTCACTAGTGTGTGTGTGTGTATGTTGATGTTTCACTGCCACCTGGTGTTTGTGTTCACCAGTGTGTTTATTCACTAGTGTGTGTGTATGTGGGTATTTTACTGCCACCTAGTGTTTGTGTTCACCAGTGTGTGTGTGTGTGTTCACTAGTGTGTGTGTATGTATTTGTTTTACTTCCACCTAGTATGGGTGATCGCTAGTGTGCATGTATTTGGGTGTTTCACTGCCCCTAGTGTTGGTGTTCATCAGTGTGTATGTAGTTGTATGTATGTAGGTGTTTTACCAACCCCGAGTTCACTAACCCCTAGTTCACTAATCCCTAGTTAATTAGATTAAGCAAACTTAATCAAATACACTATATGTCCAAAAGTATGTGGACACCTGACACTTTTATAAGTTAACTGGACACAAAACATCTGCCACAACGTTGAAGCCTTCACTGGAACTACAGAGCCTAAACACCAACAAGCCCCCCCACCCCCAACCAGATATTAAAGCATGATTCACCACTCCAGAGTTTCTAGAAAGAATAACAGTCGAACAATAAAAAACGCATTTTAATTTCACTAATAAACGTGTTATTAATTATGTCCTAGCGTGTGCAAAAGTTTGGGCAACCTTCTAAATCTGTACTGGGCATCATCCCCTTTGGCAGATATGACAGCTTGTACATGGTTGTTGTAGCCAGCTAGGAATTTTCGCCCACACTTTCTTGCAGAACGCTTCTACTTCTGCGATGTGCTTCTTCTGTCTTGCATGCACAGATTATTTAGCATCTAAAATAGATCTCCAGTGAGGTTCATATCAGTAGTCTGTAAGGTACCTAGCAATACTTTACATAAGAGGTCCAAACAACCACTTCCCAGTATTTATTCAGTATTTTAAACCTTCTCAGAATAAAATGAACCTCTGTGTAAATACTGGTAACTATAAGCTGCTAGTATGTAACGTTACCTACACCAGCTACTCTCTTTCATCTCCACATCAAACACAAAGTAGATTAAAGGTGTCTCTGTGAAACTTTCAGTTTAAGATAATCTGCTTCAACCAGCACACAGTGATACACTCACACAGCATGGCTGCTACTTACAGTCACTGTTGGAGGTTGTGGTTCTAATAAAGGTGGAGCTGCTCATCTCTTCAGTCTCCTCAGTGTTGAACGCTGAGCTGAAGCTGAAGCTGCTCTGAGTGTTGGAGAAACTGTCCGGAGTAAGACGTACAGACTGCAGAGTTAAAGTTGTTCAGGATCCTGTTAGAGATGTAGGAGTTGAAGCTCAGCAGCTTGTTATGGGAATTTCCCGTTCCACCTTAAATGGAGCTGCAGTTACATTCTGGTGTCTGTACAAGCTGCAGGATTTAAGGTGGAATGGAACATTAAATTTAAGAAGCTGGAAAATAAGAAGCAACTTCAGCCTTGTTTAAAGATGAACATCAACCACGTAGCACTGACAGTTGGGTCCCTTCACAGCCTGGAACGCTGGATTTCTCCACAGTCACCACTTTGATTCCTGATTGTCTGGTCTTGCAAACAAGTCTGTTATGTTTGAGACAATCTTTAAGTCTAGACTAAAATCATATTTGTTTAGTCTAGCTTTTGGTGATTAATCTTCCTCTTTAGATTAAGGTAGAAGATCCAGGTTCATGGGCACAGAGGTTTATGGTAAACTGAGATGTTGGTGCTGTTGACCCACCACTTTCCTGAGATCACACAGGTTTGTTGACGATGGAATGTTGGGGGGGGTTCCAGTGTCTCAGGTGCTCTCATATCTATGTTACCTTCTGGTTCTCTCCTTTGAGCCTATACTGTTATAATTAGATCTGACGGAGTCACCAGCCACACTCTGAAACACTTCACATCCCCTACAATAATCCAAACCAGAACTAACTTGGACTCTTTACTCTTTCTGAGACAATGACCATCCTCCTGTCCTGCAGAATGCTAGTGGAAGACTGACCATCAGGGCCTCCTCCTCTTCCTCACCTGACACCAACCAGTCCTCCTCTTCATTCATGCTATCTGCTACACTCTCGACTACATTACTCTGCATTATCCAGATGTACCAGCATTGAGATATGATGGGACTGTTTCAGCTCACTCCCACCTTCCACAGAGTCTGAGTTCAAGACTGCCTCAGTCCGCGACTGCCTCTACCTGTGCAGCTTCTAAAGCTTTTACCATCCAGACCTCAAACAGAGGTTCTCTCAGCTTTTATTCTGAATGTAGCTTAATAGACAGTAAATACTGTTTGACCAGAGGAGGATGGGTCTCTCCTTGAGAGTCTTGGTTCCTCCCAAGGTTCCTTCCTCCAGTCTTGAGGGAGCTTTTTCTTGCCGCCATCAACTCTGGCTTGCTCACAAGAGGCAACATGCTGTGACTTCATGTTTTCAAACTTCTGTAAAGCTCCTTTGTGACAACATCACTGTAAAAAGCACTACACAAATAAACCTGTCTTGAAACTTGACTTGTTATGTAACAGTCTATGATTTTGAGCTCAGCCTATTTTATTGTCTCTCTTTTGTAAGTACAGGATTACAGTGTTTGAGGTTCACAGTAAGTACAGTTCTATGTACAGAACCATCATTATTACACTATATACAATAAAAATACAGTTGCATTCTGGTGTCTGTACTAGCTGTAGCATTGAAGTTGGAACAGAACACTTGATTAAAAAGCTGGCGAATAGGAACTCCAGCCTTGTTGAAAGATGAACATGCCTTTTAAGAATTTCCTGAAAAGGGAATGAAAAGTATCCGCATCCACTTCACAGTCTGGAAAGTAGATTTTTGCTGATGCCTGTACAAGCGTTAGCATTAAGGCTAGAATGTTGCATTCAATTAAGGCGCTGATGAAGAGGAAGCCAATTACGGTCTTGTTTAAAGATGATCATCAACCAGGTACCGCGGGTAGATGATTGTAAACATATTAAAAAAGTGCTGATGTTCACTTCACAGCCTGAATGGTAGATTTCTGCATGTATAATCCACCATTGCTCTTGATATGCTGTAGTGGTTTCACTGGGCTGGAAAACTGTGGGGGCATCATTTCAAGTATAGTCAGAACTGTAACATTGGTTGTATGTAAATGTTGGGGGTGTGAATATTAATGAGTCTGTTGTGTAAGAGTGTAGGATTTTGAGCTCAGCCTGTTTTATCGTCTCTCTGTATTAAATACAGGATTTGTATTTGAAGGAGGAACCACAGTGTTGGAAGTTGACGCTATGTACAGTTCTAGCTACTGAACTCTCATTATTATACTACAACATACAGTAAATACAGTTTATTGTTGCCATTAAAAAAATTACCATGTATACCATGTATTTTGCAACCAAACCCATCATTTATTACCAATCCTAAGTTACTGAGAACCTTTGAAATCCCTGCAAAGACAGTTACATTGTGACAACATTCAGTTATGGTGTCAAAACTATTTTGAAATGTAAAGGAAGTGACAAAATTATCTGACAACGTTGTGACAACATAGTGGCAACGCTGTCTACATTGTCACGACCTACTAGAGTCCTTCATACATTGCAGTATATCTGTATGGAAATCCATGGTATTTAGCAAAGTTGCCAAAATGTAGTTATAATAATACAATAAAACAATGTTATTCAGTAGCGACATCGTAACAACATTATGACATCGTTGTAAGAAAGTTGTGTTTGTGTGTTTACTCGGCGGCTCCAAAAACAGCATTCAGCTCAGTGGATCCGATGGAGCCATGCCACAACAGAACCCCCTAATGATTTACTAAAAGTTCAGAGTGTCCTCATTACGAGGGCCCAAGAAATCATAATATAGCTACATTCTTCCTCACAGAACCTTTACACTATGTAGAGGTTCTTTAGAGTTTTATAAGATCAAGTATAACTACGTTCTTCCTCATATAACCTTTACACTTTGTAAAGGTTCTTTAGAGCTCCTCATATAACCTGTACACTATGTAAGGGTTCTTTAGAGTTCCTCATATGGCCTTTACACTATTTGGATGTTATTTAAAGTTTTATAAGATAAAGTATAACTACATTCTTCCTCAAAGAACCTTTCCACTATGTGAAGGTTCTTTAGAGTTCCTCATATAACCTTTACACTATGTGGAGGTTCTCTATATAAGATAAAGTATAACTATGTTCTTCCTCATAGAACCTTTACACTATGTGGAAGTTCTTTAGAGTTCCTCATATAACCTTTACCCTATTTGGAAGTTCTTTACAGTTTTATAAGTATAACTACATTCTTCCTCAAAGAACCTTTCCACTATGTGAAGGTTCTTTAGAGTTCCTCATATAACCTTTACACTATGTGGAGGTTCTCTATATAAGATAAAGTATAACTATGTTCTTCCTCATAGAACCTTTACATTATGTGAAGGTTCTTTAGAGTTCCTCATATGACCTTTACACTATGTAAGGGTTCTTTAGAGTTCCTCATATGACCTTTACACTATGTGAAGGTTCTTTAGAGTTCCTCATATAACCTTTCCACTATGTGGAAGTTCTTTAGAGTTCCTCATATAACCTTTACCCTATTTGGAAGTTCTTTACAGTTTTATAAGTATAACTACATTCTTCCTCAAAGAACCTTTCCACTATGTGAAGGTTCTTTAGAGTTCCTCATATAACCTTTACACTATGTGGAGGTTCTCTATATAAAATAAAGTATAACTATGTTCTTCCTCATACAACCTTTACACTATGTGAAGATTCTTTAGAGTTCCTCATATAACCTTTACACTATGTGAAGGTTCTTTACAATTCCTCATATAACCTTTACACTATGTGAAGGTTCTTTAGAGTTCCTCATATAACCTTTACACTATGTGAGAATTCAATAAGATAAAGGATAACTATGTTCTTCCTCTTAGAACCTTTTACACTATGTGGTGGTTCTCTAGAGTTTTAGAAGATAAAGTATAACTACATTCTTCCTCATAGAACCTTTACACTATGTGGAGGTTCTCTAGAGTTTTAGAAGATAAAGTATAAATACATTTTTCCTTATAGAACCTTCACACTATGTGGAGGTTCTTTACAGTTTTATAAGATAAAGTATAAATAATTTTTTCCTTATAGAACCTTTACACTATGTGGAGGTTCTTTACAGTTTTATAAGATAAAGTATAACTACGTTCTTCCTCATAGAACCTTTCCACTATGTGGAGGTTCTCTAGAGTTTTATAAAATAAAATATAACTCCATACAACCTTTACACAGTGTGAAGGTTCTTTAGAGTCACTTATTACCAATTCTATCAAAGGTTACTGAGAATTTAGCTGAAATGATGGAACTTTTGCAATCCCTGGAAACACAGTTACGTTGTAACAACGTTGAAATGTAATTCCTTAGAAAGTTGTGACAATGTTATATGACAACGTAGTAGCAACATTCTGTCTGTACGTTGTCACAACCTCCTAGAATCCTTTAAACATTCCATTATATCTGCATGGAACTCCATGACATTGTTGCCAACAGGTAGTTTTACTACTATAAAACAACGTTATTTAGTAGCGACGTTGTGACAACGTTGTTCATACAACGTAAAAAGCACTACCTTTGGACACTGTTGTAGCATCGTTGTGTTTGCGTGTTTGTCAGGACGGCTCCGAAAACAGCTTTCTGCTCAGTGGATCGAGTGGAGCCATGGCACAACAGAACCTCCTAATGATTTACTAAAAGTCCAGAGTGTCCTCATTAAGAGGGTCCGAGAAATCAGAGAGGGGGCTAATGAAGCTTCGGCTCACTGGCTCTGTTGAGAAAGTTGGACGGAGCGGAATAAAGCGCAGTCTGGAACGCAGACAGATACCCTGTTATGGAACTCTTATGAAAGTGTAGCATTACCTCTCAATTACACCAGCGCAGCCACCCGGGCCTTTGTTATGCAGCTGTCGCTATAGCAACCTCCAAGCATCCCATCATTGTTTACATTCAAGCCTCCGGCTCATTGTTTGTATTGGGTCATTATTGTGTAACATTAATAACATGAATTTTCTCCTCCATCTGCTGGTGTCTTTGTTCGGAACCTCAACCCAAACCTTTGTTATGTGTTATTATATTACAGCAGATCCACGTAGGTTGTTTACGCCATTGTTATCTCTCAGTTACATTCATTTAGCTTTGCATACTCGCCACTTCAAAAACAGGGGCCACAGAGTTCTTTGTGCAGTGCCATGAAAGAACCATCGAAGAACCATGTCTGAAAAAGTGATGTGAAGAAAACTAGAAAACTAAAAGAACCACTTTTGGTTCTTTGCAGAACCATGTTTGAGATCAAGACTGTAATTGTGAAGAACCTTCCTATATTTTCTTCCTCTTAGAACGTTTACATTATGTGGGGGTTCTTTAAAGCTTTTTAACATAGAACATAGCTATGTTCTTCCTCCTAGAACCTTTACATTATGTGGGGGTTCTTTATAGCTTTTCAAGGTAGAGTATAGTCATGTTCTTCCTCCTAGAACCTTTACATTATGTGAGGGTTCTTTATTGCTTTTCAAGGTAGAGTATAGTCATGTTCTTCCTCCTATAACCTTTACATTATGTCGGGGTTCTTTATAGCTTTTCAAGGTAGAGTATAGTTTTGTTCTTCCACCTAGAACCGTTACATTATATGGGGGTTCTTTAAAGCTTTGCAAAGTAGAGTATAGTTATATTCTTCCTCCTAGAACCATTGCTTTATATTGAGGTTATTTAGACCTTTGTAAGGTACATTATAGTTACATTCTTTCTCCTAGAACCTTTTTTACATTATGTGGGGGTTCGTTAGACCTATTACAGGTTCTTTGCAGTCACAATCTCTTTATTTTTATGATGGTGAAGAACATTCTTATATTTTAAGGTTCTATACAAATGTAAGGAGGGTTGGGGAGTTCTCTAGAGCGTTTCAAGGTAAAGTATTACTACAATCTTACTTTTAGAACCTTTACACTATGTGGAGTTTTATAACATAAAGTATAAAAATGCAATTCCACTTAGAACCTTTACATTATGTGGAGGTTCTTTAGAGTTTTTATAAGATAAAGTATAACTACATTCTTGCTCCTAGAACCTTCACATTACGCTCTTTGCAGCCACAATCTCTTTGTTAAACAAAACCATGGTTGAAAAAGAGATTGTGATTGTGAAGAACCTTATACAACAACCATATACTGGTTATTTAAAGGTTCTATACCAGTGTACGGGCTTGTTGTTACATCATCTAGAGCAGAGATTACTATTAGGTGGGCCGCGGTCCGGGTCCTGACCAGGCGTTGTCCAATGTGGACCCAAACCGATAATCTATTGAGAATGATTTAATTCTGACAGTGTTTATTTTTTATCTTGTCTTTACGGTATACAGGCTTTGCGGTGCATTAACCTCACAGACCAATCACGTGTGTAGTAAAATCACCAAACGCGCTCCTCGGCCAATCAGATCTGTGCATATGCAGGAGTGCGGTGCACACACAGGCGAGAAGCAGCAGTCGGAGAGTAAAGCGAGTGAGAAGGTGTGCTCTTAAAATAGAAAAGTCAACAGCGAAAAACCACTTTTGAACCAGGAATGGAGCGAGACAGAGATGTTTATACTTCCCACAGGCAGCTCCAAACCAACATCTCATATGTTCTGATTTTAAGGAAGCATCAAACGCTTCCTCAGCCGCTAAGACAATCCCATAATGCAACACAGGCTAATCTACGAGCAGTGAAGTGGTTTTAAAATGTGAGTTATTTTGATTCTCTCTGGAGTTTTAATGTGTTTCTGGTCATATAATCACACAAAACAGTTTTTTATTATCAACTCTGTAACGAGTCCTTCACCATTTACAGTTTTATACTCGAGACATTAGCATTTATACTAGCGGATTTTTAAGCCTTGGGCTATTGTTTTGGATGCCGGCTGGTAACTTAGCAACCAGCTAACCCACCGGTGGCGTGCTGCAGTGAGCAGGAACAAGCCGTGACGCAGTCTCTCTCTAACTAGAGCGTCTCAGTAATCTGTTTATGAGGAGAGATGAGGAGAGAACACTGATACTTACACAGATACCTACCTAGACAGCCTACTTACACACTCACTAGGATTTGAGACAGACCCTATGTTTGCAGCCACTAAAGTAAAGTATAACTACTTACAACATTGAGCAGCTTCAGCTCAGCGTTCAACACTGAAGAGACGAGCAGCTCCACCTTTATTAGCACCACAACCTCCAACAGTGACTGTAAGTAGCAGCCATGCTGTGTGAGAGTATCAGTGTGTGCTGGTTGAAGCAGATCATCTTAAACTGAAAGTTTCACAGAGACACCTTTAATCTACTTTGTGTTTGATGTGGAGGTGAAAGAGAGTAGCTGGTAAAGGTAATGTTACATACTAGCAGCTCAAAGTAACTAGTACAGATAACTAAACTGTATGAGGGGGGAGCTTATTTACACAGAGGTTCATTTTATTTAGTCTATTTCAACTAATGTTGTGTCTGAGTGATCATCACAGCGTCTCACTGTGAATCAACTAATCAGAGCAGAGCAATAAGAATATTAATGAGCTCAGGGAGCTGGTTTTATTCAAGGACCAGATCATAGGCTCTAAATGGATGTGTAAGTCCTATAGAACATATTAAAATACTGAACTGATTAATTTACATATTGCCTGCAGTTATTAGAACTTTAAGATCATGTTTATTGTTTATAGTTCTCATGATAGGAAAGCATTAATTAGGTTTGCTTGGAGAAAAAACAGGAGCAGCATGTGATGATAAGAACACCTTGCCAACTGTTAAGCACGGAGGTGGCTGTGCGCAGGAAATGCCGCACTGGTACACAAGGATTCTTCGAAACATCAGCCAACATCGAAAACAAGCGTAACGCAGTCAGTCAGGACGCAGGATCTGAAAAGAGGTGATCCGAACACACCTCAAAATCCACCGTGAAGTATGCAAGCTAGGCTGCGAGCCCGAGCTCTTGGAAGGGTCCTCACAGACTTGAACATCATTGGAAATCTGTGGGTAGTTGCTAAAGATTCCGCGCGAGAACACTGCAGAAGTAGGAGCGCTCGGCAAGAAAGCGTGGGTGAAAACTCTCGAGCAGGAATAGACTCCTAGCTGGCTACAACGAGCGTGCACGAGCTGTCATATCTGCCAAAGGGGGCTGATACCAAGCACACATTTAGAAGGTTGTCCAAACTTTTGCTCGTCACAACTTCTATTTTGAGAGGTTGGCCACGCTTTCAACACGGTGGTAGTATGAGAGGAGACTGTATGAGGGTAGAGCATTAAGATAACGTGGGCTGGAGTTCTGCGCAACTTCTGCTTTGGGCAAGAAGGTTGGGTGCTGTGACGAACAGAAGTAGGACTGACGATGGGGTGGCGGTGAAGCGTAAGATCTTGATCCCAGGAGATGGTTCAGGCAGGTCCTCCTCACAAACTCCAGTTAGTTCTTCTGTTTTTGTTCTATATTTTTTAAAGTTAGATGTTATATATTATATATGTTATAATTAAAATTAGGATGTCCAACAACCTCCCACAGATATCTACATACGTTTCTCCTTGTTTTCCTCCTCATATCTACACCCACTTTCCATTCTATGAGCTCCACTGAGCATACAGGAGCTACACTTACAGACTGTAGTTCATCTGATTCTCTGTATACTTTAATAACCTGTTCTTCAATGATCAGGACCCCCACAGGACCACCACAGAGCAGATACTATTAGTTGAGGTGGGTCATTCTCAGCACTGCAGTGACACTGACGTGGTGGTGGTGTGTTAGTGTGTGTTGTGCTGGTGTGAGTGGATCAGATACAGCAGTGCTGCTGCTGGAGTGTTTAAACACTGTGTCCACTCACTGTCCACTCTATTAGACACTCCTACTACTCGCTGGTCCACCTTGTAGATGTAAAGTCAGAGACAGTAGCTCATCTGCTGCTGCACAGTTTGTGCTCTCTAGTTCTTCATCAGTGGACACAGGACGCCGCCCACAGGACACTGCTGTCTGGATAGTTTTGGTTGGTGGACGATTCTCAGTCCAACAGTGACACTGAGGTGGTCATACTTCTTCATTATACCATATATGGAAAGTGGATGGTGGAGTTCTGCACAGGCCTGATTGATTATGCCTGCAGACACCCAATTCAACCACTATCGCATCCACCTGCACCTGTAAAACCGAGTGTGAGTCTTGGCGGCTCCTGTCAGCCAATCCCAACACCATTTGTGCTCACACCTGCCTGCTTCAACCATCTGCCATGCCTACCGGCACCTGGGTTTGGGCTGCGCATGTGCTCCTCATCAACTACTGCCTGTGTTTACTGTAATCAGCTGTTACAAGGCGGAGCAGCGTCCAGCCTCTTCTCACCTCCCGGCATCCAATCACTCGAATAAACGTATCGATATTGCGAAAGAGAAGTAAACATTTTGCGTACGTCCAAAGAAAAGCAAGTATCTCAAAAATGGCAACTTTACAGGAGAGGCCTAAAACTGTCTTACCTTTCAATGTAAGTCAATGGAACCAGAATTGTATAAAAATCTATAAAATACAGTAAAATTCAATAAAATACTATTTAGTGCTGTAAAATTCTATGAAACATAAAAAAAATGTAAAATTCGATAACCTGCTATATATCGTAGAATTCTATAAAAAAATACCATATGTGAAATTCTATAAAATACTATTTAGTGCTGTAAAATTCTATAAAACATTATTTAGCGCTGTAAAATTCTATAACATGCTATACATCGTAGAATTCTATAAAATACTATATATTGTGAAATTCTATAAAATACTATTTAGTGCTGTAAAATTCTATAACATGCTATACATTGTAGAATTCTATAAAATACTATACATTGTAGAATTCTATAAAATACTATATATTGTGAAATTCTATAAAATACTATTTATTGCTGTAAAATTCTGTACATTATTTAGCGCTGTAAAATTCTATAACATGCTATACATCATAGAATTCTATAAAATACTATATATTGTGAAATTCTATAAAATACTATTTAGTGCTGTAAAATTCTATAACATGCTATACATTGTAGAATTCTATAAAAGACTATTTATTGCTGTAAAATTCTATAAAATACTATTTAGTGCTGTAAAATTCTATAACATGCTATGCATTGTAGAATTCTATAAAATACTATATATTGCTGTAAAATTCTATACAACATTATTTAGCGCTGTAAAATTCTATAACATGCTATACATCGTAGAATTCTATAAAATACTATATATTGTGAAATTCTATAAAATACTATTTAGTGCTGTAAAATTCTATAACATGCTATACATTGTAGAATTCTATAAAAGACTATTTATTGCTGTAAAATTCTATAAAATACTATATATTGTGAAATTCTATAAAATACTATTTAGTGCTGTAAAATTCTATAACATGCTATACATTGTAGAATTCTATAAAAGACTATTTATTGCTGTAAAATTCTATAAAATACTATTTAGTGCTGTAAAATTCTATAACATGCTATGCATTGTAGAATTCTATAAAATACTATATATTGCTGTAAAATTCTATACAACATTATTTAGCGCTGTAAAATTCTATAACATGCTATACATCGTAGAATTCTATAAAATACTATATATTGTGAAATTCTATAAAATACTATTTAGTGCTGTAAAATTCTATAACATGCTATACATTGTAGAATTCTATAAAAGACTATTTATTGCTGTAAAATTCTATAAAATACTATATATTGTGAAATTCTATAAAATACTATTTAGTGCTGTAAAATTCTATAACATGCTATACATTGTAGAATTCTATAAAAGACTATTTATTGCTGTAAAATTCTATAAAATACTATATATTGTAAGATTTTATAAAATATTATATATATAAACCAGAATTATTTCCTTGGGCTTTTGGAGCATTTCTATTGGTCCATTCACCATGAAATTCGTACACAACGTAAACAGCAGCTCTCGAGTTCGAATGGTGTAGAAAAATGAAAATCATAAAAAATTGGACATGCTTCTCTTTTAAGAGTGACGGTATTTTGAGGCTAAACAAATGTCACATCACTTGGCATCCCTGTCAACAGACTAGTGGGCGACACGACAGTAAAGCAAAAATCTCGGCTTCATGTTTATCTGTGTCAGTGTTTCGTTATCAGCTAATTACTCTACAACGTGTCTACAAATCAATCAAAGTGAAATTCAAACCAAAACAGCCAACACCTGGCCGTAAATGCCTCAAACGTAGTCCCACACCGTGAGAGCCATTGGTGAACCCACCATGTGCCAACCACGAGAACATACTAAGCGAGGTACTTGTCATTCCCCCTGTATTAAACCGATGCTCACTCTGGGAAGCTTTCTGTTCCACCACTTTAGATGAAGAGACCAGTGTTGATGATTTCGTGCAGGTCCAGTGGTCACTTGGCCACCCTCAGGCTCTGAGCATTACACCAATTAGGAGGAGCAGGGCAGGGCTGTTCCAGAGCATGTCCAGAGGGGGAAGTTGATTAAAGTGGTTATAAAGTGCAGATACTAAGGCTGGCTGTCTATATCTCAAAATATATCAAAGACTAGAACTCACTCAGATAGCAATTCAGTGCTAAGGGCCATTTAAATTTATATATATATGTATTACACAGATAATAACCAGCCTCAATGTCACAAGCTTTGTTTTTCATGTGATTCTTTTGATTTGCTCCTTGTTGCTGTCTCGGGAAGGCCATTCTGAACCAGGAGAACAAAGTCAAAGCTCAAAGGCTTCAGAATGGTTTGGAACAGACCAGGTACACATGCTCGGCATCGCAGGACCAACATGATGAATGCCCTGTGTAATGTAAAGTAATACAGTAATTCAGTCTGCTATTTATTCACTGTGTTATGTGCTATACAACTATATGAGACATCATTAATTATTATTGTACAATTCTATAAAATACTATATGTTGTAAAATTCTGTAAAATACTATTTAGTGCTATAAAATTCTATAACATGCTATATATTGTACAATTCTATAAAATACTATATGTTGTGAAATACTATTTAGTGCTATAAAATTCTATAACATGCTATATATTGTACAATTCTATAAAATACTGTATGTTGTAAAATTCTATAAAATACTATATGTTGTAAAATTCTATACAATACTATTTAGTGCTGTAAAATTCTATAAAATATTATATGTTGTTAAATTCTGCAAAATACTATTTAGTGTCGGAAAATTCAATACAATACTATTTAGTGCTGTAAAATTCTATACAATACTATTTAGTGTTGTAAATAGTATTACTTATTGTGTTGTAAAAATATTTAGTGTTTTAAAATTCAATACAATGCTATTTAGTGTTGTAAAATTCTATACAATGCTATTTAGTGTTGTAAAATTTAATACAATGCTATTTAGTGTTGTAAAATTCTATACAATACTATTTAGTGTTGTAAAATTCTATACAATACTATTTAGTGCTGTAAAATTCTATACAATACTATATGTTGCAAAATTCTATACAATACTATTTAGTGTTGTAAAATTCTATACAATACTATTTAGTGTTGTAAATAGAATTATTTCGTGTTGTAAAAATATTTAGTGTTGTAAAATTCTATACAATACTATTTAGTGTTGTAAAATTTTATACAATACTATTTAATGCTGTAAAATTTTTTATACTATACTATATATTGTACAATTCTATACAATACTATATATTGTAAAATTCTATACAATTACATTTAGTGTTGTAAAATTCTATAAACTACTATTTAGTGCAGCTCCAGCAGCACTGCTTTGTCTGATCCACTCACACCAGCACAACACACACTAACACATCACCAGCATGTCAGAGTCACTGCAGTGCTGAGAATGACCCACCTCTCTAATAGTACCTGCTCTGTGGTGGTCCTGATCACTACAGTATGTATATGTAGATCTAAGAGTGGTCAGTGGAGCTGATAAGATGGACAATGTGTTTAGATATAAGGAGATGTTTAAAGACCAGGCTGTCCAGAAACAGCTAAATCTGGAACATTTAAATCACAATGTTCTTTGTTTGTCTTGAATAAGCAAGTAAAGTAGAATTGAAGGTGGACGTCAGCCTCGTCTCTATTTCCGCCGCCTCCTCCTTCCACTTAGGCACTAACGGCAGGTGATCTGAGTGACGTCGCTGGATATAAACGGCTGTTAGAACCGCGTCTCGAGAGTCATTTCCTGTCAGAGAGGCTTCACGTTCAGAGTGGAGAGAGTGGCAGCTTTCACTTAAACACGCTCACACGTGTCCAGCACTGAGAGTCTCGTGTCCAGCACTGAGAGTCTCGTGTCCAGCACTGAGAGTCAAGAGCAGCCGTGCTTTAGTTTATAAGTGTATCTAAACGGGCTGCCAGGGTCTTACAGAATGCTCTGGGATATGAGTTGGCATTTCTGAACCCAGCCCGGTCGAGAATTAGCTACTGCGTGTAAAATCAGTGGAGATAAAGGTTTCTAACGGTCAGCTGTGTCATCAGATATTCCAGAAGTGCCTGCAGTGCATTTGCTGTGTGCTGAATATTACAGTATTACTCACAGAGCAAACAGTCTATCAGCCCTACACTAACTTAATGCACGCCGTCTTCTCCTGTTTCCTTTACTCGCTGCCGAGGCTGCTGGATCCCTCTCATTAGCTCTCCAGGGCGAGGTCATTCTCTGTCCAGCCAGGACTGAACCAGCAGACCTTTCCACTTACGGGCCACTTTATTAGAAACCCCTCACCCTTTTAACCTCACCTGGCAACCCTTTTGTTAACGCTCAGGTTGTGTTAGACACCCCCCTACCTCTTCTGACCACAGATCTGCTCAGAGCGGGGCATTTTTGGACCAGCTGTGACACCAAGGTGTAAATACCAGCTGTGTTTCTTATAAAGTGGCCAGTTAGTGGAAGTAAAAGGTGGGTGTTTCTAATAAAGTGGCCAGAGAGTGGAAGTACAAGGTAGGTGTTTCTAATAAAGTGGCCAGTTAGTGGAAGTACAAGGTGGGTGTTTCTAATAAAATGGCCTGTGTGTGGACGCACAAGGTGGGTGTTTCTAATAAAGTGGCCAGAGAGTGGAAGTACAAGGTGGGTGTTTCTAATAAAGTGGCCAGTGAGTGGACGCACAAGGTGGGTGTTTCTAATATAGGGACCAGTGAGTGGAAGTACTAGTTATGTGTTTCTGATAAAGTGGCCAGTGAGCGGAAGTTCAAATTAGGTGTTTCTGATAAAGTGGCCAGTGAGCGGAAGTTCAAATTAGGTGTTTCTGATAAAGTGGCCAGTGAGCAGAAGCGCAAAGCCGGTGTTTCTAATAAAGTGGCCAGGAAGCACGATGTAAGAGTTTCTAATAAAGTGGCTAGTGCGTGGACGCGCAAGCACCAGGTGGGTGTTTCTAATAAAGTGGCCAATTAATAGAAATACAAGTTAGGTGTTTCAAATATAGTGACCAGTGAGTGGAAGTTCGAGTTAGGTGTTTCCAAAAAAGTGACCAGTTAGGAGAAGCACAAGGTGGGTGTTTCTAATAAAGTGGCCAGAGAGTGGAAGTTCGAGTTAGGTGTTTCTGATAAAGTGGCCAGTGAGCAGAAGTTCAAGTTAGGTGTTTCTGATAAAGTGGCCAGTGAGCGGAAGTTCAAGTTAGGTGTTTCTGATAAAGCGGCCAGTGAGCAGAAGTTCAAGTTAGGTGTTTCTGATAAAGTGGCCAGTGAGCGGAAGTTCAAGTTAGGTGTTTCTGATAAAGCGGCCAGTGAGCAGAAGTTCAATTTAGGTGTTTCTGATAAAGTGGCCAGTGAGCAGAAGTTCAAGTTAGGTGCTTCTGATAAAGTGGCCAGTGAGCGGAAGTTCAATGGGTGTTTCTAATAAAGTGACCAGTGAGCGGAAGTTCAAGTTAGGTGTTTCTAATAAAGTGGTCAACGAGTGGAAGTTCAAGTTAGTTGTTTCTGATAAAGTGGCCAGTGAGCCAAAGTTTAACTTAGGTGTTTCTGATAAAGTGGCTAGTGAGCGGAAGTTCAAGTTAGGTGTTTCTGATAAAGTGGTCAGCGAGTGGAAGCACAATGTGGGTGTTTCTAATAAAGGGGCCAGTGTGTGAAAGCGCAAAGCTGGTGTTTCTAATAAAGTGGCCAGGAAGCACGATGTAAGAGTTTCTAATAAAGTGGCCAGTGCGTGGACGCGCAAGTAGGCGTTTCTAATAAAGTGACCAGTGAGCGGAAGTTCAAGTTAGGTGTTTCTGATAAAGTGGCCAGTGAGCCAAAGTTTAACTTAGGTGTTTCTGATAAAGTGGCCAGTGAGCGGAAGTTCAAGTTAGGTGTTTCTGATGAAGTGGCCAGTGAGCGGAAGTTCAAGTTAGGTGTTTCTGATAAAGTGGCCAGTGAGCGGAAGTTCAAGTTAGGTGTTTCTGATAAAGTGGTCAGCGAGTGGAAGCACAATGTGGGTGTTTCTAATAAAGGGGCCAGTGTGTGAAAGCGCAAAGCTGGTGTTTCTAATAAAGTGGCCAGGAAGCACGATGTAAGAGTTTCTAATAAAGTGACCAGTGCGTGGACGCGCAAGTAGGCGTTTCTAATAAAGTGGCCAGCGTCTGATCACTGATGATGTCTGCGCCAAAATCTCTCAATTAAACTTAGCATTTTCTGCCAACTGAGTCTAATTTTGTCTCGTCTCATACATATGCATATTCATTCTGTTTACTAAATTTCTATCCATTGACTTCTCATTTTGGAGACATCTGTGCGTTGCAGCATGAGCTGCGGAGCAGAGCCGGGCCTCGAGCTGAATGACAATGCGCATATTTCTCTCTTTTTCCTCTTTTATGACTGAGAATCCTCCCCGTGAGGTGAGTTAATCTCTTAGAGTTTAAACTGAAAATCACTTTCGCGTCACTCGCTGGATTTAAAGGGGTTTAAGGTTTAACTCCTCTCGTATTATGGGGGGGCTGCTGTTCTGCAGGCGTTTTGGTGGGTTCTGGGGGAAACTGGGGCAGTCCTGGGAAACACCAGCACACACACACAGACAGAGCCAGCTATCAGCAGCTCAAACAGTGCAGCCGCGCTGATGGGGCTGCGTGACCTTCATAAAATATACAGACGAACAATCACCCTGATTTAATGCCCCGGGAAGAAAATTATTATAGAGTAGACAAAATCAATGCAACCACAATTCTTACACCTTTGTTCTCTCTCCATAACTCTCTCTCTCTCTCTCCCTCTCTCACTCACTCCCTCATTCTTACCTTTGTATCCCTGTCTCTTTCTTTCGTCTCTCTCTCTCTCCCTCTCCATCGGCCTTTCTTGCTTATTTCCATATATTTTCCAAATTTCTTTATTATTTTATTTTCCAACTTTTAGCCAACGTCACACCAGAAATGGTTCTATGCTGTGAAAAAGGGGGTTCTAGCCATCATAACAATGGTGGAACTTTTTGGTGGTACTATAATAG
>CM038702.1:63032997-63142997 GCA_021613375.1 Megaleporinus macrocephalus | reverse complement strand
CATAAACCCCACCAATCGACACAAACCCCACCATCCACACAAACCCCCCATAAACACAAACCCCACCATCCACACAAACGCCCCATCCACACAAACTATTCAGATCCACATAAACCCCCCCCCATAAACACAAACCCCACCATCCACACAAACGATTCAGATCCACATAAACCCCCCCATAAACACAAACCCCACCATCCACACAAACCCCACCATCCACACAAACCCCACCATCCACACAAACCCCCCACCCCTCCAACCACACAAACCCCACCATCCACACAAACCCCCCACCCCTCCAACCACACAAACCCCCAATCCACACAAACCTCCCCATCCACACAAACCATCCCGATCCACATCACCCCCCCCCCCTTGTAGGAGACAGTGTAGAAGGAGTTTACCGAAATTGGCTGATAGTGTAAGAGGAGTTTACTATGATTGACTGACAGTGTAGGAGGAGTTTACTGGGATTGACTGACAGTGTTGGAAGAGTTCACTGTGATTGGTTGATAGTGTAGAAGGAGTTTACTGTGATTGGCTGACAGTGTAGAAGGAGTTTACTGTGATTGGTTGACAGTGTAGAAGGAGTTTACTATGATTGACTGACAGTGTTGGAAGAGTTCACTGTGATTGGTTGACAGTGTAGAAGGAGTTTACTGCGATTGGTTGACAGTGTAGAAGGAGTTTACTGCGATTGGTTGACAGTGTAGGAGTTTACTGTGATTGGTTGACAGTGTAGAAGGAGTTTACTATGATTGACTGACAGTGTTGGAAGAGTTCCCTGTGATTGGATGACAGTGTAGAAGGAGTTTACTGTGATTGGCTGACAGTGTAGGAGGAGTATACTATGATTGACTGACAGTGTTGGAAGAGTTCCCTGTGATTGGTTGACAGTGTAGAAGGAGTTTACTGTGATTGGCTGACCGTGTAGGAGTTTACCGTAATTGGCTGACAGTGTAGTGTTACTGTGATCCAGTCACACATGTCCACATCTGTTTCCACTGGTGTCCAGAGAAGAGAGAGATGCCCAGACTGAAAGAAAGGCGGAGGAGGAGTGTATCCCGAATATTAATATGCTAATGCACCTTATGTTTATACTTATTATTAGGTTGCCACTCTTGGGTCTTGATGCATGTTTAATATCCCTGCACACCCGGATCACAAATCAGTCTGTGAGCTCACAGAGAGAAATTAGAGGGCTAATTAATGATGGATTCTCATTGTATTATTGATGGAAGTGTATGTACACCTTCAAAGCAAGGCTTTAAATTGTTGATACGGCTGGCATCTGGGAGGCTGCTGCGTACTGCAGGGCTGAGCTCGTCTCCACAGAGGGAGGGAGGGAGGGACGGAGAGGGAGTTGGATTGAGGGAGGAGGACACACAGGGCTAATTGGCATGCGGGAGCAGGCGGTGGAGTCTTCAGCCTGGACTGTGTCATTCACCCAGAGAGGCCCGCTGACAGAGCAAATGATTCCAGCTTGCAGCCCTCAGGACACACACACACACACACACACACTCATATATGTGGTCATGCACATACGTCAAGACTCATATCTCTCATGTGCACAGTAACTGAGCTAGCAAAACTAATACTGGATTAGGTCCTCCAAGCCTTCGTGGCACGGAATCCATAAGATTCTGAAAACATTCCGGTTCATCTTGAGATGATTGCTTATGCTATTCCTGCAGAGCACTAACATACCATCAATCTCCTGTTCTACTACATCCCAGAGGAGATCAAGAGACTGGGAAGAACACTGAACTCATGATAAATGTTTATGGAACCAGTTTAAGTCAACGTTTGCTTTGTGACAAGGTGCATTGTCATGCTGGAAGTAGATGGTAAACTCTGGATGCACATGGTCAACAACAATACTCACTTAGACTGTAGCATTAAAGCAATGATTGATCTGTATTAACAGCCCAAAGTGTCCCAAGAACACTCCCATTACACCACCTCCACCAGCCTGGGCTGCTCAGACAAGGCAAGCTGGGTTCATGGATCCACACTGATGGAGCCAAATTCTGACCCTGCCATCTGTGAGCTTTAGAAGAAATCCAGGTTCATCAGACCTGACTGCTCTTCCAGTCTTGGTGAGTCTGTGTCCACTGCAGCCTCAGCTTAAAACCTCACATGGACGTCTGCTGTTGTAGTCCATCCACCTCAAGCTTGGACAGGTTCTGCTTTCTTTGATGCTTCTCTGCTCCACCCAGTTGTACAGAGTGGTTATCTGAGTTAGAGCAGCCTTTCTGTCAGCTGGAACCAGTCTGGCCATTCTCTTCACTGACCTCTCTCATTAACAAGGTTTTTTCAGCCAAAGGACTGCTGATTACTGGATCATTAAGTGGCAAAGCAAGAAAGTAGGTAAGAAAGAGCAACACAAATATATTAAGAGAGAAAGAAGGACAGGAAAAAGAAAGAAAAAAGACAGAAAGAAGAAAGAGGATGAAGTGAAGAAAAAGTAGAGAATGAAAATATTGGCATGTCAGCAGGAATTTCAATCTTTTAAATTGTTAGTAAAATTTTGTGCAAAATGTATTCAACCAATTAAATCTTTCTTTACTCATTACTGTTCTTACAACACTGCCTACCTGAGAGGGAGATAATAACACTGATCTGAGTTTAAGGGTGCATCTGAAATCGCCTACTTGCCTCCTACTCAGTAGTGAAATCAGTAGTATGTCTGAACACATGAAGTGTTTTTGTCTGTGTTTTACTGACAACTTTAAACTAGAATGTTTTTGTTCTCACTGTATTAGTCTAACCTGTTTTAATCTGTACTGAGGTGACATACTGAACATCTGACTTCATACACTTGTGTCATAATTTTGACCTTTTTACAGGAGAAACAAGCCCAAAAGAAACAACTTCACTCTTAAACAAGCTTAAAAGAAACAACTACACTCTTAAACAAGCCCGAAAGAAACAACTACACTCTTAAACAAGCTCAAAAGAAACTATTACACTATTAAACAAGCCCAAAAGAAACAACTACACTCTTAAACAAACTCAAAAGAAACAACTACACAACTTTACTCTTAAACAAGCTTAAAAGAAACAACTACACAACTTTACTCTTAAACAAGCTTAAAAGAAACAACTACACTCTTAAACAAGCCCGAAAGAAACAACTTCACTTTTAAACAAGCTCAAAAGAAACAAGTACTCTTAAACAAGCCCGAAAGAAACAACTACACTCTTAAACAAACTCAAAAGAAACAACTAAACTTTTAAACAAGCTTAAAAGAAACAATTACACTATTAAACAAGCTCAAAAAAACTTTACTCTTAAACAAGCTCAAAAGAAACAACTACACTCTTAAACAAGCTTCAAAGAAACAACTAGACTCTTAAACAAGCTCAAAAGAAACAATTACACTATTAAACAAACTCAAAAAACTTTCCCTTTCTTACTTAAGTAGAAATGTTGTTTTTTTATACTTTACTGGAGTAATTATTTTTCTGCTGACTTTTTACTTCTACTCCTTACATTTACACTCCATTATCAGTACTTTCTACTCCTTACATTTACACTCCATTATCAGTACTTTCTACTCCTTACATTTACACTCCATTATCAGTACTTTCTATTCCTTACATTTACACTCCATTATCAGTACTTTCTACTTCTTACATTTACACTCCATTATCAGTACTTTCTACTTCTTACATTTACACTCCATTATCAGTACTTTCTACTCCTTACATTTACACTCCATTATCTGTACTTTCTACTCCTTACATTTACACTCCATTATCAGTACTTTCTACTCCTTACATTAACACTCCATTATCTGTACTTTCTACTGTTTACATTTACACTCCATTATCAGTACTTTCTACTCCTTACATTTACACTCCATTATCAGTACTTTCTGCTCCTTACATTTACACTCCATTATCAGTACTTTCTACTCCTTACATTTACACTCCATTATCAGTACTTTCTACTCTTTACATTTACACTCCATTATCTGTACTTTCTACTCCTTACATTTACACTCCATTATCAGTACTTTCTACTCCTTACACTTACACTCCATTATCTGTACTTTCTACTACTTTAATTTACACTCCATTATCAGTACTTTCTACTCCTTACACTTACACTCCATTATCAGTACTTTCTACTCCTTACATTTACACTCCATTATCAGTACTTTCTACTCCTTACATTTACACTTCATTATCAGTACTTTCAACTCCTTACATTTACACTTCATTATCAGTACTTTCTACTCCTTACACTTACACTCCATTATCTGTACTTTCTACTACTTTAATTTACACTCCATTATCAGTACTTTCTACTCCTTACACTTACACTCCATTATCAGTACTTTCTACTCCTTACATTTACACTCCATTATCAGTACTTTCTACTCCTTACATTTACACTCCATTATCTCTACTTTCTACTCCTTACATTTACACTCCGTTATCAGTACTTTCTATTCCTTACATTTACACTCCATTATCTGTACTTCCTACTGTTTACATTTACACTCTATTATCTGTACTTTCTACTCCTTACATTTACACTCCATTATCAGTACTTTCTACTGTTTACATTTACACTCCATTATCAGTACTTTCTACTCCTTACACTTACACTCCATTATCTGTACTTTCTACTACTTTAATTTACACTCCATTATCAGTACTTTCTACTCCTTACACTTACACTCCATTATCAGTACTTTCTACTCCTTACATTTACACTCCATTATCAGTACTTTCTACTCCTTACATTTACACTCCATTATCAGTACTTTCTACTCCTTACATTTACACTCCATTATCTCTACTTTCTACTCCTTACATTTACACTCCGTTATCAGTACTTTCTATTCCTTACATTTACACTCCATTATCTGTACTTCCTACTGTTTACATTTACACTCTATTATCTGTACTTTCTACTCCTTACATTTACACTCCATTATCAGTACTTTCTACTGTTTACATTTACACTCCATTATCAGTACTTTCTACTTTCTACTCCTTACATTTACACTCCATTATCAGTACTCTCTACTCCTTACATTTACACTCCATTATCAGTACTTTCTACTCCTTACATTTACACTCCATTATCAATACTTTCTACTCCTTACATTTACACTCCATTATCAGTACTTTCTACTCCTTACATTTACACTCCATTATCTGTACTTTCTACTCCTTACATTTACACTCCATTATCTGTACTTTCTACTCCTTACATTTACACTCCATTATCAGTACTTTCTACTCCTTACATTTACACTCCATTATCAGTACTTTCTACTCCTTACACTTACACTCCATTATCTGTACTTTCTACTATTTTAATTTACACTCCATTATCATGACTTTCTACTCCTTACACTTACACTCCATCATCAGTACTTTCTACTCCTTACATTTACACTTCATTATCAGTGCTTTCTACTCCTTACATTTACACTCCATTATCAGTACTTTCTACTCCTTACATTTACACTCCATTATCAGTACTTTCTACTCCTTACATTTACACTCCATTATCTCTACTTTCTACTCCTTACACTTACACTCCATTATCAGTACTTTCTACTGCTTACATTTACACTCCATTATCAGTACTTTCTACTCCTTACACTTACACTCCATTATCAGTACTTTCTACTGCTTACACTTACACTCCATTATCAGTACTTTCTACTGCTTACATTTACACTCCATTATCTGTACTTTCTACTACTTAAATTTACACTCCATTATCAGTACTTTCTACTCCTTACGTTTACACTCCATTATCAGTACTTTCTACTCCTTACATTTACACTCCATTATCTGTACTTTCTACTCCTTACATTTACACTCCATTATCAGTACTTTCTATTCCTTACATTTACACTCCATTATCAGTACTTTCTATTCCTTACATTTACACTCCATTATAAGTACTTTCTACTTTTTACATTTACACTCCATTATCTGTACTTTCTACTCCTTACATTTACACTCCATTATCAGTACTTTCTACTCCTTACATTTACACTCCATTATCTGTACTTTCTACTACTTTAATTTACACTCCATTATCAGTACTTTCTACTCCTTACACTTACACTCCAATATCAGTACTTTCTACTCCTTACATTTACACTTCATTATCAGTGCTTTCTACTCCTTACATTTACACTCCATTATCAGTACTTTCTACTCCTTACATTTACACTCCATTATCAGTACTTTCTACTCCTTACATTTACACTGCATTATCAGTACTTTCTACTCCTTACATTTACACTCCATTATCTCTACTTTCTACTCCTTACACTTACACTCCATTATCAGTACTTTCTACTGTTTACATTTACACTCCATTATCTGTACTTTCTACTCCTTACGTTTACACTCCATTATCAGTACTTTCTACTGTTTACATTTACACTCCATTATCAGTACTTTCTACTTTCTACTCCTTACATTTACACTCCATTATCAGTACTCTCTACTCCTTACATTTACACTCCATTATCAGTACTTTCTACTCCTTACATTTACACTCCATTTTCAGTACTTACTACTCTTTACATTTACACTCCATTATCAGTACTTTCTACTCCTTACATTTACACTCCATTATCTGTACTTTCTACTACTTAAATTTACACTCCATTATCAGTACTTTCTACTCCTTACATTTACACTCCATTATCAGTACTTTCTACTCCTTACATTTACCCTCCATTATCAGTACTTTCTACTACTTACATTTACACTCCATTATCAGTACTTTGTACTCCCTACATTTACACTCCATTATCAGTACTTTCTACTCCTTACATTTACACTCCATTATCAGTACTTTCTACTCCTTACATTTACCCTCCATTATCAGTACTTTCTACTCCCTACATTTACACTCCATTATCAGTACTTTCTACTCCTTACATTTTAAACATCTCGTTACTCCTCTTTCATTTTAATTTGTTTTCATTCATATACATTTACATTCCAGTAAAGATTATTGATAACATGTTTTGAAGTTTAACTATTTACATCATTACAATACTTATAGACAACTAGTCATCATATCTTCTGCTCCATGAAACACATGGTAATGTTCAGTAGTAACAGATATGCTTCTTTAATATATTTACATTGTACTAAACTACATTCATGTTCAATGGGTGTATATGCGACTGAAACAGGAAGCGCATCACAAATTTATCAACATTAACATTTTAATATAACATTATAGTCATTATGGCTTTTAGAAGAATGGGGGTTTTGGGGAGGTGGGCTAGTGCACTTGCTGGTCCACCTTGTAGATGTAAAGTCAGAGACTGCACAGTCCTCTAGTCCTTCATCACTGCTCACAGGACGCTGCCTTTTGAACAAAACCAACTGGTTAATAATGAATGTCACGTCTTGTCCTGCTCTTGTCCTCATCTGCTTCCTCCCTCTTGTTTATCTTCCTTCAAGTCTCTGCTATGTGCTTTTGTTTGTTTTGGGTCATGGCTCCTCCCTGGCTCCTCCCTTTCCGTATACTCCTCGCCTGCGTCTTGTTTGTTTGCTCCCGGTGTGGCTCTGCCCTGTACGTGTTCTGTGGTCGGCTCTGTTTTTTGAGAATGCATGGACCTCCTGCGCTCACCTTGTCTACCTGTTCTCTTCTGTGGATGTTAACTTGAACGCTAACAAACAGACCCTGTCCTTGTATCCTCCTGCCTCGCCTCCTCAGACATCACACAATGAAGAGTAAACGGAGGAGCGAATGAAAATGAAAGTAAAGATGCTGCATATAAAGACCTGGTCTAGTATTTCTATCAGTGAATGGAGAAAAAGAGATCAATGAAAAACACACAGACTACACGACCTGTACTGACCGGGAAAATAATTCTCTGCATACTTTCTTTAAATCTTCCATCACCTGAGGTCTTCAAATCCGCTCTTTCTCCCAACATCCGTACCTCTTCTGTATTCCGACCTGCATATTATCTGGAATTGTTTACAACTCTGTCACTGATGGACCATTAGTGGAGTGGAACCATGATTTGTGGTTGAGATTTCAGTGAGAAGAAAGAGAAGGGAGGAGGAAACAGGGGGAGGAGGGAACAGGGGGAGGAGGGAACAGGGGGAGGAGGGAACAGGGGGAGGAGGGACGGGAAGGAGAGGGCAGGGAAAGAGGGAAAAGGGGGAGGAGTGAACAGGTGGGAAAGGGAACACGGGAGTAGGGAACAGGAGAGGAGGAAATGGGGGGAGGAGGGAACAGGGAGAGAAGGGAACAGGGGGAGGAGAGGACACGGGAGGATGGAACGGGGAGAGGGTGGGGGAAGAGAGAAAAGGGGGAAGAAGGAAAAGGAGTAAAAAAGGGAGGAGTAAACAGGGGAGAAGGGAAGATGGGGAGGAGGGAACAGGGGGAGAGGGAAACAGGGGGAGAAGGGAACAGGGGGAGGAATGAACAGGAGGAGAAGGGAAGAGGGGGAGGAGTGAACAGGAAGAAAAGGAAGATGGGGAGGAGGGAACGGGGGAGAGGGAAACAGGGGGAGAAGGGAACAGGAGGAGGAGTGAACAGGGGGAGAAGGGAACAGGGGGAGGAGTAAACGGGGAAAAAGGGAACAGGGGAGAAGAGAACAGGGGGAGAAGGGAACGGGAGGAGAAGGGAACAGGAGGAGGAGGGAACTGGTGGAGGAGTAAACAGGGGGAAAAAGGAACAGGGGGAGGAGGGAACAGGGGGAGAGGGGAACAGGGGGAGGAGGGAACAGGAGAAAGAGGGGACTCATGAGAAGGGAGCAGAGGGAGGAGTGTGGGAAGGATGAAACAGGGGGAGGAATGGACAAGGGAAGGAGGGAGCAGGGGGAGAAGGGAACAGGGAGGAGGGAACGAGAGGAGGAGGAATTGGTCAAAGAGGAAATAGGGTGCAGGGAACAGGGAGGAGGAGAGAACTGGAAAAGGAGGAGAAAGAAAAAAAAGAACAGAGGACAGAAGTACAGCATGACTTTAGAAGGAGAGAAGGAAGAAAGAAAAGGAAGAAAAAGAACTAAGAATGGAAGAAAAATAGATAGATAGAAAGTAGAATGGAGCAGGTGCTGTTTAAAAGACTATAATACTAGAACAAGCGTTTAGTCTATACAGTATTTAATACAAATATCACATGTTAATTAATATAATCTGTTATATAATTAATATAAATCTGATATATTTACTATTAACAATATCAGGTGTTACAGAGTCCAGCCACTCTGTCCCCCTCTGCTGTGGGACAGCAGGAGACGTGGTCTTACCGAGGGTCTGTGTGAAGGGTCTCTGTGGAAGTGTGGCGTGTGCAGTAGGAGAGATGTTTACTGTAAGGAAGGTGTTGTTAGTTTAAGGTGATGCTTGTGCTGCTGCTGGGCTGAGAGCTGGTCTCTGTTACCTGCCTGTAATCAGACCACCCTGTACAAAAAAACAGCATTCACACTTACAGACCAGACCACCACAGAGCGGGTACTGTTAGGGAGGTGGGTCGTTCTCAGCATTGCAGTGACAGTGACATGGTGGTGGTGCTGGTATGAGTGGATCAGACACTTACTGCGGCTGAGGTAGGGTGCATTTCTTTACCACGTGTCATAGATGGGGGTTCCAAGTGAAGAGCCTTCCTATGCAGCCTAGAAATCCTGCCCATGTTCATATATATATATATCCCCATTTTTGTTGATTTTGAGTTTTGTACATAATTTGAACACGACGATGGTTGTTTACATTGTGTGAAAATTTTATGATGAATGGACCAATAGACATGCTCCAAAATAGCTTGGAAAAAATTCTGGTTCCATTGACTTACATTGAAATTAAAGTAGGTTTTTTTGCCTCTCCTGTAAAGTTGCGATTTTGAAAATACTTGTTTTTCATTGACAGCGATTATATATATATATGGGTGTGTATATATATATATATATATATATATATATATATATATATATATATATATATATATATATATATATTGTAAGATTACGACGCAGCCTAAAGAGAAGTCTTCATACGACATGTTCTACCTCGGCTGTAGCCTAGACTTTGGGACTACAGCAGTGCGGCTGGAGTCTTTTAACACCTCAGCATCACTGCAGTGCTCAGAATGATCCACTACCCAAATAATACCTGCTCTGTGGTGGTCCTGTGGGGTAACAAAGTATATAGAGGATCAGATGAACTACAGTCTGTAAGTGTAGCTCCTATATGGTCAGTGGAGCTGATAGAATTAGAGTGTACATACAAAGATCCTAATAAGTTCTTGGTGAGTGTACGTATATATGAATGGGTTGAGCGTATGGCTCGGAGTGACGTGCCTGCTATTTCCTGCTGATGTAAACAAAGAGACACTACAGTCCTTGGGTTTTAAAAAAAATTGCTGAGGATCAGTAATAAACACATACAGTATTTGTAAAATGATGTGTTACTTAGGTTTCGCTGAACATGCCCTGTGAGCTATTACACCGGATCTAATCTCCTCCTGTCTCGTACTGAGGGTGGCGGGGCAGTGAAGAGATCAATCATAAACACGCTGACCACAGATCTCTCTCTAGACTCAGTCCAGCTCGCTCGGACACGTGCGCACAGCTGTATGCGCCGCACATCCTTCGAGTGGCTCGTCTGCAGAAAACGACATCTGGCCATTCGATTAATCCTGTCCGTCGCCAGCGGGATCTAATTGTAAAAGCTGGATAAACACTTTGATTTGGGCTGTTTCTTCTTCCCCTCCTCCCCCCTTCTCCTCCTCCTCCACCCATCTCTTCCCTGCTCTCAAATTACTCAGACTGCCTTAAGGCTTCGGAGGCCAAGAAATTGGTTTAAAGCACGAGACCATGACATGAGTACCAATGGCCCTGTCACCCTCTTCAAGCCTGGGCGACCTTAACGTTTCTATTAGGGCCCAGGACTATTGTTATGGCAGCTTCTCCTTAAAGAAGATTAAAAAGGCCAGTTGGTCAGAGGAGGTGCTGAATCAGATGCTGCCCTACATGTGGAAAAATGTCTGGAGTGCACTTTAACAAACCATCTGGGAGGCGAGACCTGGAACTTAACAAGAGAGTCCTTAAAACAGTAGTAGCAGCTATTCTTAAGCCTGCATTTTGTCTGAACTCTTGTTCAGAGGTTTTTTTTTTTCTGGATGAAAGTATGTTTGAAGCGTCAGAGACCACTTACGTAAGCCTTTTTCTGAGATTACTGATGAAATCGAAATTGTTGGAGGTGTGCGATGATTGCTTTTTGCATGCAGCTCGAGTAAAACTGAGGAAGCAAACTGTAGATATGCACTGTGTCTTGCCTTACTGACTTTATTTGGTAAAAGGGATCAAACACCAGTGGTGTCCCACAAGGTTCTGTTCTAGGGCCATAATTGTTCTCTTGATCTATATGATTTCTCTGGATACAGAACACTGGAATGGCATTTCACTGTGTTATAACCTACCTGACAGCAAACTGTACAAAGGCAAGGTCATACAAAGTATTCTAGTCATGCAAAGTAAAGTACACAAGTGGTGTCCCACAAGGTTCTGTTCTAGGGCTGTTATTGTTCTCATTATATATGATTTCTCTGGATACAGAACATTGGAATGAAATTTTATTGTTTTAGAACCTACCAGAATGATCAATGTACAAATGTGAAATCACACAAAGTAATCCAGTCTTACGAAAGTAAAGTACAAAAGTGGCATCAGACAAGGTTCTGTTCTAGGGCCGTTATTGTTCTCATTATATATGATTTCTCTGGATACAGAACATTGGAATGAAATTTTATTGTTTTAGAACCTACCAGAATGATCAATGTACAAATGTGAAATCACACAAAGTAATCCAGTCTTACGAAAGTAAAGTACAAAAGTGGCATCAGACAAGGTTCTGTTCTAGGGCCATTATTGTTCTCATGTTACATGATTTCTCTGGATACAGAACACTGGAATGGCATTTTACTGTTTTAGAACATACCAAACTGCTCTATATACAAATGTGAGGTCGTACAAATAATTCTACTATATAAAAGTACCCAAGGGGTGTACCACAAGATTCTGTTCTAGGGCAACAATTGTTCTCATTATATATGAGAATGGAATGACATGTTAAGGTTTTAAAACCTACCAGACTGCTCACTGTACAAATGCGAGGTCATACGAAGTATTCTAGTCATACAAAAGTATGCAAGTGGTGTACCACAAAGTTCTGTTCTAGGGTCATAATTTCTCTCATTATATATGATTTCTCTGTATACGGAACACTGGAATGACATTTTACTGTATTATAATCTACACAACGGGTCACTGTACAAATATTAGGTCTTACAAAGTATTCTAGTCATGCAAAAGTAAAGTACCCAAGTGGTGTCCTACAGGGTTCTGTTCTAGGGTCATTATTGTTCTTATTATATATGCATTATCTGGATACAGAACACTGGAATGGCACCTACCTGACTGCTCACTGTACAAATGTAAGGTCATACGAAATATTCTAGACATGCAAAAGTAAAGTAGAAACGTGGCATCCCACAAGGTTCCGTTCCAGGGCCATGATTGTTTTTTATCCTACAGAATTTCTCTAGATACAGTTATCGGCAAACATTATCATTTATTGCCACACCGCGCAAATACACCACCAAGACATACAACAAACATCCCGAGAAGAGATTTTCTGACTTACAGCCTGAATTCTCTGTTATCTTTTATAGATGACAGTATGTAATACAGTGCCAGAAATCAAATAACATCAACATCAGAAATCAAACATTGCTGAACAACTCAGTGCAGTTTAAGGCCAGCAGGTGATGATTTAGTAATGCGGCAATTCGCCTTCTACCACTAGCCTCACAACTCCAGTGCAAAACCAGAGAACTAAACTTCAGACCCCAAACATGCTCTGGCTGACATATGGCCTCATACATTAATGGTGCTCCTGCATTAGATCAGGGGTGCCCAAACTTAGTTTGGGGGCCAAAATGTAAAGCTTGTGGTGAGCCAAGTGCCAAAGATGCAAAGCAGTGTACACATAAAGAAGGTTTTTTAATTTTTTATATATATTTTAGAACATTTCCCCATTTTATTACTAAAATACTTCTTTGTGACTACAGTAGACATTTGTGTTCACTCACTGGGTGGTGGTTGGTGTTCTCAGTGCCGAAGGAAATAGCCTTGAACAGCCTGGGTTTAGGCTGATCATACCCGACTAATCAATGCACAAATCTAATTCATCATCATATACAAGGCTGGTGTTCCACAGGGCTCTGTTCTAGGACCTCTGTTATTCTCAATATATATATATATATATATATATATATATATATATATATATATACTTTAGCTAAACACAATTACCTGGGCTACTTAGTTAGCTATGAGCCTTGCCTTCTAAACAGCATGGGGACCTAACTTATTTAAACAGAGGTTCATTTCGATTTCCTGGCCAACCTATCACGTTGTGGTGTCTCGCTGTAAACCCGCAAATCAGAGCAGAGCTTATCAAACTCAGGGGCCAAATCCTTGAGCGTAAAACGGGTGCGTCTGGGCATTTTTCATGCTGACCATAGCTTCTATGTAGACATGTAGGACAGTTTAAAATGCTGAATGAATGCATTCACTGGCACCTTTAAGGAAGATTTAGAAGGCCGGTTGGTTGGAGGAGGTGCTGGATCAGATGTGTGGGAAAAAAAATAAATAAATAAAAAAAGGAACGAAACACCTGAAGCACACTTTAAAAGCCATCTGGGAGGTGAGAGCTGTTAAAATTGCATAAACGCACCTGGAACTCGACAAGAGAGCTGGTAGGCAGCGCACTGGCTATACATCACCGGATTATGGTGGGCGAAGTGTTTGGACGTGTGTGTTAATGTGAAGCTGTTTAAACAGCCTTAGACGCATGTGCTTGGAGTTAAACACCTTTTAGTGGCTTTGAAGGACTGGCTTGGAGATAAGGAGTGTGCATCCTGCAGTCCAAATCAGGTGGACTGGAGTAGGGAAGCTAATCAGAGCTGAGTGTGTGTGTGTGCGTGTGAGTGTGTGTGGTAGTGACGGCTTTTTGGCTGATCGAATGCATCCCAACCCGGATTCCAGCTGCCACGGCTAAGGCCGCAGCCTTGGCTAAAGAAGCACAACCTGATCCACAAATCACTCCACAGCCACAATTAAACAGCCAGCTAAAAAGCATTTGAGCCGTAATTACATCTCACACACACACACACACTCACACACACACTCGGTTCCAGACTGTCTATCAAGAAGACTTAACGTCTTCTGAAATGTGTCTGTCCGCACTGTGTAACTAAGAAAAGTTACTGAGAAGTAATGAAACTCTACTGTGGGTCGGCATGTGGGCATCTGCAATGACATGTCCACTCATCTGCGTACATATCAACACAGTTCGAGGTGCGCGTGAGCTGATCTGGGCGTGCAATTCGCAAAATGCTAAACGGGCAAGCTGTGAAATTCCATTAGCGCTTCCATTAGCCTCAGCTCGGGCGAAAAAAAGAAATAAATAGGGGAGCAAACTTCAGATACATAACGTGTCTCGGCTGATTGAGCACATTTGGAGTAAGAGGGCAGTCACAGCAATGGCACTGTTCTGGTGGAGAGGCTATTTGACTGATCACTGTACAAACGTGACGCCAATTTTCTGGTCAAACTACAGTGTGGCGTCCCACAAGGCTCCGTTCTAGGACCGCTGTTATTCTCTTTATATGTGTGCTCCTACTGGGTTTTCACAATTTCTACCAATTTCTACCAATGCTTTCTACAAATGCTTTCTACCAATGCTTTCTACCAATGCTTTCTACCAATGCTTTCTACCAATGCTTTCTACCAGTGCTTTCTACCAGTGCTTTCTTCCAGTGCTTTCTTCCAGTGCTTTCTACCAGTGCTTTCTTCCAGTGCTTTCCACCAGTGCTTTCCACCTATGCTTTCCACCAATACTTTCCACCAATACTTTCCACCAATGCTTTCTACCAATGCTTTCTACCAGTGCTTTACCATGAGTAGTAATGTTACTGCAGCAAAGGAGGAACAAACTCACTATAAGAGAAGAAATGCTAGTAAGGCAGGTGTTTGGTGGTGAGATTGTTGAGTTTGTTTTGAGAAGCCGAGCAGAACCGCCACCATGACTGCAGTGTTGGTTGGACTCGCACTCATGTGTTTATCTTTTTTATCCATTCCTCTTTTTTCCCCCCATAGAGACCCATTCATTTTCTGTCATACCCGAACATTTTGTTTAACCTATAGTCTCCAAACTGCCTGTTCTCATTCAGGGCAGATCCCCAACCTCTAATCCACAGACATACTGACCTACACTCATCTATTTGTCGTTTATCTGCAACCATCCTCCGTTTCCTTCAGGAAATGAACTTCTCTAGCTATGGTTGCAGCTATACTGTTATTCGTTATTTGCTTTCTGAGAGATCTTCACCGTGATCTTCACCAGATCTAACTCATCCCACAGTTTTCAAGATATCGACTCTGTTCCAGTTCCAGGTTGTTGGGTCTGATTGTGTGATTGGGGCTTGTATACAGCTTTTTGATCGGATGCACAGATTCTGGAAAACAACAGAATGAAAACATTAGAGAATGAATAGGATGGAACTTCTACTCAACCGACAGACACCCTTTCACATATACTGACTCAGGGCAGACCACCGACCATGACTGCAGTGTTGGTTTGACCTGCACTCATCTGTTTGTCTTTTTTGTCCATCCCTCTTTTTCCCCCAAAGAGTCCTATTCATTTTCGGACTCAACCAAACATCATGGTTTCATTTAACCTACAAAGCAGATCCCCAAACACTAATCCGCAGACATGCTGACCTGCGTTTCCATGGGGACATGCACGTTTCTAGTTATTAATGCACTCATTATGCATAATAAATACAGGATTCACAGGAAGTGTTAGGGTTGATGCAGTGGAGGTTTACCACATAGCAAAAATGTATATTTGACAGCCGTGGATTGTTTTCCTTTGTCGTTAAAATGCTAACTTAACTCAGGGAGGAGGAAACATGATTATTTGCATGAAACCCAACATGTTCCCAAACTTTTGATGGGCAGCGTAAGCGCTCTGAGACCAGCCGCCAGGCTTTGTCAGGTGCTACAAACTCTGCTTGCACAGTAAATATGAGAAAGGTCCAAATATAATTACTCGAGGCTGAGCTTTTTTTAAGTTTTAGCACCCTTTGCTTGTTCCGTGAGAGTTTGTGCAACAGACTTAATTGGAATCCAGTGCATGAGATGCGAGCAGAATATTATTTTTATTTGTTCTTTCTATTTTTTTTAGTATTATTATTATTTTTTAGGGGTGCAATCTACCATACATGGCTTTTAAACTGATTTTTAGCCTGACCCCCGGGTGACACTGAAAGAGGCTGTGAGCATTAGTCATGAAAGCAATTAAAAACAGCATTTTGTGGATGCGGTGGGCCGCCTGATCCCCCGTGGAGTTTGGATGGATTTTTGAGTCCGGTTAAGCAGCGAAGTGTGTGTGCGTGTGTGTTTTCATGTAGAAACGCAAGAACAAAACAGAACAAAGACAAATATATGACATCAAGTAATACTGCTCGGTGGAATACGCGTCTCTGGCTCTCGGAAGAGTCTTAGGCTCTTATTTCTCCAACATAATTAATAGCGGTTCAACCAAAAACTCCCTGTTCTTTCATAAACCACAATGAAGTAGCATGGGTTTATAATCCAGTATATTACTCCCAAGTTGAAGAGAGTTTACAAGCAATGAACTGGAGTGATGTCCCATTCTTAATCCATAGGCTTTAATATGACGTCCCTTTGCAGCTATAACAGCTTCAGCTCTTCTGGGAAGGCTCTCCACACGGTTTAGGAGAGTGTTTATGGGAATGTTTGACCGACAGTTCTTCCAGAAGAGCATTAGTGAGGTCAGACACTGATGTTGGATGAGAAGGTCTGGCTCACAGTCTCCGCTCTAATTCATCCCAAAGGTGTTCTATCAGGTTGAGGTCAGGATTCTGTGCAGACCAGTCAAGTTCCTCCACACCAAACTCACTCCTCCATGTCTTTATGGAGCTGCTTTGTGCTCTGGTGGGCAGTCATGTTGGAACAGGAAGGGGTCGTCCCTAAACTGTTCCCCCACAAAGTAGGGGACATGAAATTGTCCAGAATCTCTTGGTCTGCTGAAGCATTAGGAGTTCCTTTCACTAAAACAAGGGGCCAAGCCCAACTTCAGAAAACAACTCCACATCAAACTTTACAATCCGCACAATGCAGTCAGACAAGTACCGTTCTCCTGGCAACGGCCAAACCCAGACTCGTCCATCAGATTGCCAGACGGAGAAGGGTGATTGGTCACTCCAGAGAGCACGTCTCCACTGCTTTGCATTGTGCTTGGTGATGTAAGGCTTGGATGCAGCGGCTCAGCCATGGAAACCCATTCCATGAAGCTCTCTACGCTCTGTTCTTGAGCTGATCTGAAGGCCACATGAAGTTTGGAGGTCTGTAGTGATGGACTCTGTAGAAAGTTGGTGACCTCAGTGCTCTATGCTCCTCAGCATCCGCTGACCTGCTCTGTCACTGTACATGTTCTATCACTTGGTGTCTGAGTTGCTGTCGTTCTCAATCACTTCCACTTTGTTAGAACACCACTGACAGTCCACTGTGGAATATTTAGTATTCACCACTGTACTTGTTGCACAGGTGGCGTCCTATCACAGTACCACGCTGGAGTTCACTGAGCTCCTGAGAGCGACCCACTCTTTTACTAATGTGTGTAGAAGCAGTCTGTATGACTAGGTCCTGGTCTTATACAAAACTCTTTCACTTTTCCATATATGATATGAACACAAACTTATTTTGCTTTGGATTACAATCATGTCCCAACTGTATTGAAGATATATGAATCCCAAAAAATTAAATTTAATGACACTGCACTCTAATTGGCTGCAGTTATTAAACTTCAGCATGATCATAGATAGCTGTGATGAAATCACAGGAACACCACCGTCTTGGTTTAGGCACTATCTGGCTGATAGATGGCTAAAAGATTGGATACAGTGGTGTAAAGCACGCCGTGTAGACGCTGTAGAGCAGTGGAGACATGTTCTCTGGAGTGACCATCTGGCAATCCAATATTTTTAGCCCTAGTCTACTTTTTTAGCTTGTCCAATTATCCTTTTATTTTAAATTATTTATTTCTTCTTAATTAACTCATATTGTTGGCCTGTTTTGCTAATATTTTTATCATTTAATTCTTATTGTTTTTACTCATTCTCGTTTCTTATTTTAGCTTCCTTGATTAAATACTTGATGCTAATTGTAATTTATTTTCAGTCCCTTTAAGTTGTAAATGCTCAGTTGCATTGAAAATGAGGGTTACCCTCAATGTATTACCGAGTGAAAATAAAGGTAAAACTCAAAATTATTGTGTACCACAGGGCTCCGTAATAGGACCAATGTTGTTCTCATTATATATGCTTTCTCTGGGTACAGTTACCAGCTGACTTGGCAATACCTGGTGACACACAACTGCAGAGACAAATCAGGCAACAAACAGCCCTTCAAGAAGATTGTAGGTTGTATAAGGAGCACAGGAGGTTTGATGGCAAGCTTTAACTCGAAACAAACTACATCTGACTTTCATGGCCTGGAAACTGACGCTAAGATGCTTGGGATAGCCAGCTGTGGGGGTCAGCGCAGTTGTTGTGGTTCAGACCAGAGTATGGCATGGTTTCAAACTGGCCTGCCCTATTTGAGGCACGGTGAAAAGCAGCTCACCACTCAATACGCTACTGCCTGTCTGCCAGGCTCTCAGCATTTGAAAGCCTGACCCCGGTGACCAGCGCTCAGCTCAATACACCCCCACCCACCGATGCAAGTCCACGAGAAAGGCCATAAAGTTTAAGCCTCAAATATGCACGGGGAGAAACGTCCTCACCACGTTACTAATTAGAGATCTTCAAAGGACGTTAGCAGATTACCTTATGGAAAGATATGAAATCTGGGTTTCTGAGCTGTGCACTGAGGGCCAGCCTAGTAAAGACACAGAGCAGCAGTTATTGAGGGAAAGAAGAAGAAGAAGAAGCAGAAGGTGTTCAGAGGTTTACAGACTCAGCCAATATTTCTTCTGAACTCTGGGAGACTTCAAAGAGTCCCATACAGGTTCTGTGAGTACTAATATAACAGGTCTTGGGTTCCCTAAAGAACCAGAAATAGACTGGTGAGCGTGAAGAACATTTCAGAGGTTTAAAGAACCGTAACATGATGGAAAGTCTCCAGACTCCTAAAAGCCAGCGTACCAAAAAGTGTTAATTAAATGAGGCCAAATAAAATAAAACCTTTAATAAAGGTTCTTCACTCATATCACATAAAAGTGGTTCTCCAGTAGTAGATACTGAGGTTGAACATAGCTGTGAGGATTTGACTGAGCGTTAGTGAGGATGGATGTTGATGTTGGAACACTGCCGTGAGGATTTGATTGAGTATTAGTGAAGTCAGATACTGATGAACATTGCTGTGAGGATTTGATTGAGTATTAGTGAAGTCAGATACTGATGAACATTGCTGTGAGGATTTGATTAAGTATTAGTGAGGTCAGGTACTGATGTTGAAATATTGCTGTGAGGATTTGATTGAGTATTAGTGATGTCAGGTACTGATGTGCAACATTGCTGTAAGGATTTGATTGAGCATTAGTGAATTCGGATACTGATGTTAAACATTGCTGTGAGGATTTGATTGAGTATTAGTGAGGCCAGGTACTGATGTCGAACATTGCTGTGAGGATTTGATTAAGTATTAGTGATGTCAGATACTAATGTTGAACTTTGCTGTGCGGATTTGATGGAGTATTAGTGAGGATGGGTACTGATGTTGATCATTGCTGTGAGGATTTGATTGAGTATTAGTGGAGCCAGATACTGATGTTGAACATTGCTGTGCGGATTTGATTGAGTGTAGTGAGGTCAGGTACTGATGTTGAACATTACTGTGAGGATTTGATTGAGTATTAGTGGAGCCAGATACTGATGTTGAACTTTGCTGTGCGGATTTGATGGAGTATTAGTGAGGATGGGTACTGATGTTAAACATAGCTGTGAGGATTTGATTGAGTGTTAGTGAGGATGATTACTGATGTTGAACATTGCTGTGAGGATTTGATTGGGTATTAGTGGAGCCAGATACAGATGTTGAACATTGCTGTGAGAATTGGATGAAGTATTAGTGAGGATGGGTACTGATATTGAACATTGCTGTGAGGATTTGATTGAGTATTAGTGAGCTCAGGCACTGATGTTGGATGATCAGGTCTGGATCACTCCAGCTCATCCCAACCTTTACTGGATAGAGCTCCATCACTCCAGAGAACCCAGTTCCACAGCCCAGTGCTGGGGGGCTTTGTACCCCTCTAGCTGATACTGGGTATCAGGTACAGTGAAGAAATGGGGGGAAGGAAATAATGATCATAAGCTTTAATGTTCCAGCAGCCTCGCTGCTTCAAACACTAACATATACAATCATCTGCAGTAAATGGGAGTGAAGTTCAGCAACCTGCAGGTAACGACCACTCTGGGTTCTCCTGAAGGCCACCTCAGAGGTTATACACAGTCCAGCTCTAAGAGATCCGACCTCCACACAGGTCAGCTATGGAACGACACCTCAGCTGAAGAGCCCGCAGATAGCTATAGCTGCTGATCTACTCAGGAATAACTCCATCTGGACATGGTCTGGGGACCTGACACCTGAACCTCTGATTAAACCCCTCTCTCGCTCTCTCGGCCTGCCGAGCGGTTTGTTCAGCAAACGGCGGCGTTAATCTTTAATGAACTGCGAGTTATAAACCAGGAAACATCGTTCTTACTTTCTGGGCTGCAGAAGGTAAATTGAGGTGCCGTGCACGTACAGACACACTCGCACACTCGCAGCAAGAGCTTCTGTCTTCCCACAAGCCAAAACCCTGATCCTCAGATTTATGGGGCTAGGTGTAGCATCCAGTGCAGTCCACCCCACCACCACCCATCGCTGCCCCCTCCCCTCCAAGTAAATACACTGCTGTGATACGTCTGACTTTAACTCTGCACCACAGCCGAGAACAGCCGGGCACTTAGACACTGTCTGGATCCGCAGAGCAGAAGAACAGATCTCATACAGAACGTTCACCTGCTCCACTGATCCCACCAGCTAACCTGAACGGAGAGACAAGACACTTGATGGAGTATTAGTGAGCATGGGTACTGATGTTAAACATTGCTGTGAGGATTTGATTAAGTATTAGTGAGGTCAGGTACTGGTGTTGAACATTGCTTTAAGGATTTGATTGAGTATTAGTGAGGTCAGATACTGACGTTGAACATTGCTGTGAGGATTTGATTGAGTAGTAGTGAGGTCAGGTACTGACGTTGAACATTGCTGTGAGGATTTGATTGAGTATTAGTAAGGTCAGGTACTGACGTTGGAACATTGCTGTGAGGATTTGATTGAGTATTAGTGAGGTCAGGTACTGACGTTGGAACATTGCTGTGAGGATTTGATTGAGTATTAGTGAGGTCAGGTACTGGTGTTGAACATTGCTTTAAGGATTTGATTGAGTATTAGTGAGGTCAGATACTGACGTTGAACATTGCTGTGAGGATTTGATTGAGTAGTAGTGAGGTCAGGTACTGACGTTGAACATTGCTGTGAGGATTTGATTGAGTATTAGTAAGGTCAGGTACTGACGTTGGAACATTGCTGTGAGGATTTGATTGAGTATTAGTGAGGTCAGGTACTGACGTTGGAACATTGCTGTGAGGATTTGATTGAGTATTAGTGAGGTCAGGTACTGATGTTGAACATTGCTGTGAGAACTTGATTGAGTATTAGTGAGGTCAGGTACTGATGTTAAACATTGTTGTGAGGATTTGATTAAGTATTAGTGAGGTCAGGTACTGGTGTTGAACATTGCTTTAAGGATTTGATTGAGTATTAGTGAGGTCAGATACTGACGTTGAACATTGCTGTGAGGATTTGATTGAGTAGTAGTGAGGTCAGGTACTGACGTTGAACATTGCTGTGAGGATTTGATTGAGTATTAGTAAGGTCAGGTACTGACGTTGGAACATTGCTGTGAGGATTTGATTGAGTATTAGTGAGGTCAGGTACTGACGTTGGAACATTGCTGTGAGGATTTGATTGAGTATTAGTGAGGTCAGGTACTGGTGTTGAACATTGCTTTAAGGATTTGATTGAGTATTAGTGAGGTCAGATACTGACGTTGAACATTGCTGTGAGGATTTGATTGAGTAGTAGTGAGGTCAGGTACTGACGTTGAACATTGCTGTGAGGATTTGATTGAGTATTAGTAAGGTCAGGTACTGACGTTGGAACATTGCTGTGAGGATTTGATTGAGTATTAGTGAGGTCAGGTACTGACGTTGGAACATTGCTGTGAGGATTTGATTGAGTATTAGTGAGGTCAGGTACTGATGTTGAACATTGCTGTGAGAACTTGATTGAGTATTAGTGAGGTCAGGTACTGATGTTAAACATTGTTGTGAGGATTTGATTAAGTATTAGTGAGGTCAGGTACTGATGTTGAACATTGCTGTGAGGATTTGATTGAGTATTAGTGAGGTCAGGTACTGATGTTGAACATTGCTGTGGGAACTTGAATGAGTATTAGTGAGGTCAAGTACTGATGTTAAACATTGCTGTGAGGATTTGATTGAGTATTAGTGAGGTCAGGTAGTGGTGTTGAACACTGCTGTGAAGATTTGATTAATTATTAGTGAGGTTAGGTACTGATGTTGAACATTGCTGTGAGGACTTGATTGAGTATTAGTATTGTCAGGTACTAATCAGGAACATAGCTGTGAGGATTTGATTAAGTATTAGTGAGGTCAGGTACTGATGTTGAAATATTGCTGTGAGGATTTGATTGAGTATTAGTGATGTCAGGTACTGATGTTGAACATTGCTGTGAGGATTTGATTGAGTATTAGTGAGGTCAGGTACTGGTGTTGAACATTGCTTTAAGGATTTGATTGAGTATTAGTGAGGTCAGGTACTGATGTTGAACATTGCTGTGAGGATTTGATTGAGCATTAGTGAAGTCAGATACTGATGTTGAACATTGCTGTGGGGATTTGATTGAGTGTTAGTGAGGTTAGGTACTGATGTTGAACATTGCTGTGAGGACTTGATTGAGCATTAGTATTGCCAGGTACTAATCAGGAACATAGCTGTGAGGATTTGATTGAGTTTTAGTGAGCTCAGGTACTGACGTTGAACATTGCTGTGAGGATTTTAATGAGTATTAGTGAGGTCTGGTACTGATGTTGAACATTGCTGTGAGGATTTGATTGAGTATTAGTGAGGTCAGGTACTGGTGTTGAACATTGCTTTAAGGATTTGATTGAGTATTATTGAGGTCAGGTACTGATGTTGAACATTGCTGTGAGGATGTGATTGAGTATTAGTGAAGTCAGATACTGATGTTGAACATTGCTGTGGGGATTTGATTGAGTGTTAGTGAGGTTAGGTACTGATGTTGAACATTGCTGTGAGGATTTGATTGAGCATTAGTGAAGTCAGATACTGATGTTGAACATTGCTGTGAGGATTTGATTGAGTATTATTGAGATCAGGTACTGATGTTGAACATTGCTGTGAGGATCTGATTGAGTATTAGTGAGGTCAGGTACTGATGTTGAACATTGCTGTGAGGATTTGATTGAGCATTAGTGAAGTCAGATACTGATGTTGAAAATTGCTGTGGGGATTTGATTGAGTGTTAGTGAGGTTAGGTACTGATGTTGAACATTGCTGCGAGGACTTGATTGAGCATTAGTATTGCCAGGTACTAATCAGGAACATAGCTGTGAGGATTTGATTGAGTTTTAGTGAGGTCAGGTACTGACGTTGAACATTGCTGTGAGGATTTGAATGAGTATTAGTGAGGTCTGGTACTGATGTTGAACATTGCTGTGAGGATTTGATTGAGTATTAGTGAGGTCAGGTACTGGTGTTGAACATTGCTTTAAGGATTTGATTGAGTATTATTGAGGTCAGGTACTGATGTTGAACATTGCTGTGAGGATGTGATTGAGTATTAGTGAAGTCAGATACTGATGTTGAACATTGCTGTGGGGATTTGATTGAGTGTTAGTGAGGTTAGGTACTGATGTTGAACATTGCTGTGAGGATTTGATTGAGCATTAGTGAAGTCAGATACTGATGTTGAACATTGCTGTGAGGATTTGATTGAGTATTATTGAGATCAGGTACTGATGTTGAACATTGCTGTGAGGATCTGATTGAGTATTAGTGAGGTCAGGTACTGATGTTGAACATTGCTGTGAGGATTTGATTGAGCATTAGTGAAGTCAGATACTGATGTTGAAAATTGCTGTGGGGATTTGATTGAGTGTTAGTGAGGTTAGGTACTGATGTTGAACATTGCTGCGAGGACTTGATTGAGCATTAGTATTGCCAGGTACTAATCAGGAACATAGCTGTGAGGATTTGATTGAGTTTTAGTGAGGTCAGGTACTGACGTTGAACATTGCTGTGAGGATTTGAATGAGTATTAGTGAGGTCAGGTACTGATGTTGAACATTGCTGTGAGGATTTGAATGAGTATTAGTGAGGTCTGGTACTGATGTTGAACATTGCTGTGAGGATTTGATTGAGTATTAGTGAGGTCAGGTACTGGTGTTGAACATTGCTTTAAGGATTTGATTGAGTATTATTGAGGTCAGGTACTGATGTTGAACATTGCTGTGAGGACTTGATTGAGCATTAGTATTGCCAGGTACTAATCAGGAACATAGCTGTGAGGATTTGATTGAGTTTTAGTGAGCTCAGGTACTGACGTTGAACATTGCTGTGAGGATTTGAATGAGTATTAGTGAGGTCTGGTACTGATGTTGAACATTGCTGTGAGGATTTGATTGAGTATTAGTGAGGTCAGGTACTGGTGTTGAACATTGCTTTAAGGATTTGATTGAGTATTATTGAGGTCAGGTACTGATGTTGAACATTGCTGTGAGGATGTGATTGAGTATTAGTGAAGTCAGATACTGATGTTGAACATTGCTGTGGGGATTTGATTGAGTGTTAGTGAGCTCAGGTACTGACGTTGAACATTGCTGTGAGGATTTGAATGAGTATTAGTGAGGTCTGGTACTGATGTTGAACATTGCTGTGAGGATTTGATTGAGTATTAGTGAGGTCAGGTACTGGTGTTGAACATTGCTTTAAGGATTTGATTGAGTATTATTGAGGTCAGGTACTGATGTTGAACATTGCTGTGAGGATGTGATTGAGTATTATTGAGATCAGGTACTGATGTTGAACATTGCTGTGAGGATCTGATTGAGTATTAGTGAGGTCAGGTACTGATGTTGAACATTGCTGTGAGGATTTGATTGAGCATTAGTGAAGTCAGATACTGATGTTGAAAATTGCTGTGGGGATTTGATTGAGTGTTAGTGAGGTTAGGTACTGATGTTGAACATTGCTGCGAGGACTTGATTGAGCATTAGTATTGCCAGGTACTAATCAGGAACATAGCTGTGAGGATTTGATTGAGTTTTAGTGAGGTCAGGTACTGACGTTGAACATTGCTGTGAGGATTTGAATGAGTATTAGTGAGGTCTGGTACTGATGTTGAACATTGCTGTGAGGATTTGATTGAGTATTAGTGAGGTCAGGTACTGGTGTTGAACATTGCTTTAAGGATTTGATTGAGTATTATTGAGGTCAGGTACTGATGTTGAACATTGCTGTGAGGATGTGATTGAGTATTAGTGAAGTCAGATACTGATGTTGAACATTGCTGTGGGGATTTGATTGAGTGTTAGTGAGGTTAGGTACTGATGTTGAACATTGCTGTGAGGATTTGATTGAGCATTAGTGAAGTCAGATACTGATGTTGAACATTGCTGTGAGGATTTGATTGAGTATTATTGAGATCAGGTACTGATGTTGAACATTGCTGTGAGGATCTGATTGAGTATTAGTGAGGTCAGGTACTGATGTTGAACATTGCTGTGAGGATTTGATTGAGCATTAGTGAAGTCAGATACTGATGTTGAAAATTGCTGTGGGGATTTGATTGAGTGTTAGTGAGGTTAGGTACTGATGTTGAACATTGCTGCGAGGACTTGATTGAGCATTAGTATTGCCAGGTACTAATCAGGAACATAGCTGTGAGGATTTGATTGAGTTTTAGTGAGGTCAGGTACTGACGTTGAACATTGCTGTGAGGATTTGAATGAGTATTAGTGAGGTCTGGTACTGATGTTGAACATTGCTGTGAGGATTTGATTGAGTATTAGTGAGGTCAGGTACTGGTGTTGAACATTGCTTTAAGGATTTGATTGAGTATTATTGAGGTCAGGTACTGATGTTGAACATTGCTGTGAAGATTTGATTGAGTGTTAGTGAGGTTAGGTACTGATGTTGAACACTGCTGTGAGGATTTGATTGAGTATTAGTGAGGTCAGGTATTGATGTTGAACATTGCTGTGAAGATTTGATTAAGTATTATTGAGGTCAGGTACTGATGTTGAACATTGCTGTGAGGACTTGATTGAGTATTAGTTAGGTTTAGGGACTGATGTTGAACATTGCTGTGAGGATGTGATTGAGTATTAGTGAAGTCAGATACTGATGTTGAACATTGCTGTGGGGATTTGATTGAGTGTTAGTGAGGTTAGGTACTGATGTTGAACATTGCTGTGAGGATTTGATTGAGTATTATTGAGATCATGTACTGATGTTGAACATTGCTGTGAGGATCTGATTGAGTATTAGTGAGGTCAGGTACTGATGTTGAACATTGCTGTGAGGATTTGATTGAGTATTAGTGAGGTCAGGTACTGATGTTGAACATTGCTTTAAGGATTTGATTGAGTATTAGTGAGGTCAGGTACTGGTGTTGAACATTGCTTTAAGGATTTGATGGAGTATTAGTGAGGTCAGGTACTGATGTTGAACATTGCTTTAAGGATTTGATTGAGTATTAGTGAGGTCAGGTACTGATGTTGAACATTGCTTTAAGGATTTGATTGAGTATTAGTGAGGTTAGGTACTGATGTTGAACATTGCTTTAAGGATTTGATTGAGTATTAGTGAGGTTATATGCTGATTTTGAACATTGCTGTGAGGATTTGATTGAGTATTAGTGAGGTTAGGTACTGATGTTGAACATTGCTGTGAGGATTTGATTGAGTATTAGTGAGGTCAGGTACTGATGTTGAACATTGCTTTAAGGATTTGATTGAGTGTTAGTGAGGTCAGGTACTGATGTTGAAGATAGCTGTGAGGATTTGATTGAGTATTAGTGAGGTCAGGTACTGATGTTGAAGATAGCTGTGAGGATTTGATTGAGTATTAGTGAGGTCAGGTACTGATGTTGAAGATAGCTGTGAGGATTTGATTGAGTATTAGTGAGGTCAGGTACTGATGTTGAAGATAGCTGTGAGGATTTGATTGAGTATTAGTGAGGTCAGGTACTGATGTTGAAGATAGCTGTGAGGATTTGATTGAGTATTAGTGAGGTCAGGTACTGATGTTGAACATTGCTTTAAGGATTTGATTGAGTATTAGTGAGGTTATATGCTGATTTTGAACATTGCTGTGAGGATTTGATTGAGTATTAGTGAGGTTAGGTACTGATGTTGAACATTGCTGTGAGGATTTGATTGAGTATTAGTGAGGTCAGGTACTGATGTTGAACATTGCTTTAAGGATTTGATTGAGTGTTAGTGAGGTCAGGTACTGATGTTGAAGATAGCTGTGAGGATTTGATTGAGTATTAGTGAGGTCAGGTACTGATGTTGAAGATAGCTGTGAGGATTTGATTGAGTATTAGTGAGGTCAGGTACTGATGTTGAAGATAGCTGTGAGGATTTGATTGAGTATTAGTGAGGTCAGGTACTGATGTTGAAGATAGCTGTGAGGATTTGATTGAGTATTAGTGAGGTCAGGTACTGATGTTGAAGATAGCTGTGAGGATTTGATTGAGTATTAGTGAGGTCAGGTACTGATGTTGAAGACTACATGGCCAGGCTGCTGTCAGGGCCTGGTTTGAACTGTGAGTGGTTTTCTGGTTCTGTTGTTCTGAAGAACAGATCGTGTACAGTATGTTTTCCGGCGCCACGGATACCACCATCAACAGAATAGGAGAGATGAGAAACAGCCCACACAGACACCGGCGCAGCCGTCCTGACAACTAAATGTTTGTTTGCGCACAACATGCATCGGTAAGAGCGCTTCAGTAGCTAATGCTGTGGTCTCGTCTGGCTTAATTTAATGCCACAGTGCTCCCAGCGCCGGTACAGTAGCGGAGCGTAGGTGGGGAGGAACGGCGTCCTCTAAAATCTGCTTCACTGTGTGTTTGTTTGTGACTCAGCGGTGCCTTTGGCAGCACCCTACTGAAACCTAGCCTTCTCCCAAAAGGATACGCGAGACACCGTCTTCACAAATTCAAACGAGGCATTTTAAGGGAGATGAAAACAAGCAGAGCGTCTTACAGGAACGCTTAGCAGGAACTGCCGACTGACTGATGAAGAGTAATGAACGCGAGCTAGCGGGGGGCATTAGGACGAGCGTACGGTAGCTAGCGTGTGCAGACTGGCTGGTTTTCTCTCTTTATTAAATCATGTTTTGTTGAGAGAAATTTAATGTACAATCTTTCTGTAACTTCCAGAGTTGAGCTTATTTAGGGGGACCAGAAAATATCAGTGATTGGATTATTACTCCAGAGACTCTGATTGGATAATTACTGTAGTGATTAAAATGTTTCACCTGCACCTATTTTTTAACCCCAACTGATGCTGCGACTAGGACAGTGGTGTAGTGGTTAGTATGGTGGTGTAGAGGTTAGTATGGTGGTGTAGTGGTTAGTAAGGTGGTGTAGTGGTTAGTAAGGTGGTGTAGTGGTTAGTACGGTGGTGTAGTGGTTAGTATGGTGGTGTAGTGGTTAGTATGGTGGTGTAGTGTTAGTATGGTGGTGTAGTGGTTAGTATGGTGGTGTAGTGTTAGTATGGTGGTGTAGTGGTTAGTACGGTGGTGTAGTGGTTAGTATGGTGGTGTAGTGGTTAGTATGGTGGTGTAGTGTTAGTACGGTGGTGTAGTGGTTAGTATGGTGGTGTAGTGCTTAGTAAGGTGGTGTAGTGGTTAGTACGGTGGTGTAGTGTTTAGTACAGTGGTGTAGTGGTTAGTACGGTGGTGTAGTGGTTAGTACGGTGGTGTAGTGGTTAGTACGGTGGTGTAGTGGTTAGTATGGTGGTGTAGTGGTTAGTGCGGTGGTGTAGTGGTTAGTATGGTGGTGTCGTAGTTAGTACGGTGGTGTAGTGGTTAGTACGGTGGTGTAGTGGTTAGTACGGTGGTGTAGTGGTTAGTATGGTGGTGTCGTAGTTAGTACGGTGGTGTAGTACGGTGGTGTAGTGGTTAGTATGGTGGTGTAGTGGTTAGTACGGTGGTGTAGTGGTCAGTACGGTGGTGTAGTGGTCAGTATGGTGGTGTAGTGGTTAGTACGATGGTGTAGTGGTTAGTATGGTGGTGTAGTGGTTAGTACGGTGGTGTAGTGGTTAGTACGGTGGTGTAGTGGTTAGTATGGTGGTGTAGGGGTTAGTATGGTGGTGTAGTGGTTAGTATGGTGGTGTAGTGGTTAGTACGGTGGTGTAGTGGTCAGTATGGTGGTGTAGTGGTTAGTACGGTGGTGTAGTGGTTAGTATGGTGGTGTAGTGGTCAGTATGGTGGTGTAGTGGTTAGTATGGTGGTGTAGTGGTTAGTACGGTGGTGTAGTGGTTAGTATGGTGGTGTAGTGGTCAGTATGGTGGTGTAGTGGTTAGTATGGTGGTGTAGTGGTTAGTATGGTGGTGTAGTGTTTAGTATGGTGGTGTAGTGGTCAGTATGGTGGTGTAGTGGTTAGTATGGTGGTGTAGTGGTTAGTATGGTGGTGTAGTGGTTAGTATGGTGGTGTAGTGGTTAGTATGGTGGTGTTGTGGTTAGTATGGTGGTGTAGTGGTTAGTACGGTAGTGTAGTGGTTAGTATGGTGGTGTAGTGGTTAGTATGGTGGTGTAGTGGTTAGTACGGTGGTGTAGTGGTCAGTATGGTGGTATAGTGGTTAGTATGGTGGTGTAGTGGTTAGTATGGTGGTGTAGTGGTTAGTATGGTGGTGTAGTGGTTAGTATGGTGGTGTAGTGGTCAGTACGGTGGTGTAGTGGTTAGTACGGTGGTGTAGTGGTTAGTATGGTGGTGTAGTGGTTAGTACGGTGGTGTAGTAGTTAGTATGGTGGTGTAGTAGTTAGTACAGAGCCGTCAGAGCCGTCCAGCACATTATTAACACCCGGAAGACGAGCGGAGACCCTCGACCTCACCAAAGAAATATAGTCCTGAAGGACTGTGATCAGAGACATGGAGGCTTTGAGAGGGTAAAACATAGACAGCAGGACTCACGACTGTGTTTAACAGTGAAAGTAACGGCATGTCCACACAACCAGAACTCACAGGACTGGGACTAAACAGCTGTTACCCCACCAGGTAGTGAGACTAATCAGCTTCAGTTTGCTGGGTCATATGAAGACTGGACTCTTGAGTGCCTGGAGATGGGCATGTGGTCTGAGGACTCCAGACTGACCCTATTCCAGAGTGATGGGAGAGTCACATCTAGTGATGCACGAATCATGAACTGTGTCCACTGTACTAGCCACTGTTATGACCTAGTGGGGTGGGGCTTACATCTGGGCTTACTGATAGGTCCTTATAGCAGAGGAATACTAATTGATGTATCTCTGGATGGGAATGAGTGCTGCAATGTTACATAAGATTGTCAAAACAATTCCAAAGGCTAAAGACGTGCGTCAGTGTTTTTGGCCATGCTGTGTAGAATGTGCCTCTTTGCTTTATCCTAGTATATAACATTAGAAATCTATCTAATCACTAGACTATTTATTTAATGTAATCTAAAGACTGCTGTAGAAATGAAACCTTTGATTTACCCTCTGTTGGCTTTTCTCTTTGCTTTGGGGTGTTTTGTAGCTTTTTGTACATTTAAACATTCTGCTAAGTTATAAAGCCCAAAGTTCACGCCTCATAACACAATCCTTACCGCGCACCAATCGGCAAGCTCGGGACTCCCTCCTACAAGGCTCAGAGATTGGACTGGTCTGGAGAGTCAGTTTATACAGCAAAACTCTACCAAGGGACCTCCAGGTGAAGGCCAGTGGTGTCCAGTCGCTGTTCTTCGTGACCCTGAGCTCGGGGCAGTTGCGTTTTCCCTGTTTCGCCTGTCTAGCCGACTGAAGGGCTCGATAAGCCCATAAGATGATTAGCTGATGAGTTTAATCTGGTGTGTTGGATTAGAGAAAAGCTGAAATATTCAGAGCACGGGGTCGCCAAGACTGGGATTAGGAGCGCTGGTGAAGTCACAGTCATCTGCAAACGTCTGAACACGCTCTGGTCACATGGCAGGTTTGGTGGATTTTACTCCAAATCTCAGTGCAGAATTTCTAGTTATGTGTTATTATTTGTAATTGTATTATATTTATTACATTGAACATAAAGGAGGAACAAATGTGTTCAGTTGAAGTAGCTCTTATAAGGTTGGACACGCTTAACAGAGCTACACCTGAGACCCCATTCAGCTTTAGCGTACGACTCAAAGCAGGTAAATTAAACTAATTCGTCCGGAGTCACTACCTGCCGGTAAATTTCTAGTGTAAAGAAGGTTCTGCAGAATTAACTGGTTAAGATACAAACAAATTCATTCGGAGTGGGTTTGGCATGAAACGCTTAGTTCTAGAGAAAACTTACCGAGTCAGGAATGTTCACAGTGGTGGTGAATGGAACCAGACGTCCACCTCTAAAAATCTCCTATAATGTAAAAGTATTAGATGAGATGGTCATAAAAACACTGCCTGCTGTCAGACATAGTTTTTTGATAGTTTTGAGGAAAGACTTACCAGCTGTCAAACGGTTCAAACATTAATTGTGATTAATCGCATTCTTTTGTGTAGTTAATCTCAATTAATCACATTTGCTTGTGTAGTTAATCTCAATTAATCATGGTTTCTTTTTTTAGTGGTTAATTTCGATTAATCACATTCGTTTGTGTTTGGCCTCCATTAATCACGTTTGTGTGATTAATCTCGATTAATCACATTTCTTTGTGTTTGAACTCGACTAATCACATTTGCTTGTGTGGGTGACCTCGATTATGCATGTTCGTTTGTGTGGTTGATCTTGATTAATCACATTAGTTTGTGTGGATGAACTCGATTAATCACATTCGTTTGTGTGGATGAACTCGATTAATCACATTAGTTTGTGTGGATGAACTCGATTAATCACATTAGTTTGTGTGGTTAATCTCGATTAGTCACGTTTGTTTGTGTGGTTAATCTCAATCACGTTCTCTTGTGTGGTTGATCGCGATTAATCGTGTTCGTTTGTGTAGTTAATCTTGATAAATCACGTTTGTTTGTGTGGTTACTCTCAATTAATTCAATTTGCGTGGTTAATATCGATTAATCACATCCGTTTGTGTGGTTAATCTAGCTTAATCACATTGTTTTGTGTGGATAATCTAGATTAGTCACGTTTGTTTCTTTATCAGTCTGATTATCAGTAGTATAACAGTGTTACTGTTGCTGATAACTGTCATGACAGATTTGCCCTGTACTCTAGTTAGCATCTAAAACACTAAACATTAAACACTGAAATCTGCCATGACAACTAACAGTACTGGTAACAAATCAAATCAAATCAAATCAAAGTTTATTGGTTACATACAGAATCAAACAGCTGTACAACTAGCAGTGAAATTAACATAAAACATTGAGATAATATATAGAGTATCTGAAATATTAAGAAAGGTATAATAATAATAATAATAATAATAATAATACAATAGAAGATACAATAGAAAAACAACATAAAGAAAAGTTCAGCCAGGAGTTGGGGCCATGCAGAGCAGCAGCATGCAGACCACCGCTGTAGTTAAACGTAAATGCTTGTGTTGTTGGTCCAAAGATGTGTTACTTGTTGTTTATTTGCTCTACTCTGTGCTCGACTTTGAGGTAGTAAGGCAACAAAGACAGCTGGCAAGGACTGTGGAGGATAGGGCAGCAAGGACGCTTGGATAATAGCCAGTCAGAAGCAATATGCACCCTGGCATGTTCGTTTGCCGGTTGGTAGATATTCCAAAACTCCCACTGCGGAGAAACCACAGGGTGCCCCTATGCGCCCCAGGGACTCTGCTCAGACTATATGTGACCATATATCTCAAGCTCATTAACAGTTTTCCCAAAGTTCTGACCTTTTCTTGGAAACGGGTTGATAATTTGGAATGAAAAACATAACAAACATTTATTTATTTAAGTTCTGCTCTAGAGTTTCTTAGGTGAGATTGGATTTTTGCCACTGTTTCTTAAAGCTTGGCAAACCAGCAACAGTTGCCACTGCGAAACACATTTTAGGCAAGGATTTTACAGTACAGGGCAATTACAGCCTCTCATTAGGTTGAGCTACAGTCGTCCTCACCAGTGACTGACTTGACATTATTAATTCAGACTACATTAACAGAAGAAAACAGAGACCTTATAGAGCCAAATCTCCAACATCCATAACCAGTCGACTCATAACCCGGGAATTCAACTGTGCAGCAGAATTAAAATGCCCTGCCAATCATTCCGCTCCCCGCTGACCATTAATACTTCTCTGACATTTTTCTTTTCATGCGCACCAAGTCCACAAATTATTGCTCACAGCTAAAGAGGAAGCCTGGAGAATAGTCCGTGTCAGGAAACAGCTCCGTGTGATTGATCGCATTTCAGCCAATCATGTCATGGCGATCGGAGAGGGGCGCTCGGACGAGGTGACAGGCGCCCAGTGGGAGGTCGGGGTGAGGTAACACTGCAGGAGCTCCACTTAAAAGAGCTTTTATTTTAAAGAGAAGAGAGCCCGTGGCGATGTCCTTGGTTTGAAAACGCAGAAGACGGGAGTCTAAAGAGATTTAAGACGTTTAAAACGTTCCGAACACGCCAGGAACCATATTCCCGCATAAAAACTCTAGAACCTGCCAAAAGTCACCCTTACAGCCCCCGGAGAACGTATTCAGTCAGTGTTTAAATACTTCTCTGATGTTTACGTGGAAGCTGTGTGACTTTGGTCGCCCTGCTGTAGTTTTACATTCTCATTTACAGCCTACGATCTGACCCTCCAATGAGCTGTCTTCCCTTTTTCAGTAAGTTCATTAATATTCTGATTGCTCTGCTCTGATTGGCTGGTTTAGACGATGAGATGATCACAGACACAACATTTTGAAATAGACTACATAAAATAAAATGAACCTCTGTGTAAATAAGCTCCGCCCTCATACTGTTTAGTTATCTATACTAGTAGCCTCAGACTTGTTAGACTTTAGCTTTGTTTAAAGATGAACATGTGTACAGATAAACTGTAACACTACCTTCACCTACCTGTGTACAGATAAACTGTAACACTACCTTCACCTACCTGTGTACAGATAAACTGTAACACTACCTTCACCTACCTGTGTACAGGTAAACTGTAACACTACCTTCACCTACCTGTATACAGATAAACTTTATTGCTACCTTTACCTACCTGTGTACAGATAAACTGTAACGCTGCCTTCACCTACCTGTGTACAGGTAAACTGTAACACTACCTTCACCTACCTGTGTACAGGTAAACTGTAACACTACCTTCACCTACCTGTGTACAGGTAAACTGTATCACTACCTTCACCTACCTGTGTACAGGTAAACTGTATCACTACCTTCACCTACCTGTGTACAGGTAAACTGTAACACTACCTTCACCTACCTGTGTACAGATAAACTGTATCACTACCTTCACCTACCTGTGTACAGGTAAACTGTAACACTACCTTCACCTACCTGTGTACAGATAAACTGTAACACTACCTTCACCTACCTGTGTACAGATAAACTGTAACACTACCTTCACCTACCTGTGTACAGGTAAACTGTAACACTACCTTCACCTACCTGTGTACAGATAAACTGTAACACTACCTTCACCTACCTGTGTACAGGTAAACTGTAACCCTACCTTCACCTACCTGTGCACAGGTAAACTGTAACACTACCTTCACCTACCTGTGTACAGGTAAACTGTAACCCTACCTTCACCTACCTGTGTACAGGTAAACTGTAACCCTACCTTCACCTAGAAGAGTTGAAGGGAACTGTTCCACGCTGTCGGCTGGCATCTCCACCCATAGACGTTCTAGGGCCGTACAGTGTGGTGGCTGTTAAATGGGGCCACGCTGGCGTTCGCAATACTGGTATAGGAGAAACCTCTATTATGCAAATGAGCCCTCTAAGCCAATCACAGCTCCAGAGAAGTGCCATGTTTCTCTGAGTGCTTTGACATATGAAGGGATTCGCATGACTCATAGAATACGAGCGCTTTTGCTTAATGGAACGCAGGTCATGTCACATCAAGGGTTCTCCAATGTGTTTTTAATATACCCCGAGTGTATATAGCCAATCATTACATGTAGCAATGTAATCTCAACATGATATTCCATCCATATCGCACGGCCACGCATATTACATGACCCGTATTACACGCTGTTGCACCTCCGCAGCACATCAGTGATGCTATTCCACATCAAACGGCATCTGTGAAGGCCCGGGTGATGTAGTTAGAGACCACGCGTTCGAAAATAGCCATTAAAGGAACAGTGGAGGACGCCGCGGTGGATGAGGTCGCACCTCAGTCAGGGAGGAATCGCTCATCAGCGAAGTGCCTTCCTGACAGATGACACCTCGAGACGAATGCACGGCGTTAGCACCGAGTCAGGCCTTATTGAGCATAGCAGACTGTGGGGTTTAATACAGACGGCAGTGAAAAAGTCCAGCTCTTACATTTCAAACATGTTTGTCGTCAGACGTAATTACGTTTAACTTGTTTTGTTCTTTGATCCAGTTTGTTCTGAAGAATGTGAACCCTCCATCAATACCTGAACACTCGAGAAACAACTGAACCAATTAAAATCAATCCGGGTCCTACTGATCACCAGTGGCTAGAATACTGTAGTGAGTTACACTGCTGTCCTCCATGCTGTAGACTGAGGTCTGATGCCCCACCCAGGCAGCCACCCCACACTATACCAAGGAATGGCCCTGGGTAAGACTCCTAACACTGCCTTCACCTACCTGTGTACAGGTAAACTATAACACTACCTTCACCTACCTGTGTACAGGTAAACTGTAACACAACCTTCACCTACCTGTGTACAGGTAAACTATAACACTACCTTCACCTACCTGTGCACAGGTAAACTGTAACACTACCTTCACCTACCTGTGTACAGGTAAACTGTAACACGACCTTCACCTACCTGTGTACAGGTAAACTATAACACTACCTTCACCTACCTGTGTACAGGTAAACTGTAACACTACCTTCACCTACCTGTGTACAGGTAAACTGTAACACTACCTTCACCTACCTGTGTACAGGTAAACTGTAACACTACCTTCACCTACCTGTGTACAGGTAAACTGTAACACTACCTTCACCTACCTGTGTACAGATAAACTGTAACACTACCTTCACCTACCTGTGTACAGATAAACTGTAACACTACCTTCACCTACCTGTGTACAGATAAACTGTAACACTACCTTCACCTACCTGTGTACAGATAAACTGTAACACTACCTTCACCTACCTGTGTACAGATAAACTGTAACACTACCTTCACCTACCTGTGTACAGATAAACTGTAACACTACCTTCACCTACCTGTGTACAGATAAACTGTAACACTACCTTCACCTACCTGTGTACAGGTAAACTGTAACACTACCTTCACCTACCTGTGTACAGGTAAACTGTAACACTACCTTCACCTACCTGTGTACAGGTAAACTGTAACACTACCTTCACCTACCTGTGTACAGGTAAACTGTAAGTCAGTCTGGATGGGAGTGTATGTGAGTGTAAGTGATGGTTTGCTCGGTTCTCTGCTGCTGGGATCACATTTTCATGATGGTCGACACCAAACGATCACCATCAGAACATGCTGAGCTCTCTGCTGGAGAGCGATTGTTCTGGTAGCACAAGCTGCTGCTAATAATAGCAGACGAGTATCAGCGACGCGTCTGAGTTTGGAACACGGACCAGTGAGCTGAATGTCTATATAATCCAATCAATCATAATCAAGTGCAGCTTCGTCATTACTCTTAGTGTAATGCATCTGGGCACTTAGCCTGCGTATCCTCATGCATCATAATGAGCGGCAGTGGGAGCAATATGATTGAGCCCAGCAGGACTCGGCCCACCCAAAGGTCGTTGGCCCACCCAAAATGTACTTATGTGAAATACTCCATATAAGTACGGGTTACACAAGTTGTCAACACACCTTTCCGAGTTCTGCTCATTTGTACTATATTAATAGTAATAATATTAGTGAATAAGTGTGAAGAGATTAAAACTATAGAATAAGAGGTATGGAATTATTGCTGGAGCAGAATAAATCATCTGGCTGTGTTTAAAGAATGTTTATAGAGTTATAGTTAGAAATGAGCTCATTTGCTCTGATGCAGGTTTACATACTTTGAACATTCTGACCAGCAGCTTCATCATGAGCTGCTTCTCTAACAGGACTGAAGAAGATAGTGTAGATGCTGAGATCTGGTTCTGATAAACAGGTTTGGGGGCTTTACAGCTCTTATAATAATATACATTCTCAATTTTAGATTTAAATACAGTCAAATGTTTGTTTTAGTAATATTTGAGTACATGGGCTTCAACTTTACTCTAAGTAGGCTGTCTAGGTAGCAGCTGTGTAAGTATCAGTGTTCTCTCCTCATCTCTCCTCATAATAAAACAGATTACTGAGACTCTAGTTAGAGAGAGACTGCGTCACGGCTTGTTCCCACTGCAGCATGCAACGGTTGGGCTAGCTGGTTGCTAAGATACCGGCCAGCATCCAAAAACAATAGCCTGAGGCTTAAAAATCCGCTAGCATAAATGCTAATGTCTCGAGTATAAAACTGCTAAATGGTGAAGGACTCGTTACAGAGTTGATAATAAAAACTGTTTTGTGTGATTATATGACCAGAAACACATTAAAACTCCAGAGAGAATCAAAATAACTCACATTTTAAAACCACTTCACTGATCAGACATTAGCCTGTGTTGCATCATGGGATTGTCTTAGCGGCTGAGGAAGCGTTCATGCTTTCTTAAAATCAGGTCTAAATAAGGTTCCTCAGTAGACAGACTGTTTAAGGTATGTAAAAATTGGGACAGTCTACATGTCAGGAGCGCATACTATGATGTGAAATGCTGCCTATGTAGGAGCTCACTAGGTTTTGAGACAGACCCTTAGTCTGGTGTCTCCACTTTTGACAGAGACCTCAACTTAAATAAACCCTTTCAAGACCATCACATTATTGCATACATCAAAGCATCAAAGTAACTTAATAGACTGCATAACATTCAGAACTACACAATAAAGTCACATTATTATGACCGCCAGCTAATATCCAGAGTAAACGTTGTGTGCAGGACAGACAGCTAGACGGACTGGGAGACTCAATAAGGTCCTGGTAGGAGGTCACAGGTATCTGGAGCCATGTTTACTGCAGTGCATCCCACAGATGCTGGAGGGGGCATGGACTAGGATCCATAGAGTCAACACCACCATCCAGGTGGTCCCACAGATGCTCAGTTGGGCTCAAGTCTGAGGAATTAGAGGTCTAGGGTAGTACTTGGAAGTCTTGGCCAGCTCTTCCAACTAATGTTGGACATTTCTAGTTGTGTGATGTGTCTCATTGTCTTGCTGGAAGATCCCATCCACCCCAGAGAAGACCATCAGCATGTATGGTGTACGTGATCTGCAAGGATGGATTCAGACCCGGATCTGTTGAGAGCATCTTCCACATGGATGAGTGGGTCCAGAGAATGCCATGAAAACAACATTCCCCAGACCATATATATATATATAACCTGGTGAACTTTAGTTTGGACTATGAAACTAACTACTCCATCTCTGAAGGCTACCAAGTAAACTAGGTGGTACAGGAGCCAGAAGGCGTATGCAGCATTGTGAGAACTGCATGCCTCCATTGATAAGTTCTCCCAAACAAGCTTACTTACATGTCTTCTCCCACCGTATACCACGGCGCTATCTATAAACATGACCACGAGCACGTTAGCATATGTAAGAACAGCAGCCGCAGCCGCCAATCTGGAAGGCCGAGTAATGTCCGTAGGCTTGTCTGGCTTTGTTGAACTACTGCTTTAAGGGAGGACGCAGTGAGGAGGCCGAGTCTGAGCAGTGAGTCATCGGAATTGAGGCGACTGTAATATGCTTTCGCTAAATTATTAACGTCTCTGTATTGGTGCTGAAAGAATTCCCCAAAAAGAAAGAAATAAAAGACAATACGATTCCTCTCATAACTAATTCATAGAGTACAGTACACTCTTCTCCCCGACACTCCACAAAACTGAGCGCAACACCTTCCCAGCCCCTCTACTTATTAAACTGCAGCAGGACTTGAGTGACTGCTACCTCGCCGACCCTCCTCCTCCTCCTCCTTCTCCTCCAGTGTTCCTGAGGCAGAGCTCAAGTGAGGGAAAAAAGAAGAAGTAGAAGTAGAAGAAGAAGTGCTCCGTCTCCGTAGGGAACCCCGCACCCATTTCATTCAGTTATTCTCCCTGCAGACCAATTTTCTATCCCTGGGCCGCAATGTCCAGAGAGAAAGGTCAGCTCCGGGACGGCTGAGTAACTTGTCAAGACGAGAGACGAGAGGAGAAAGAAAGAGAGAGAGCGAGAGAGAACATCACTCCGAATGTGGAAAAAGCTCATGTCGAGATGAGTGCGCCGCTACGTAGCCCAGCGGGTTCAACGTTCTGACACCCACCGAGGTGAGGCGGGCGCTAACGAAGCCCGGCGACCCGCCAAACACGTCTGAACTTTAAATACAAGTGGCAGCTGCTAACACAGTGTAGTAATACACACCGCGAGACCAGGGGGGCTTCTCCGTTCACACGCTTTGGCCTACTTTAAATTATGCTGTCAACACGGACCCTCCAGTACATACCATTAAGACCCTTTCCTGGCTCCTTTCAGGCTCCTTGCACCTCAGGCTCCCTCACATTACTCATTCACAGAGTCTCAATCTATTCAAGATATATATAAAAAACAAAACCAACGACGACAACAAAAGAAAACGGTCGCTGAGGTACATGTGAACGTGCTTTCTGACCTTTGCTTTCCAGGAACACGCAGAGGCGACGCAAAGCCTTCTCGGCGCAACTCAAGTTTCAGACACAAAAGCCCTCGTCCTAAATCACAGTTCAGGGGAACAGCGTGATCGAGCGGCTGCTGGAGCTCCTGCTGTTCTCCTACACAATATGAGCGCGCTTAAAAATGCATTAAATAAGACTTTAAATGTCATTCACTAATACAATCAGACCAGTGGCAGAGACCACAGCAGCCCGGCCGCAGGTCCAGCTGCCGGAAGACTGGATCTGCGTAGAAGAAACACACCAGAGGTCAGTGTTCATAAATTAATAAATATAATATTACACACATACAAACACATCTCTCATCTCCAGTATCTTTATCAGCAGCAGCATTGATAATAAAAATAAGAAGAAGAAGAAAAAGAGGAAGACAATCTCCACACAGACACTGAGAGACCATACAAACTCTACACAGACACTGGGAGACCATACAAACTCTACACAGACACTGGGAGACCATACAAACTCTACACAGACACTGGGAGACCATACACACTCCACACAGACACTGAGAGAACATACAAACTCCACACAGACACTGGGAGAACAAACAAACTCCACACAGACACTGGGAGACCATACACACTCTACACAGACACTGGGAGAACATACAAACTCCACACAAACACTGGGAGAACATACAAACTCCACACAGACACTGAGAGACCATACATACTCCACACAGACACTGGGAGACCATACAAACTCCACACAGACACTGAGAGACTAAACAAACTCCACACAGACACTGGGAGACCATACAAACTCCACACAGACACTGGGAGACCATACAAACTCCACACAGACACTGGGAGACCATACAAACTCCACACAGACACTGGGAGACCATACAAACTCCACACAGACACTGGGAGACCATACAAACTCTACACAGACACTGGGAGACCATACACACTCCACACAGACACTGAGAGACCAAACACACTAAACACAGACACTGGGAGACCATACACACTCCACACAAACACTGGGAGACCATACAAACTCCACACAGGCACTGAGAGACCATACACACTCCACACAGACACTGGGAGACCATACACACTAAACACAGACACTGGGAGACCATACAAACTCCACACAGACACTGGGAGACCATACACACTCCACACAGACACTGAGAGACCATACACACTCCACACAGACACTGGGAGACCATACAAACTCCACACAGACACTGGGAGACCATACAAACTCTACACAGACACTGAGAGACCATACAAACTCCACACAGACACTGGGAGACCATACACACTCCACACAGACACTGAGAGACCATACACACTCTACACAGACACTGGGAGACCATACAAACTCCACACAGACACTGGGAGACCATACAAACTCCACACAGACACTGGGAGACCATACAAACTCTACACAGACACTGAGAGACCATACAAACTCCACACAGACACTGGGAGACCATACACACTCCACACAGACACTGAGAGACCATACACACTCTACACAGACACTGAGAGACCATACAGACTCCACACAGACACTGGGAGACCATACAAACTCTACACAGACACTGAGAGACCATACAAACTCCACACAGACACTGGGAGACCATACAAACTCCACACAGACACTGGGAGACCATACAAACTCCACACAGACACTGGGAGACCATACAAACTCTACACAGACACTGAGAGACCATACAAACTCCACACAGACACTGGGAGACCATACACACTCCACACAGACACTGAGAGACCATACACACTCTACACAGACACTGAGAGACCATACAGACTCCACACAGACACTGGGAGACCATACAAACTCCACACAGACACTGGGAGACCATACAAACTCTACACAGACACTGGGAGACCATACACACTCCACACAGACACTGGGAGACCATACAAACTCCACACAGACACTGGGAGACCATACACACTCTACACAGACACTGGGAGACCATACAGACTCCACACAGACACTGAGAGACCATACACACTCCACACAGACACTGGGAGACCATACAGACTCCACACAGACACTGAGAGACCATACACACTCCACACAGACACTGGGAGACCATACAAACTCCACACAGACACTGGGAGACCATACAAACTCCACACAGACACTGGGAGACCATACACACTCTACACAGACACTGGGAGACCATACAAACTCCACACAGACACTGAGAGACCATACAAACTCCACACAGACACTGGGAGACCATACACACTCTACACAGACACTGGGAGACCATACAGACTCCACACAGACACTGAGAGACCATACAAACTCCACACAGACACTGGGAGACCATACACACTCCACACAGACACTGGGAGACCATACACACTCCACACAGACACTGAGAGACCATACAAACTCCACACAGACACTGAGAGACCACACACACTCCACACAGACACTGAGAGACCACACACACTCCACACAGACACTGGGAGACCATACACACTCCACACAGACACTGAGAGACCATACACACTCCACACAGACACTGAGAGACCATACACACTCCACACAGACACTGAGAGACCATACACACTCCACACAGACACTGGGAGACCATACAGACTCCACACAGACACTGAGAGACCAAACACACTCCACACAGACACTGAGAGAACATACAAACTCCACACAGACACTGAGAGACCACACACACTCCACACAGACACTGGGAGACCATACACACTCCACACAGACACTGAGAGACCATACACACTCCACACAGACACTGAGAGACCACACACACTCCACACAGACACTGGGAGACCATACACACTCCACACAGACACTGAGAGACCATACACACTCCACACAGACACTGAGAGACCACACACACTCCACACAGACACTGGGAGACCATACACACTCCACACAGACACTGAGAGACCATACACACTCCACACAGACACTGAGAGACCACACACACTCCACACAGACACTGGGAGACCATACACACTCCACACAGACACTGAGAGACCATACACACTCCACACAGACACTGAGAGACCATACAGACTCCACACAGACACTGAGAGACCACACACACTCCACACAGACTGTATATCTCTTACAGTATGGTGATATACTGAATAGCTACTGTACTATAACACGTCGTATCACAGATCTCTGTTATTAATAACACTAATATTAAAGCTTTAATGTTTCAGCTTCTAACGAGATCAGGGATCGTAGATTGACCTGAATCACCCCAGCAGTCAGTAGTTCTCAGTCAGGCTGTCTCACTCTGCTCTCCTCATTATGTATGTACTGTAGCAGAACTAAACTGGGAGTGCGTGTTAGTCATGCATAGAACTCTCGCAGTCCTGCCAAAACTTAGAGTGCATCACAATGTTTCTGAACAACACCACCGATAGGAACTCGCAGTGCTGCTCTGCGGTGATGCCGTGCCTCCTGCACCGGCAGAGCAGCTGTAATCCCGCATACACATCCACTCCTTTCCCGTACATTAAGAAAAACAATAACCAAACCAAACAAAAACAAGAGAGCAGAGAACAACTGGAATGGAGGATCATTTCCTCAGCACTTCGTACTGTTGGTTAACATAAAACATAGTGTATGTCCTCCTGTACCTATGAAGAACAAGCTCACTGACTTTAAACACTCTTAACAGAAGTGATGTTGCACCAACACCGGCTCTATATGAACTTGAGTGACGTCCCATTCTTAATCCATTGGGTTTAATATGATGTCAGTCCAACCTTTGCAGCTGTAACAGCTTCAGCTCTTCTGGGAAGGCTCTCCACACGGTTTAGGAGAGTGTTTATGGGAATGTTTGACCGACAGTTCTTCCAGAAGCTCATTGGTGAGGTTAGACACTGATGTTGGAAGAGAAGGTCTGGCTCACAGTCTCCGCTCTAATTCATCCCAAAGGTGTTCTATCAGGTTGAGGTCAGGACTCTGTGCAGGCCAGTCAAGTTCTTCTACACCAAACTCTCTCCTCCATGTCTTTATGGAGCTGCTTTGTGCTCTGGTGGGCAGTCATGTTGGAACAGGAAGGGGTCGTCCCCAAACTGTCCCCACAAAGTTGGGAACATGAAATTGTCCAGAATCTCTCTGTCTGCTGAAGCATTAAGAGTTCCTTTCACTGGAACTAAGGGGCCGAACCCACCTCCTGAAAACCAACCCCACACCATAATCCCCCCTCTGATGTAAGGCTTGGATGCAGCTGCTCGGCCATGGAGACCCATTCCATGAAGCTCTCTATGCTCTGTTCTTGAGCTGATCTGAAGACCACATGAAGTTTGGAGGTCTGTAGTGATGGACTCTGTAGAAAGTTGGTGATCTCAGTGCTCTATGCTCCTCAGCATCCGCTGACCCGCTCTGTCATTGTACGTGTTCTACCACTTGGTGTCTGAGTTGCTGTCGTTCTCAATCACTTCCACTTTGTTAGAACACCACTGACAGTCCACTGTGGAATATTTAGTAGTGAGGAACTTCACCACTGGACTTGTTGCTCAGGTGGCGTCCTATCACGGTACCACGCTGGAGTTCACTGAGCTCCTGAGAACGACCCATTCTTTCATCTGTGGCCATGGAAGTGATTGAAACACCCGAATTCAGTTATTTGGATAGGTGAGTGAATACAGGCAGCAATACAGAGTATGACTGACACCACAAAGCAGTGTTTGATACGTGCATGTGCTACAGTACGTCGGCGGTGTGGGAGGACAAGCAGCAGTAAAAAAGCTCATGGCTAAATCCATAATAGCAGTGTTTATAGAGGGAATCAAACAGGAGCCGCTCACCTGAATGTCTGGGCAGCTTCATTCAGTGATCACTCGTCTGATCTTCCAGTCTGAGTTAGCTGGACCACCTGTGTTGCACCTCTGCCAGTCAGCTGTATCCCTTAGCAGTGGGGTCTCACTGCCTGTTGCTTCAACCAAGCAAGAAAACAAGTCTCTACTACTAACTAAAGTGGTAAGTTTATATATATATATATATATATATATATATATATATATATATATATATATATATATATATATATATATATATATATATATATACATACATACATACATACATACATACATACATACATATACAGCCTTCCTAGTCTGGATGGGAGAGATTCGGCACTGTGCTTCCTTCCTGTCTTCCAGTCTGGAGCTATTCGGCTCCCACCGCTCCCGCAGATAGACGAGAGCGGAGAGGAGGCCCTATTCTCAATTCTAATTTCACAGCTCAAATGGTGCAGCTCCAGCGGCCTGCATGATATTTCCACACTGGGGGCAAACTGCACCGCACGTTCACCTGGTGGGCAAGAGGCTTGCACTAGTATTTGATAACTACAATCAATTAGTTCAATCCAGACACAGTGTGGAATATAAGCCCCCATTTCTAAACCCAGAGCAAGAGTAACCTTGAGGTTGTGGGGTCAATCACTAAAAGCCCACTCTTACTACGATAAACATTAGACAAAATTATCGATCACAAGTAGAAGAACAGCAAATAAATATGGACGAGTGTCACAAATTTCTATGGTTACCCTTAGAAGTAAACTTAAAAGAATTAAGAATACTTTAATGTAATCATTAAAAATATACTTTTAATGCTTTTACGTATTCTTTTTACACAAGGGTTACTCAAGTGAAAAAAGTACTCTAGAGTATACTTAATCTATACTTTGTATGTACTTATAATTAATGGAATGAAAGTGTGCTACTTATGTGTACTATGTACTTAGTATGCTAAATAAATACCATAGTGATATTAAAATATACTTATTAACTAATTGTACTACTTTAAGACACCATTATGACACATTTAAATATACTTACATACACTAAGTACACCTGTTTCCTACTAATTCAGTATTTTTTCAAATGTTGTTTTAACTTAAATAACATCGCTGACCAATGAAAAGCAAGAATCTCAAAAACAGCAACTTTACAGGAGAGAACAAATACTTTAAAGATGTAAAGTATGACTTTCAATGTAAGTCATTGGAGCCAGAATTTTTTCCAAGCAATTTTAGAGCACTTCGATTGGTCCATAAGTCTTGAAATTTTCATTCAATGTAAACGGCCAATGGCGTGTTCAAATGATGTAAAAAAATGTGATGTTTTTCATACGACAGTGATGATATATCTATGAATGTACTGAGAGTGTATTTACAATGTAAATATTTAAATATTGTTATTTAATTATAAATGTTACTTATATTTTTTAGTATACCAACAGTTCTCTTAAAGTTGGATTCAAACATACTCCAAATTCACACAAAGTATATTTGTTAGAAATACATTGGTATTGGTAGAAGGTACTGTATTTAAGAAGCACTTACATATAATAACTGGTGTCTCAGAATAGTACAGCTGAGTATATTAAATTGTATTTAAGTACATTTTTATTAGTAATAAAACATACATATAGCATACTAAGTACAAAGTTAGTACACCACAGTAGCACAGTATTAATACATTACTGATGAGTGTGGTTTTACAGGTTTACAGGATGTTTAGTTGTGGCCAGAAGTTTTGAGAATGGCACACATTTTGGTTTTCACAAAGTTTGCTGTCTCAGTTTGTTGTCAGATGTTGTTTATATGGTATAGTGAAGTATAATTATAAGCATGTGTTAACTTATTATTGAGAAGTATACTGAGCGCACTTAAACTAACTATACTTCAGTGTACTTTTTTTTTGTTTGCCTGGGTTCGATCATGAGTAAGAAATTTGGAAGAGGGAAAGTAATGTAAAGCTTTAGAGCAGACTAGGATGAAAAAGATGAGCTGTAAGATGTTTGATCTGAATTATACGTCCTATTAGTCTATAATGTTAGAGCTCCCTACATACACAGTACTTTATAAAAGTCAGACGACCACTTATTTATTGAATTTCCTTTTAAAGCAGCCACGAATTACAGGTTGTTTTCATTTATTGGGAGATGTTCCAGAGAAGCTTATATCTGAGATGAAGAGGCACTTACATAATGAAAGAGAAGGTCACAGGAAAACAAGAAACCAAAAAAGTTTAATAAAAAAAAACAAAAATTAATACGTGATTAACAAAAAAAAAAAAAAAAAACACTGGGCTCCTAACAACCACCTGGAGGACCACTAACAACTGCATTTAAAGCTCTCCTCTTGGAGCTCCACTCTTGCTTCAGATCTGAGAACATCCTCAGGTGTTTCTGTCCATCCTTTCTCTGTGAGAAGAGACCTCAGCGTCTTCTATGTGGGTCTGAAAGAATGTGTAGCTGTTCAAGAAGCTCCTCACTGAGAAAAGGAGATGCAGACACATCAAACTTAGAAACTGTTGGGTGAACTGACCACCCCAGAGTCCAGAACCTCAACACCACTGTACGAGTGTACAATTACTTCAGGATTCAGATTCTAAGACTGAACTTTGTAGATGTGCAGAAAACAGCTCAGCAGGTTTCTTGGAAAAACTGAAGGACTGGAAGCTGTGAAGAGTCAACACACCATCCATCCATCATCTGCTGCTTCGTCCCTCTAGCCAGGGTCACAGGGGGGCACCACCTTACTAACCACTATACCACCTTACTAACCACTACACCACCATACTAACCACTACACCACCTTACTAACCACTATACCACCTTACTAACCACTACACCACCATACTAACCACTACACCACCTTACTAACCACTACACCACCGTACTAACCACTACACCACCTTACTAACCACTATACCACCTTACTAACCACTACACCACCATACTAACCACTACACCACCTTACTAACCACTACACCACCATACTAACCACTACACCACCATACTAACCACTACACCACCTTACTAACCACTACACCACCGTACTAACTACTACACCACCATACTAACCACTACACCACCTTACTAACCACTACACCACCGTACTAACCACTACACCACCTTACTAACCACTACACCACCGTACTAACTACTACACCACCATACTAACCACTACACCACCTTACTAACCACTACACCACCGTACTAACCACTACACCACCATACTAACCACTACACCACCTTACTAACCACTACACCACCGTACTAACCACTACACCACCATACTAACCACTACACCACCGTACTAACTACTACACCACCATACTAACCACTACACCACCTTACTAACCACTACACCACCGTACTAACCACTACACCACCGTACTAACCACTACACCACCGTACTAACCACTACACCACCGTACTAACCACTACACCACCATACTAACCACTACACCACCTTACTAACCACTACACCACCGTACTAACCACTACACCACCATACTAACCACTACACCACCGTACTAACCACTACACCACCGTACTAACCACTACACCACCATACTAACCACTACACCACCATACTAACCACTACACCACCTTACTAACCACTACACCACCGTACTAACCACTACACCACCTTACTAACCACTACACCACCGTACTAACTACTACACCACCGTACTAACCTCTACACCACCATACTAACCACTACACCACCATACTAACCTCTACACCACCGTACTAACCACTACACCACCATACTAACCACTACACCACCATACTAACCTCTACACCACCATACTAACCACTACACCACCATACTGACCACTACACCACCGTACTGACCACTACACCACCGTACTGACCACTACACCACCGTACTAACCACTACACCACCATACTAACCACTACACCACCATACTAACCACTACACAACCATAATAACCACTACACCACCGTACTAACCACTACACCACCGTACTAACCACTACACCACCGTACTAACCACTACACCACCATAATAACCACTACACCACCATAATAACCACTACACCACAGTACTAACCACTACACCACCATACTAACCACTACACCACCATACTAACCACTACACCACCGTACTAACCACTACACCACCATACTAACCACTACACCAACGTACTAACCACTACACCACCGTACTGACCACTACACCACCGTACTGACCACTACACCACCGTACTAACCACTACACCACCGTACTAACCACTACACCACCATACTGACCACTACACCACCATACTAACCACTACACCACCGTACTAACCACTACACCACCGTACTAACCATTACACCACTGTACTAACCACTACACCACCATACTAACCACTACACCACCGTACTAACCACTACACCACCGTACTAACCACTACACCACCATACTGACCACTACACCACCATACTAACCACTACACCACCTTACTAACCACTACACCACCATACTAACCACTACACCACCATACTAACCACTACACCACCGTACTAACCACTACACCACCGTACTAACCATTACACCACTGTACTAACCACTACACCACCGTACTAACCACTACACCACCATACTAACACTACACCACCATACTAACCACTAATACTGGTTACCAGTATAAACAAATCAGCCCCATTCTTAAATCCTTACACTGGATACCAGTATAAACACATCAGCCCCATTCTTAAATCCTTACACTGGATACCAGTATAAACACATCAGCCCCATTCTTAAATCCTTACACTGGTTACCAGTATAAACACATCAGCCCCATTCTTAAACCCTTACACTGGATACCAGTATAAACACATCAGCCCCATTCCTAAATCCTTACACTGGATACCAGTATAAACACATCAGCCCCATTCTTAAATCCTTACACTGGATACCAGTATAAACACATCAGCCCCATTCTTAAATCCTTACACTGGATACCAGTATAAACACATCAGCCCCATTCTTAAATCCTTACACTGGATACCAGTATAAACACATCAGCCCCATTCTTAAATCCTTACACTGGATACCAGTATAAACACATCAGCCCCATTCTTAAATCCTTACACTGGATACCAGTATAAACACATCAGCCCCATTCTTAAATCCTTACACTGGATACCAGTATAAACACATCAGCCCCATTCTTAAATCCTTACACTGGATACCAGTATAAACACATCAGCCCCATTCTTAAATCCTTACACTGGATACCAGTATAAACACATCAGCCCCATTCTTAAATCCTTACACTGGATACCAGTATAAACACATCAGCCCCATTCTTAAATCCTTACACTGGATACCAGTATGTTACAGAATAGACTGTAAGCTCCTGTTACTGCTCCTGTGTTTAAATGGTGTAGGACCAGCTTATCTGTGTGATCTAGTACAGCGATATGAGCCGAGCAGAACTCTAAGATGGTTAGGAAGTAGTCAGTTAGTCCTTCTTAAGGTAAAGACTAAACATGAGGAGGCAGCGTTTAGTTACTGAGCTGCTGTTACATGGAATCAGTTGAGAGAGAGTGTTAGAAGAGCCCCAACACTGGACACCTTTAAATCCAGACTGAAACATTCCTGTTTGAGCAGCTCAGTTTAAAACTCTTACTGTTACTGTTCTATTTAAATTTTAAACCTCCTTCTCTAATTATGTTTAATTATCTATCTTTTATATTTCTTATTTCTTTTAACTGATTTATTTGAATGCTTTGTTTCTCATTACTTTGTTTCTGTAAAGCACTTTGAGTTGCCACTGTGTATGAAAGGTGCTCTATAAATAAACTTGCCTTTATTATTATTAAATGGTCATGAGATGAGATTAATGGGTCAGTGCAGAAGGTGAATCTTTAATTATCCCATTATGTTTGGGGTCAATTTGAGCCTATTCACTGATTAACGTCTCTAAATAGAAGCCTAACTTTATTTTTTCTTTACATTTATTTCCAGCATCTTCTGCACTGCTGCTACCGTGAGGTCTGACCTGGGGTAGAAGAACTTGAGCGCTTCCCAGAAGCTGATGATAAAGGAAACAGCACAGGAAGACTCGACAGTGGAGCCCAGGTTCCTGCTGTGCTTTGATGGGTGCTGCACTTCACACAGTCGCAACACGGCTGCTGGAACCTCAAGATGACCTAGCTGAGTTAACCAGGACCCTCAGCAGCACTTCAGAGACTGGAAGACTTCTTAAACACGCTGCTGCCGGAGGAGCTGAGACATGATGTGCAGCTCACCTCACCAGTCGGCCTTCAATCAGCAGAATTCATCCTCGTGTCTATACTGGATATGGGCATTCTCAACATGGACTTCCTAGAAAAGACACAGTCTCTTCATTCCAGCTTGTGGAACTATTGCTCAGCAGAACTCTATGTACCCCAGGGACTCTGCTCAGACTGAGCAGGGCTTTGATAGGTTTACAGGATGTTTAGTTGTGGCCAGAAGTTTTGAGAATGTGGCACAAATTTTGGTTTTGACAAAGTTTGCTGTCTCAGTTTGTATGGAAGCTGTCAGATGTTGTTTATATGGTATAGTGAAGTATAAGTACAAGCATGTGTAACTTCTTATTGACAAATACATCCGGTTTAAGCAAAGACTTCATATTTATAGTGTTGACTTTTCTTTAAGACTCTTGAAATTCACCTCAGCATGGATAACAGCTTCTGGGCAAAATCTTGAATAATGGAAAACCGTTCTTGTCTGATCAGTGTCTGGGTTTTTGTTTGTCCACCCTCTTTTTGAGGATTGACCACAGTTTCTCAATTGGATTGAGATGTGGGGAGTTTCCTGGCTGTGGACCCCCACCCCCCAAAAAAAAGATGCTATCTTACAACCAGCAATACCCTCGTCTGTGAAAGCCTTTTGATGCAATGCAATGATGACTGCATGTGCTTCCTTGGAGGTAACCATGGTTAACAGAAGAAAACTTTACTCTTTTACTCTTTACTCTCTGCTCTTCTACTCAGCAGGACAGAGGAATATCAGCTGTCCTGTCCTCATTAAGCTTTTCTCCTGAGCTAACGAGATCATCACTGAAATGAAGTTTGCAGGTTGTTCTGTAAGGCTGGAATGCAGTAACGTTTGTGATGGTCATTGTTGATGGCAGGTAATGATCATCTGATCACTCTTAACAATCTAGAGTTAAACTACCACCTCAAGAACTGAGGCAGCAAACTTTCTGAAAACCAAATTTGTGCCATTCTCAAAACCTTCATCCATGTCTACAAACGGGGGTTGGTATGTTTGGTACAAAGCCCATTTATTCAAGAAACAAAATACTTAACTCAAACTTGAATAAGAATTTAGATAACAGGAGGGTTAACTATCAACCTAGCTAACTTAACTCTGTTAGGTCCAAGTTTTTTTGCTTGTAGTTTTGTTGGTGGGCTTCAACTTCATAGCATCCTCTGACCACTTCTGAAAGCAATACTACTCTTGTAAAGAAGGCCGGAAAGGTGTATATATATATATATATATATATATATATATATAAAATCCCTTACACATTTCACAGCAGTGGTAGTTTCATACACACTGGTCCTAAAGAGTATGTACCAATAAAACAGACATGTTTTGCTGGTGCATGTTTACTTTGGGACAGCACGTTTAAAGTTCAGCACCGCAGGAACTTAAAAACATTGAAAGGCAGGACGATATTTATTTATTTATTTTAGAACCAGTCAAAACTGATTGCTACCACATACCTAGTCTACATGCAGGCTTTCCATTCAGGCCAAATTATATTTCTCTGCAGATGTTTGCAAATGTGCCCGTCAACATACAGGGTGCAATACGAATATATGAAAGTAGTGTTCAAACCAGTTGGTACAGAAAACATTCAATTAAGCCCAATTCAGACGCTCTAAACACTCAGACAGCTTCAGAAGATCATATTCTGTCAGGAATCTGATCAATGGGTTTATGTATACTTTAGTGATTGGAAACTTCAGGTATAAATGAGGCTGACAGTCATTAGACTCCTGCCTTAAACTTCTTTTAAACATTGAGTCACTTTAGCTCAAACGTATGAACATACACCAACTAGAAGATCAGGAATACTTAAATCCTTCATGTAGTCAGTGTTTGTGTTGCTCCGAAAGAGTTCTGCTGCTGTCTTCTCTCAGCTTTTATTCTGAATTTAGTTTAATGAACTGTATATACCAGGGGTGTTTAATTAGAGTCAGTAAGGTCCAGTTAGAGGAGATATCCTCAGGCTGGTCTGGACCGTCATCATTTCTAACGTGTGTTCTGATTCAGTGGTGTATCCTGTTTACTGAAGTAGCCTAGTATCAGCATCTCATACCATCAGCTACTGAAACACCAACACACCACACATACCGTTCAGTATATTTCAGTACATTTACTGTTTAAATACTGAACTGATTATTTATAAACTTCTAATAAATGTTTTAACTCACTTCAATAAGAATAAGGGCTACATTAAGAAACAGAATGCTTTTGAAATAAGTGGATCTTAAGTGTTTATTTTTGTTAACTTGTTTCAGATTGACAGGTTGGTTTTATAGAGCAGTATTCTTCAAAACTAAGTGAGCGAGTTTGGGTCCGTTCCTGGTTAAAGAGTCAGTTTTCACTGTAGACTTCTTTTATAGAACACGTTATTCTTTCTGACTCTTCATTCTCTGACTGCGGCTTCTCGCTTCGTATCTCGCCTGTGTGCTCGCTGCACTCCCGAATATGCACAGATCTGATTGGCTGAGAAGCACCTTTGTTGATCTTGATGCGCTGCTCAAAATAAACACTATCGAAATTAAATCACTCAATAGTTTATCGCTTTGGGTCCGCATTGGACAACATCTGGGTCCGGACTGCAGTCCGCCTATTAGTGACCAGTGGTATATACTGTTGACCAGAGGAGGACGGGTCTTCCCTTGTGAGTCTTGGTTCCTCCAGGTTCCTCCCAAGGTTTCTTCCTCCAGTCTTGAGGGAGCTATCCCTGCCACTGCAGCTTCTGGCCTGCTCAACCAGGGGGTACATGTTGTAACTGTATGTTTTCAAACGTCTGTAAAGCTGCTTTGTGACAGCACTGTTGTAAATAGTGCTGGATAAATAAACCTGAATTAAACTGAACAGTCTTACTGCCTGCTTATATTCAGGACAGTGGTCAAGATATACAAAGAAATCAGAGCAAGTAATCTGACTACTGGGCTAAAATACAGCTCTCTTTATTGGATTTCCTAATCTGAGAGTTTGCTACATGACCACTTGATCAAGTGACCAGATTTTAAAGTGAATGTTTAGATTATTTGATTCTTGTTCAGAATGTCGTTAAAAGCAGCTAATCGTTTTGGTTACTGGCACCTCTTCTGACTTCTGAACTGCTCTATTTTGAGATCCAGGTTAAAACCAGGGTCTCAATCATCCCCAAATCCTACCAAAGAGCCAATTTCCAGTTTGAAACGTGAAGCTCTGCAGTGTTTGCATTGCTCCAAAAGAGTTCTGCTGCTGTCTTCTCTCAGCTTTTATTCTGAATTTAGTTTAATAAACTGTATATACCAGGGGTGTTTTATTAGAGTTCAGAAAGGTCCAGTTAGAGGACATTTCCTCAAGCCAAGGTCCGGACAATCATCATTTCTAACTGACCAGATTATACAGTGACTGTTAAGATTATTTGATTATTGTTCAGATTGTTGTTAAAAGCTAGTAATTTTGGTGACTGGCACCTCTTCTGACTTAAATCTGCTCTATTTTGAGATCCAGGTTAAAAACAGGCTCCCCAAATTCTACCAAAGAGCCAACTTCCAGTTTGAAATGTGAAGCTCTGCAGATTAGAGGTTGTCTAGGGACAACCCTGATGATGCTGGTGGAAACTTTTTAGGCTTGTGTGCTGTTTCTAAATCCAATGTGAAAGTGGGCTTTTTAAGCCAACACAGCTGACAGACATCAAGCCTGTTAGGAGTCCATGAATGTAAAACAAGCTTGCAGGGCTGAAAAGCCCCTCAATAAAACTTATAGATGCATCTCCAGTGTATGAGATGTGGAAAGATAGGCATCAACTCAAGAACTGTACCCTAGCTAGCTTGTTTGCTTGCTTGTTTTTTGATTATTCTCACATTAAAAGAGCAGCGACTAGAGAAATTTGGGGGCGTACCGCAAGAGACTTTGCAACAAGCCGACATCAAAAGTTGAACAACCGTCCCCAGACATATATCCTCGTTATCAGATCACTGGTGCTGCGACACTATGCTTATCTATTTGATGCAGATGTACATTGACGTGCATCTCTTTACAGAAGGATAAATCTACCTTGAACATCAAAACAAGCCCTACTTGTTCTAGCGGAGCTACAACGAAAGCGTGCGAGAGAAATTAATTAGCGTGCAGCCTGAAAGCGACAGAGGAAACGTGAATTTGTCCGATTTATTGTTGTACATAAAGGCGGTACATGTGTATGACAAAAATGCAGCTCCAAATTTCTATCAAATAGTGATCACAGCAAAGCAAAACCACTCAATCAGATCACATACCAATCATGGGGAGGGGAAGAGAGAGAGGGAAAACAAGAAATCCACACCCAATAACGTTTACATACAAAGAAAAAGACGACTTGATCCTCCAAACCTGTGCAGGAGGAGCATGAGATTCATAGAAGATGCTAAACTTATACACAGCTAACAAACCCAAACGACACCCTGTAGCCATCCGTCAAGTCCCCTCCGTCCGACCGCACCACGCCTGCTTGCATTAACGAGGAGAGCGAGTGGACGCGTCTCTGCTGAGGGCTGGCTGGAAGCTGCAGGCTGGTACCTCGGGAAAGGAGCGAGCGCGCTCTGGCGAATATGCACGGCTGGAGCGGCGCGAGGTTTTACCACCCACCGCTCTCGCTAATGTAAAAAGCTTTCCCCCTGTTGACCAGGGTCACGCGCTCTGAGCGAGAAATCGGCCCGTCGCCTCGCACTTCCCTCCGCGGTAGGCCCGCGAAATGAAGTAGAGACTTATTCATTCGGAGGAAGAAAAAAAAATAAAGAGGAAAAAGTTCAACAAAGCGAGAACAATCGAATATGAAAGGTTAAAGCCACCTGGAGACTTTCCTTTTCTTTCCTCTTTTAGTCTGCCGAGCGCACGGGCACATTCAAAAGCGCTACTGAACTCTTTCCATCGCGCTCGTGTGAGGAATATTGATCGGCGAGGGTAATTTGGGGGGCTCGTCCGGGATTGTTCGGGGTGGCCGCGCTCATTTACGGTCAATGGTGCTTGGCGGCTCTCGGGGATAAGGCTTCAAACTCTTGCCTCTCTCGGCACAAAAAGTTTCCAACCTCTTCGGCGAGCGCCCAAGCAAATAAGAGGGACGTTGATTGGTCTAGATCGGCCCGGGTGAAAGACGAGGAGCAGGAGAGAGTTGAAGGATCTGAACGAGACACTCTCCTCATATACGGCTGCTTTCTCAATGTTGGGCTCACTTCGATGGCCTTCCACTCACACTGGACGCTGGCCTCATCATTCGCTCCTTGTACAGTAGGTCATGGAGGACCACAGGCGGAGATGGCTACGCTGAGACGACTGGCTTTCTGTTTAATCATCAGCACGAGGAAAGGTACGTTTACGTAGTGAGAGAATTTTTAGTGTTATTAAACGAAGGTATTTATTTAATAAAAAAGCTAAACCATTAGACGCAAAAGGATACAATGACTTTGGTCTCCAGATTAAAACCATTGAGAGTTTGGCGGCTACACGCTCAAGCTATTGCATGTGATACGGTAAGGCATTTCTGAGTTTGCATAGGTTTGAAATCTACACTAGAAACCATTTGGAGGCTGAGATGACCGTATCAAAAAAAAAAAAAAAAAAGAAGGAATATAAAAGGAATTATCAAACAGTTTACATAAAAAACAATAAAATAATTAACAATCTAGAAAAAAAGGAAAAAAGGAAATGCCCCTAGTCCAGCTTCTCATTATTATTTTTAAAACAAGCCTGAAAGGAAAGGCATACGAAGATTGAGCACTGCAGAATGCATTCGTGTGAATAAATAGAACTCGGAGTATATAAACCTCAGTGAGCTCAGCAAAGCAACTGTGAATATAAAGTGACAGTCTGCTGACTAAGGACTAAGGCAAAGGAATGCTCTCCAACATACGCCTCCCAAATCCGACAGCCCGCAAGGATCAATCTACATCTCCAGAGTGATCTACAGCAGTGGTTCCAGGGGACCCACTGCCTTGTACCGTTCGGTGGGTTTTCCCTGCTTTAGCGGTCCTGATTCGACACACGTAGGGTTGTTAGTGAGCTGGTGAGTTCTTAATTAGATGCAAGAAAAAAAAATAAAAATCACTTAAGGCCACGACACCCTGACCCAACATTTCCCCAACAAACGGCAGCATGTGGTTTAAACTGCTCAAGGCTGTTGACCCCATTAACACTGCTCCAGGAGGTTATCGCTCCCATTCACACCATTCCAGCAAGTCCTCAGTCATTCAAATTGTTTCTAAACAAGCTGTCCCACCTCATTTCCCTCCCAATTCACACATCGTTACTAGGCTTGCTGGAACAGTGTGAATTCAACTCCACGCATTAAAATGTTTGCTGTTTGTTGGAGAAGGTTGGGCCACCATGCTGTGGCTTTAACAGTACGAGGCAGTGGGTCCTCAGGATTGATCTAGGTAACGAAGTGGCTGTAAGAACGGGCCTGCTTAAATACTATCCATGGCTTTGAACTCGCTCAGAGCCTGAACAGGGTTGATCTGCTTCTTCTGGGAAGACCTCTTCACTTTGTTGGCCTGGCCGTCGTCCTGCTTCTCGCGCTTGACCAGAGGCTTCTTCTCGGGAGCTTTCATCTTCCAGGAGATGGCGGGCATGTTGAGGTTCTGCATGCCTTGGCTCTTCTGGTACTTGGTGGACGCCACGTAGGAGGCCTTGACCGTGGACACCACAGCGTTCATCAGGTTCTTAGCGGCTTGGATGAGGGACATTGCGCTGTCCAGCTGGAGGACGAAACAAGAATATAAAAAATATATATATTAACACTTGGCTTTCAATGCAATGTCTTCACAAAACATGGCTGGAACAAAAAATTGTTTATTAATAACTCTAATCATAGATACAACTCTCCGAACGTCAGCTCCAGAATTAATGAACGCTTGAACGTCCACTCGCAAACTAGAAAACAAGATAATGCTGGTTTAAATTCAAACCGAACCTCACCAGCTTCACATCGGGTCTTAACTAATATGAAAGAAAGATAAATTAACACTAAGGTTCTGGGAAAGTCTGTCTTTATGTGAATGACCTGATGGATTTTAAGGAGCTAGTAACAAGATCAGCAGGGCAGAGATGCTTTAATAGGCTGTCAAACATAATGTGAAATAAATGGCTTCAAGTTGAGAGCACAAGGCCCAACAGAAGAACTGAGCAGTAAAACGGTCCAAAGAGGGCACTGCTTTGCCTAAAAAGCAAGGAAAACAAAGGCTAGCACAGGCTTTTTATAAAGGCACTGTCTGCCTTACTGTGACCGGCCCTCTTCCCAGTCTGTTCAGGTTTCAATTAGCCACGATTTTAGCTGCAAGGAATTGCATAAGCACATCTGGATACAGTATGATTTCACTACAGGACTGAGCAGAGTGAATCCAATTGGTGGTAGCTCGCCACGAAAAGGCATGACTGGCAGCAGTAAATCCGGACTCCTCGTGCCTCCATGGCGATTTGATTCATGAGAAAAAAACAGCCTGGACCATAAACTGAGGGATCCGCACAGCCTGATGCTGCAGCAGTCAAGTGGCTGAGGTAAACGCATCTCTGTTTTTCTAGTGACAGTCTACCATAACGCAAAGCCTGATCCCCTCACTGTGCATCTCTATTTACCTGCCTCTGGAACCTGCTTGGAGTACATTGTTTAAACACAAACGCAGGAATTACCCGCAGCGGGTAAACGCTCCGTGAGTGAGACGCCGTCGTAGCGCGGCGACGCTGAAACATCTGCGCTGAGCCTAAACTGTCCCCCGTGCCAAAGAGAGGAAGAAAAAAAAAAAAACACTAAAAGGTTTAAGCAAAGAAACGGTGTCTCCAGAGCTGTATTGTGGGCGAGAAACTCATTTTAATCTTCTAAAGACTCGTTCGAGGTAATGAAGGGGGGGGGGTGGAGATGGTACGAGCAGTAATGGAAGAGAAAGACACGGCCAAACAGTAACAGCTCTGAGGTTTTATTAAAGCTTCGCAACGTCGCTGAATGGCTCGATTACTGCGTGTCTGGGCCAGAGCGAGTTTCGTACATCTGTTTTCAGAAGACTCGGCCCTCAGAACACATCCCAGGCTTCTTTTGGGACGGGCGCTGAGCGGTCACAGCTTTTAGCGCCAGCGTGTGGGTCTGGGGAACGGATCAACATTTACACCTGCCATTCCGCACCAAGCACAGGCCAATGCACTCGCCAGTGCACTCAATCTAAGCTTTCAGCGAGCGAGTGGCGCTAAGTCATAATGAAAACTGTGGAAAGCAATTACGCCAAGCTGATTATGTAACAAACCACGTCTCCGGCGTAAAGGAGGTCGCACTCACTACTTCTGAACACACACCATAATCTGATTACTGTGAACAACCAGATTACGACGATAGTTTGATTACATGTGTTCGTAATAATGCGATTCCTTCAGCACCCCGTGTTTACATGACTCATTAGAAAGCTGCACGGGTGAGGAAGTGACGACTACGTGGTCGTTACTTCTATGGAACCCGTCTCCATTTCTATGTTAACGTCCAGGAACTTGAGCTCCTTCGTTAAACTGAGCGTGAGGACGGGTTTGCTTTCCTTTCAGCCACATCGGACGCATGTGACTCGAACCTCTGACCTTTTGATGCAAAGAAACCGAAAGAAATTGGATTAAAGGTGCATATATGCCACAGTGAATTGAGAGGCTGACGAGAAATCTAGGTCTGGTAACCTGGTTACACATATACCAACTTTGACCTTAATTCGAGCGTGATAACGCGATTAAGGTGTTTGCATGATGGCGGCAATAATTCGAGAGCTACTTTAAGCTGATTACAATCGAATCTTTAGCATAGAAGGAACGAGGGGAGGGTTTTGTTTGGCAGCGAACTGTTGCTAAAGGAGAGCTACTGCCATCTGGACAGGGATACCTGATGCGCATCTCTCAGAAAAACATTCTGCGTTCTCTCTCTCAACACAGCCGAGTTGGAAGACGGTGACTCACCCCAGACACGACCAGCTCTCCTCCCAGATTCTGCACTTCAGCCTTCACTTTGCTGCAGATGTTGAGCTGGTGGCAGTAGAGCGCGATACGCTGCAGGTAAGCCAGCAGGTCCTGCTTACAGGCCGAGTCGGGACACTGCGAGACACACAGAGAGACAGCAAACAAATAAATCAGTTGCTATGGCACGTATATGGATTAATGTCCGAGCCAGCCAGCCGTTTTCCTTGCAGAAAGAAATATTTCAAGCAGTAGTCCTGGCCCTGAACCAGAGAGTGGCAGGTTCTGATTTGGCTAATGGCATTCTGATACCTCCACTGTGCCCTTGAGCAAGACACTCAATCTCATATTGCTCCGGGGGCACTGTCCCTAATGCCTGTGACTCCGGGCAAAACAAGAAGTTCAGCTACACAGCAGTGCTGCCGCTGCTTCTACTACTAATGCTGTTCCTGCTACCGCTGCTGCTGTTACTATTACTGATAGTACTGCCAATCCTTCTACTACTGACAGTACTGCTACTAACACCACTAATACTACCAATACTAATATTATATTAATACTACCAATACTAATATTATATTAATACTACCAATACTAATATTATATTAATACTACCAATACTAATATTATATTAATACTACCAATACTAATATTATATTAATACTACCAATACTAATATTATATTAATACTACCAATACTAATATTATATTAATACTACCAATACTAATATTATATTAATACTAATACTACTACTAATGCTGTTCCTGCTGCCACTGCTGCTGTTACTATTACTAATAGTACTGCCAATCCTTCTACTACTGACAGTACTGCTACTAACACCACTAATACTACCAATACTAATATTATATTAATACTACCAATACTAATATTATATTAATACTACCAATACTAATATTATATTAATACTACCAATACTAATATTATATTAATACTAATACTACTACTAATGCTGTTCCTGCTACCACTGCTGCTGTTACTATTACTAATAGTACTGCCAATCCTTCTACTACTGACAGTACTGCTACTAACACCACTAATACTACCAATACTAATATTATATTAATACTAATACTACCAATACTAATATTATATTAATACTACCAATACTAATATTATATTAATACTACCAATACTAATATTATATTAATACTAATACTACCAATACTAATATTATATTAATACTACCAATACTAATATTATATTAATACTACCAATACTAATATTATATTAATACTACCAATACTAATATTATATTAATACTAATACTACCAATACTATTATATTAATACTAATACTACCAATACTAATATTATATTAATACTAATACTACCAATACTAATATTATATTAATACTACCAATACTAATATTATATTAATACTACCAATACTAATATTATATTAATACTAATACTACCAATACTATTATATTAATACTAATACTACCAATACTAATATTATATTAACACTACTGTTCCTGCTACCACTGCTGCTGTTACTATTACTAATAGTACTGCCAATCCTTCTACTACTGACAGTACTGCTACTAACACCACTAATACTACCAATACTAATATTATATTAATACTAATACTACCAATACTATTATATTAATACTAATACTACTACTAATGCTGTTCCTGCTACCACTGCTGCTGTTACTATTACCGATAGTACTGCCAATCCTTCTACTACTGACAGTACTGCTACTAACACCACTAATACTACCAATACTAATATTATATTAATACTACTGTTCCTGCTACCACTGCTGCTGTTACTATTACTGATAGTACTGCCAAAACTTTTACTGCCACTACTGGTAACGCAGCTGCACTACTACCTACACTGCTACTACTACTGGCTCTGCAACTGCTAGTAGTACCACTACATATGCTGCTACTGCCAGGAGTAATGTTACCAACTAGTATACTGCAAAGAGAAAGTACAATAAAAAAAGAGACTACAGCACAGAGCTTGGAAAGAGGGCCCTTTTCACAATAAGGAATATCATGAAGTCAGATAAGCATTTGGACAAGAAAACCCAAAGCCCTCAAGTCAAACGCCATGTGTTCTTGTTAGATCAGATCTCCGTACTGCTGAGTGTAAATAGGTTTCTCGCTCGCAGCCATAAAGTTAACAAAAAAGGGGAAACAAAACAGAACAGAACAGAAAGCCATCCTCTGAGCAGCAAGTGCCAATGCAAAGCTTTGAGGCCGTGCGACTAGAAGCTGCCCGTTTGTTTAGATGTCCGGCTGTTGTCTGTGGATCAGCTTGTGCCTGTGAGTCATCTGTCTGAATGCATCATCACTTCCTTATTGCGAGCAGCTTTTGTTCAAGTTCATTAAGTGAAAGCCTTTCGTGGGTATGACCTTTCTGCAAAGTCAATGGATTTCACAGATGACGGTCAATGAACTCCAGGTGCATTTTCTTGCGGCAAACAAATGTTTTAACTAACTCCACAGTCGGACATTACTTAGATTGGACTAAGACAAATCGCTTCATGCAAGGTGACCACCGGCTGGACAGAAGATTTCAGTTTATTAAAGGGAGGGGTCTTGCCTTTGACAGAGAGGACATGATCAGCAAAGCTCCCAGTAATGTATTCTTTTATTTCTCCATATCTGTTTCTACAAGTTCACTGTAGTGTGATAACACCACTAATACAGCCAATGTTACTACTAACAGTACTGCTACTAACACTATTACTACTAATGCTACTACTGACATCACTCCTAATGTTACTACTAACAGTACTGCTACTAACACCACCATTACTACTAATGCTACTGACATCACTCCTAATGTTACTACTAACAGTACTGCTACTAACACTATTACTACTAATGCTACTACTGACATCACTCCTAATGTTACTACTAACAGTACTGCTACTAACACCACCATTACTACCAACATCACTCCTAATGTTACTACTAACAGTACTGCTACTAACACCACCATTACTACCAACATCACTCCTAATGTTACTACTAACACCACCATTACTACCAACATCACTCCTAATGTTACTACTAACAGTACTGCTACTAACACCATCATTACTACCAATGCTACAACTGACATCACTCCTAATGTTACTACTAACACCACCATTACTACCAATGCTACTTCTGACATCACTCCTAATGTTACTACTAACACCACCATTACTACCAATGCTACTTCTGACATCACTACTAATGCTATTCCTACTAAAAACACGACTGACATCACTGCTATTGTTACTCCTAGAGATAGCACTGCTAACACCACCATTACTACCAATGCTACTACTAAAATCACTCCTAATGCTATTCCTACCTAAAGCACTATGAGTGATATCACTGCTAATGTTACTCTCAGAGACAGTACCGCTAACACCACTAATACTGCTAACACTACTACTGATATTACTTCTAACACTACTACTATTAACAGTACTGCTTACACCACCATTACTACCAATGCTACTACTGACATCACTCCTAATGCTATTCCTACTAAAACCACTACGACCGATATCACTGCTAATGTTACTCTTATTGAGACAGTACTGCTAAAACCACTAATACTGCTACTACTGATATTACTGCTAATGCTGCTACTAATGCTGATGCTACAGCTAATGCTACTACTATCGCTACTAAAATAATATTATTGCCAATACTGCTACTCATATCACAATAAAACTACAATCAACGTCACAGGTCACATGTGCTGAGGAAATTAATATTAAGACAGGAAAACCAATGCAGCTGTGACAGAAAACATAACATTACGGAGTTAAAACCCAGAACACATGCTAACTGATGATGAAATAGTTTAATATGCAGAGTATAGTGAAAACACTGAATTAGATATCAGACTGTTATGTGCATTGAAGTTATCACTGTATAAAAACTATTAATGGAAAACCGATGCCAGGCTTGTATGGCAGTGCACAGTAGTGTAAATACTTGTTCGCTCACTCGAGCTGCATTACATTATATCGATTATACCTCGACAGCATTCCTGTATGTCCGGAGGAAATCTCTCCAGTACAGCAAACGCAGCACCTGCGCATTTACAGGCACTTAAAGCGCCAGTGCAAACAGGCGGAACTGAAGGAACTTATTTATAATTTAACCAAACCAGCCACCCGACTGTGTCGTTATTCCATTTGAAAGAGGCTTGTCGAGATAAAACATTTGGAAAAATACAGCATTTCCAGCGTTTTGAACAATAAGCTGCGTGTAAGGGGTTGCTGAAGTTGCTTGGGGCTCCGAAAGTGGTGCGATTCCATATACATAATTAATTCTGTGAAGCGAAACGCCGAGCGCAACCTTCTAAACTTTCTGAAGCGAGAGGACGGAGATATAGGCTGTATGTGCTTAGTGGTGGGGGAGGGGAGGGGGGTTCATTAAAATATGATCCAGAGGATCCCCCAGCGTGCGCCCAAATCAAAGAGTCCATTTTCGCAACACTTAACTAACAAACCTCTAAAGCTTAATCACGATTACAGAACACTCTTCAGAGGAAGGACAAACAGGACTGAAGTGGTGTTGATCTGGGGGGGATGTCTTTGAAGCACGGCTTTAATAGATGGAGGCCAACCGAGTTTTAAAACCTGAACCTTTACTGCCTTTCATTAACCGCCATAAAGAGCAAGAGAGAGGGAGAGAGAAAGAGAAAGAATGAGAGAAAAGGGGAATGAGGAAAAAATGGAAAGGGAAAGAGAAAAGGTTAAAGAGAGAGAAAAGGAAAGAGAAAAGGGGAGCAAGAAAGAGCTAGCGAGAGAGCGTAAGCGCAAGCTAAAGAGAGGGAGAGAGCTAGAGAGCACAAAAATGGGAAAGAGAGCTAAGAACAGAGACAGCGATAAACAGAGACCGAGAGAGACAGAGAGCGAGAAAGAGAGCAAGCAACAGAGATAGAGAGCGAGAAACAGACAGAGAAAGCGAGAAAGAGAGCGATAAACAGACAGAGAAAGCGAGAAAGAGAGCGAGAAACAGACAGAGAAAGCGAGAAAGAGAGCGAGAAACAGATAGAGAAAGCGAGACAGAGCAAGAAACAGAGATAGAGCGCGAGAAACAGAGAGAGCGAGCGAGAAACAGAGAGCGAGAAACAGACAGAGAAAGCGAGAAAGACAGAGTAAGCGAGAAAGAGCGAGAAACAGAGATAGAGAGCGAGAAACAGATAGAGAAAGCGAGACAGAGCAAGAAACAGAGATAGAGAGCGAGAAACAGAGAGAGCGTGAAACAGACAGAGAGCGAGAGAGAGACAGAGCGTGAGAGAGAGACAGAGCGCGCGCGAGAGAAAGACAGAGCGCGCGCGAGGGAGACAGAGCGCGAGAGAGAGAGACAGAGCGCGAGAGAGAGACAGAGAGAGAGACAGAGAGAGAGACAGAGAGAGAGAGACAGAGACAGAGCGCGAGAGAGAGAGACAGAGCGCGCGAGAGAGACAGAGCGCGCGCGAGAGAGACAGAGCGCGCGCGAGAGAGACAGAGCGCGCGCGAGAGAGACAGAGCGCGAGAGAGAGACAGAGAGAGAGAGAGAGAGACAGAGCGCGAGAGAGAGAGACAGAGCGCGAGAGAGAGACAGAGAGAGACAGAGAAAGAGAGAGAGAGACAGAGCGCGAGAGAGAGACAGAGAGAGAGAGAGAAAGAGAGAGAGAGAAAGAGACAGAGCGCGAGAGAGAGAGACAGAGCGCGAGAGAGAGACAGAGAAAGAGAGAGAGAGAGAGAGAGACAGAGCGCGAGAGAGAGACAGAGAGAGACAGAGAAAGAGAGAGAGAGAGACAGAGCGCGAGAGAGAGACAGAGAGAGAGAGAGAAAGAGAGAGAGAGAGAGACAGAGCGCGAGAGAGAGAAAGAGAGAGAGAGAGAGAGAGACAGAGCGCGAGAGAGAGACAGAGAGAGAGAGAGAAAGAGAGAGAGAGAGACAGAGCGAGACAGAGAAAGAGAGAGAGAGAGACAGAGCGCGAGAGAGAGACAGAGAGAGAGAGAGAAAGAGAGAGAGACAGAGCGAGACAGAGAAAGAGAGAGACAGAGCGCGAGAGAGAGACAGAGAGAGAGAGAGAGAGAGAGAGACAGAGCGCGAGAGAGAGACGTGCAGAGAAATAAAGTGCAAGGTCGGGTCGTACTTCATGCAAATTCCAGAACTGGCATTTGACCATTTTATTTCCTGGAAGTTGTGGCTGTTAATTTTACGAGCTTGCCAAGATGCTGGAGGGTTCATGACAAATTCCTTTAACGACATTCAATTCCAAATCTGGCTGCTCCGCTCCAACAAGACGCTGAAAAAATGTAATAAATAAGTAAATGAATTATACATAATGGCCTTCACAGTCTGCTTCACCCGTTGCGGTCCTTTTGCTACCCTGACAGGACGTTTTATGCCACATGGCAGAAAGCTAAAGATCCACAAACTCAGAAAATCAGCCTTCAGTAATTAACAGCACAACAGCGGCCGGATCAGGCTCGCCCAACAACGTCTGCACGAAGAGAAGCCTAGACCCGCTCAAACAGAGAGCTAGCAAATCTAGGCTAACGTTCATTACTGGAAACAAACTCAAACCAGAGTCTACACTCCCAACCAGGCTCCCGCCGAGGGCTCTAGCTGCACTGCGGATGCAGAGTTAGTGGCACTAGGTTTATTTTTGGTGGTGCTCCTGGGGAGGCACAGTGGGTAGCTCTGCCACCTCACAGCAAGAGGGGTCTGGGTTCGAATCCCATGCAGGGCGACCAGGGTCCTCTTGGCATGGTCTCCCAGTGTCTGTGTGGGTTTACTCCCACAGTCCAAGCAGTCAGGCGAACTGGAGATGCTTAATCACCTCCTAGGTGTGAGTGTGTGTCAGTGCTTAGATCAGTGTATCTATCCGGCAGACTGGTGGCCTGTCCAGGACGTTCCTCGTAGTCTGACTAATGAGCACTGGGATCAGCTCCAGCACCCCTCCCAGTGACCCAGAAGGATAAGCCGGTTGGAAGATAAGTGAGTGGTTGTGTTTGTGTTGTCATCTCTACTCTAATCAATGAACGTTGGCATGAAGCTTGGAGGAAGTTAGATACTTTGAGTTCTTTCATTTCACAGTCCTATTTAAAGGAAAGTACATTCATTTACATTTAGAATTACACAGCGAGGTACCTAATGCACCATCTCTCAAATTAGACGATGATTATATCAGAGTTATCTGTGAGCAGCCATACCATGTAGAACGCATCACAGCAAGAGTGCCGCTAAACATCAAGCGCAAGCTTGTTTTACAGTCCACTTCTACAGATCTAATGGAATTAAACGTTCAACCTCATTTAGTGCAGTAATCACATTCGGAATCGGTGAACTTCACAGATTTGTTTTCGAGTTAAAGACGCGCGAGGAAAAAAATAAGTTACAATGGTGGTCACTAAACCTGATCATGAAGATCTACCTTCCTGTGGAGCCCAATTTCAACCACGATCAGCCACACCCGCTCCGGCTAATTAACATCCCCAGACGTCCTGAACTAATCTCAGCAGGAAGGAAGATCTCCAGTAGTAACATGAGCCGAGGTAAGAGATGATTAGCCATTATCTATCGATGCAAGGTTAGCCCGGACTCTTTCAATGCAACTTCCGAGACTTTAACAGTGATTATAAATACACTGATGCAATAGTTTGGCCAGCTTTGAGAATTTAAGTCTGTCCCCATTCACACAGACACAAGTCTGCAACCTACAGCCCAGTGAAGACTTTCCTATACAGACTTTAGTGGCAGGTGGTGGACCAACATTCAATTTTATGAAAATTAAAATTAAATAAAAAGTAGTTGAGCAAATTTTAACTTTATGCTAATTAGGAACGAAGCAATGTGGCGATAACCAATAGGAATTGAGCATTGATCTCCCGCTTTATCTACGCCACCATGAAACGGTTCACTCCTTTTATGATTCCTGGATAACTGTTTCTACAAGAGAAGCAAGAGGAACACGTCCTTGCAAACAAACGCAGTTTTTAGTCATCTTGACAGCACAGACAGTGATGCTCTACGCAAGGACAGCATTTTTAGACAAGCTATTTCGCCCCAGGATTTTTATTTTTAGCAGGAACACGTCTGATTAGTGATAAAAACTGTCCGGTAGGGTCCGATTTGTGGTAAAACTGGGTGGTAGGGTCTGATTTGAGGTAAAACTGGGCAGGAAGGTGTGATGTGTGTTAAAAACTGGGCGGGAAGGTGTGATGTGTGTTAAAAACTGGGCGGGAAGGTGTGATGTGTGTTAAAAACTGGGCGGGAAGGTGTGATGTGTGTTAAAAACTGGGCGGGAAGGTGTGATTTGTGGTAAAAACTGGGCGGGAAGGTGTGATTTGTGGTAAAACTGGGCGGGAAGGTGTGATTTGTGGTAAAACTGGGCAGGAAGGTGTGATTTGTGGTAAAACTGGGCAGGAAGGTGTGATTTGTGGTAAAAACTGGGCGGGAAGGTGTGATTTGTGGTAAAAACTGGGCGGGAAGGTGTGATTCGTGGTAAAAACTGGGCGGGAAGGTGTGATTTGTGGTAAAAACTGGGTGGCAAGGTGTGATTTGTGGTAAAAACTGGGTGGCAAGGTGTGATTTGTGGTAAAACTGGGCAGGAAGGTGTGATTTGTGGTAAAACTGGGCAGGAAGGTGTGATTTGTGGTAAAAACTGGGCGGGAAGGTGTGATTTGTGGTAAAAACTGGGCGGGAAGGTGTGATGTGGTAAAAACTGGGCGGGAAGGTGTGATTTGTGGTAAAAACTGGGCGGGAAGGTGTGATTTGTGGTAAAAACTGGGCGGGAAGGTGTGATGTGTGTTAAAAACTGGGCGGGAAGGTGTGATGTGTGTTAAAAACTGGGCGGGAAGGTGTGATTTGTGGTAAAAACTGGGCAGGAAGGTGTGATTTGTGGTAAAAACTGGGCGGGAAGGTGTGATGTGTGTTAAAAACTGGGCGGGAAGGTGTGATTTGTGGTAAAAACTGGGCGGGAAGGTGTGATTTGTGGTAAAAACTGGGTGGGAAGGTGTGATTTGTGGTAAAACTGGGCAGGAAGGTGTGATTTGTGGTAAAACTGGGCAGGAAGGTGTGATTTGTGGTAAAACTGGGCAGGAAGGTGTGATTTGTGGTAAAAACTGGGCGGGAAGGTGTGATTTGTGGTAAAAACTGGGCGGGAAGGTGTGATTCGTGGTAAAAACTGGGCGGGAAGGTGTGATTTGTGGTAAAAACTGGGTGGCAAGGTGTGATTTGTGGTAAAAACTGGGTGGCAAGGTGTGATTTGTGGTAAAACTGGGCAGGAAGGTGTGATTTGTGGTAAAACTGGGCAGGAAGGTGTGATTTGTGGTAAAAACTGGGCGGGAAGGTGTGATTTGTGGTAAAAACTGGGCGGGAAGGTGTGATGTGGTAAAAACTGGGCGGGAAGGTGTGATTTGTGGTAAAAACTGGGTGGGAAGGTGTGATTTGTGGTAAAACTGGGCAGGAAGGTGTGATTTGTGGTAAAAACTGGGCGGGAAGGTGTGATGTGTGTTAAAAACTGGGCGGGAAGGTGTGATGTGTGTTAAAAACTGGGCGGGAAGGTGTGATTTGTGGTAAAAACTGGGCAGGAAGGTGTGATTTGTGGTAAAAACTGGGCGGGAAGGTGTGATGTGTGTTAAAAACTGGGCGGGAAGGTGTGATGTGTGTTAAAAACTGGGCGGGAAGGTGTGATTTGTGGTAAAAACTGGGCAGGAAGGTGTGATTTGTGGTAAAAACTGGGCAGGAAGGTGTGATTTGTGGTAAAAACTGGGCAGGAAGGTGTGATTTGTGGTAAAAACTGGGCGGGAAGGTGTGATGTGTGTTAAAAACTGGGCGGGAAGGTGTGATTTGTGGTAAAAACTGGGCGGGAAGGTGTGATTTGTGGTAAAAACTGGGCGGGAAGGTGTGATTTGTGGTAAAACTGGGCAGGAAGGTGTGATTTGTGGTAAAAACTGGGCGGGAAGGTGTGATGTGTGGTAAAAACTGGGCGGGAAAGTGTGATTTGTGGTAAAAACTGGGTGGGAAGGTGTGATTTGTGGTAAAACTGGGCGGGAAGGTGTGATGTGTGGTAAAAACTGGGTGGGAAGGTGTGATGTGTGTTAAAAACTGGGTGGGAAGGTGTGATTTGTGGTAAAACTGGGCGGGAAGGTGTGACTTGTGGTAAAAACTGGGTGGGAAGGTGTGATGTGTGTTAAAAACTGGGCGGGAAGGTGTGATTTGTGGTAAAACTGGGTGGGAAGGTGTGATTTGTGGTAAAACTGGGCGGGAAGGTGTGATTTGTGGTAAAAACTGTGCAATAGGGTCTGATTTGTGACTATTAAGTGCCTTTGTTTACGTACATGACACATGACTAATTACTTCTCTCAACCTGTAATGGGATTAACTTCATTCTGGGAAGATAACCTCGCTATTAATTACTTCCAAGATAAACTTGAAAACCCAAACAAATCAGTATCATCTGAGGAGTAGAGGGGAAGGGATGCTCTCCTCTCCTCTAAATGGAAGTTGAAAGACTTCAGACTACTTTAAAGATGCATTTTAAGCTTTCCACCTACTCTAAATGTTGTGTTCTTGTTCTGGGTTTAATTTAAAGCACTAAGAGCAAACTTCTAAGCTGTACCAGAGACTTGATGAAATGCGAATGGAAAAGTGGTTTACAGAGAAAGTCTCCAGCATCCAGTGAAGGAGTCATTAAGGAAGGTCAAGGATTATGTGCCGCTGGCAAGAGAAGCCCCGCCTCGTTGTGGAGATCTGTGCAAGCACAGGGGCCAGAAAACTTATGTTGTTTGTATACCGTTGAACCAAAATGGCACGAAAATCATCAAACAGCTTCTGTGAGACTTTAACAGTGATTTCAGATAAACTGAAGCAATCATTTGACCAGTTTTCAGCTTATGGGTCTCTCCCCATTCAAAGAGACAGGAGTCTGGAACTAACAGCCCAATGAAGACTTCCCTATAACAGTGGTGTCCCAAACAGAAGGCCTGTTGCCCCTCTGCATGTCCAGTAGGGTACTACAATAACAGTAAGAAATAATACAAAGCATTATAGAGTGGCTTTGTTTACGTACACGACACATGACTAATCACTTCTCTCAACCTGTAATGGGATTAACTTCATTCTGGGAAGATAACCTCGCTATTAATTACTTCCAAGATAATCTCAAAAACCTAAACAAATCTGTTTCAGTTGAGGAGTAGAATGGAAGCCCCAACACTCCATTATGTTCTCCTCTCCTTTAAATGTAGCTTGAAAGACTTCAGATTGCTGTAAACACACTGTGTCTTGCTCTGAGTAATTATTTAATGCACTAATAGCACAATAGGCACTCAGGGAAACCGAGCAGTGCTGCAAGTCACCACGCGCCGTTGGAAGCGTTTGCATCCTCCCTCGTGAGGACAGTGGGGTCTTCCCCTGAAGGACGTCTCAGAGGGCATTCGAGAAGGTTCCAATGTCCTGTGCGTGATCAGATTGTGTCGTGCGGGCCCCCTTCCCTCCCCCTCAAGCCAACCTCCACCACCACCTCCTTCGAAAAGCCTCCGAGTGCTCTCCCCATCGGCCGGGCCATCATTAATATAAAACACTAAATTATATCAATCATCGCTGCCTTCCTGCGCCAGAGCAAACTCACTGCAGAGAGAGCCAGGAGGCAGGGAGGAGATTAGCAGGGAGGAAAAGAGAGAGGAAGAGAGGAACGGATGAGTGCAAGAGAGAGGGCATATGAAAGAGAGCGAGAGGAAGGAAAGAAACGCGATGAGAGGGGAACGAGGAGACCGCGAAAGGACTGAAGAGAGAAGAGGGCAGAAAGGATCGAGAGGGAGGAGAAGGAAGAGAGCGAGAGCGAAAGAGAGCGCAGCGAGGAGATAGGGCGGTGGAGGAGGGTGAGCGGAGGATAAGAGTGCTGAGGAACAGCGCCCTGTTAAAATGAAACCTCCTAAGCATACTAATGAGGGGCCGCGGCGCTCGGGCCAGTGAAAGCTCCGCTTGTGCACACGTTCAGCTGCTGAATTCAGCCACGCTGGACAGGAAACGCACTACAGCCAGTACATGATGCGCACACACAGCAAAACACAGGAGCGGCTACTGCTGCTATCAGCCATCACTGAGGTCGGACTGTGGAGAACTGCTCACCTGGCTTTAGGGCTCGCTGGAGCCTGATGTAACACATGAGCACTGTTAAAGCTTCCACGCCCATATATGGAAACTACGAACCAAGCATATTTACATATATCCATTAAACACATCATCAGAAGAACAGTAAGAACAGTGCTTAAACAAAACAGGACAGCAAGTTGAGGGGGTAATGCTAGGAGGGTGATATCGATGGGTACCAGGCTGTATATCTCATCAAGCAGAGAGCGTGAGCACTGGTGAGCTAACGGTATGTTTGCTAACTCAGACGTTACAGCTTTTGTCAGGATTAGCTCGACACATTACCAGAACATAAAAGGTCCAACATCACTTTATCTTAACCATCTACTGGCGAAGGCTGTCTGAGATACTGAGAAATCGATAGAAAGACAAGACGTGATGACCTTCTCTTCTAATAACATATACACTACGGTAGACAACAATAGGACATAGAAGCATCACCGCCTCGACCAGCTTTCAGCTTCATTTAAGCCTTGCTCTGCACCACTCTTCCAATATAGCGTCTGATATTCTTCCCACCAGTTTTAATACTTCACACAAGATTTTTTTTAAACGGTGAGCTGCATGACACAAACCCATTCAGCCTACAGCAGTTTAGCCCCGCCCATTAAATGAGCTCTGTTCCGATTGGCTGCCCTGTAATGTGCTCTAATCAAAAAGCAGGCCCCACCCACACATAATAAATGGATTAAGGAGGTAATCGGTTATATCCAACTGGAAAAGATCAAATTCACTTTAAGTTTTTTGACACTTGGTTACCCTTGGTAACATACTTTGAAGGTTTGCAAATATCCGATTGGAATGAAACTTGATATATTTCTGTATTATATATATCAGATATTTAACTGGCCCCGAAGAGTATCTTTGTTAAAGATTATCATCGTCTTAGCTTATTTATTTATATATTTTTTATTTATTTATATATTCATTTATTAACTTTTTTTGTTTATCTTTTCTTTATGTAGTTAACAATGTTATGCTTCAAACGGATAGGAGAGGCACAAGAAGTTGTATTGTGTAATGGTATAATGTTAATGTCTGAACTTGTAGAACCAATAAACAGAATATACATAAAAAAGCAGCCCAGGCTGAAACACTACTTATATGGTCACTGAGTGGGCGGGGCTTAACTGCAGCAGTCTGAATAGACGGGCATTAGCAAACGAGCTGCTTTTTTTGTGACATCACAAAAACAATGAGCTGATCTGGTAAATCATTTTCCATATATGGAGTAAAGAGCGAGTTCGGAGACTCTTATTTTAAAAAGTGATGCAAATTCGTTTTTCCACATACTATATCACAGTGTGTTACTTTGGAAAGGAGGTAAAACTAAGGTACCACACTATCCCAAACACTGTTTCCACACAAGCAGACGGTTCAAAACTGAGCTGGTGAAACAAAACAGAACCTCACGTCAACAGGTCTGTGGGGAATTTCTTTCCCCCTACCTAGAGGCGCTCTTCTAGGCTGTAGTGGCGTCCGGTTAATTTAAGTCCAGGCTATCCTCAAGGCTAATTCGGCATTCACCCATCACCCTTACAGTCAGCGGCATGATACAAGCCTACTCAGCATACAGTAGTTTAGCCCCGCCCATTAAATGAGCTCTGTTCCGATTGGCTGCGCTTCAATTAAAAAAGCAGCCCGGGATGAAACACTACTTGTATAGCCAGTGTGAGTGGGCGGGGCTTAACTGCAGCAGTCTGAATAGACGGGTATTGGCAAATGAGTTGCTTTTTTTGTGACATCACAAAAACAATGGGCTGATCTTGTCAATCATTCTCCATATATGGATGAAGGAGCGAGCTTTAAGACATACATCTTCAAATCAACATCTAATGTGAGGACATGAACGGTGGCTACATCAGTGTGTGACTTTGGAAGGGAGGTAAAACCAAGATACCACGTTACCCCAAACCAGTCGGTTCCCAACTGAGCTGGTGAAACAAAACAGAACCTCACGTCAACAGGTCTGTGGGGAATTTCTTTCCCCCTACCTAGAGGTGCTCTTCTAGGCTGTAGTGGTGTCCAGTTAATTTATGCCCAGGCTATCCTCAAGACTAATTCTGCATTCACCCATCATCCTCTCTCCGGCGTTTGGAAAAAGCGAGCAGCTGTAGCTCGGGGAGATGAAGGGAAAGTGCTGCCTGTGGAAAAGTTCAAGCAGATACGCCACTAGAACATGATTACTTACAGTGACCTTCCAGCCAATCTTCAGCATCGCCTGCGACAGCACTAAACGAAGCTGCACGAAGCTGCTGCGGTGGCGAGGTCACAGTTTAAATCAGCACAGGATCTGCACACAATGTTTTCAGCATCGGAAGATGTTGTTCCTTTCAGCGGCGCAACAGGGGGAACGTATACATAATTTAACTCCAACATATCAGGCTTCTTTTCTGAGACAGATTAGCAACGGCATTAAAAACGACTTGTCTAAGAAGAATCCCTTAACGAGCGTAATTCAGACCGAGACTGCGCTTAATTCCTGTTCAGACAAATTCTTATTACTGTAGATTTACATGAGCCCGAGATGTACAACCGAGTCTGTGCTCATTAACTGTCTGGGAGTCTGAGTAAATCTGTCACTGGGAGAGAGAACTGCCGCACTGAAAAAGTAAATGTCAACTCCCATTCTCAACCCACAGCCAGGCAATGTAATCTCTTTAACACGCAAACCTCTGCTATTGATCTCCGTGTCAGTTTCTACTGTTTCATTAACTCGTTCGATGCTCTAGTGACGGCTTTAAGAAGAGTCAAAAATCTTAGGACACCCTTTTATTTCAGAAACAAAAGGGAAAATGATGTATCTGAATACTCAGTAAGGAATGGGAGAGGAGCCCATTCCTTCTTGAAAGCCACCATATTGGATCAAGGGCAGGCTTTTCCAATGGGAAGGTGGTGTTACAACCCCTGGTCGTTATAGCCATTTGTTTTAAAGTCTATTGGCGGCCATGTTGTGTATTGTGTATTTCTAAGTGCATTGCGTGCAAGTCCATGATTGACCACTAGGGGGAGCCTGGTGGCGTATAAGATCATCAAGCAGCCAACTTGGGAGACGTTCAGGGTTCTCTCCTTTGACCTGACTTGGAACAACTCCTGCCTAGACCAGCCCGGCAGTTCCACCACAGCTACAGCTTTGTTAGATTCCCTAAGACCTCTTTGAGACGTAGGGGACGGGTACCTTTTTGTTTATCTACCCTTTTCCCCTGTTTTGTGGTAGGGAGGTAGGGGCAGTTGGGAGAGTTTGGGGTAGTTTTGTGTATTTTTGTTTGCTTTGTTTTCAGGTTTAGTTAGATTTCTCTCTTTAGTTGTTTTGGAGTTTGCCCGTCCCTGAAGCCACTGTCCCATCCATCACTCATTTGTTGACAGTAAACTTGCACCTTTCTGGTTTTAACAGTGTCCGGTGTTTGGTCTGGCAGAGGTCAGGGGAGAGAACCCACTCTCAATTTCAGTTACGGCCTGACCCTAGACCAGGTCGTAACAGTGGTCATGTAGCATATCAAAGAAGACCTCAGAAATCGATTGATGCAATCAGATTTGCAATACCTCTTGTGCAGCCATATTAAACAACAGATCTGTGTTCAGCACCAAGGACAGCACCCTGAACATGTTCAATGTGGTGGTTGCTGCAGCTTTCTGTGTTGATAACGTTTAAACCACAAGAGATGTTGCAAATCTGAGGGCATCAATCCATTTCTGAGACAGTTCTGGTCTTCTTTGATCTGCTGCATGACCACCTTTCAGTTGGAAAAACTTGCCCTTGATCCAATATTGAGACTTGAGATGGTGGCCATGTTCGGGACATAACCTAAAAGATAGGCCCCCTCACCTATCACTAGCTGAGTATTCAGATACGTCATTTTCCCGTTCGTTTCTGAGACTTTTGACTCACTCCGTTTCTTAAAGCCGCCCCTAGAACATCAAACGAGTTAATGAAACAGATCTTGATCCAATATGGCGGTTTTCGAGATGGTGGCCATGTTCGAGACCTACCCTCTATAACAAATACACAGCAGACTGTTAGCATCCGAGTTTAAACGACTTTCTGCTTCCCTGCTCGCCAAAACACACGCTTTCCTTCTGCCCCCCTGCATATAAGCTATTTCTCCAAAGTGTGGATGTCTGATTGCGTCTGAGAATTGTTTTCACTTCGTTTGCTTTGGTCCAGGAAATATCTTCCTGCCGCCACTGCATGAATAACTCATATGCACAGTCAGAAGGATGTAAATGTGCTCTGCAGAAAAAAGAAAGCTACACCCTTTCCCGTTCTCTGGCCCTCTGCGCACATCGGGTCTGTGCAAAGCTTCAACGAATTCTCTCTCCACAAAGCTCCAGCTGCATAAAAAAATAAAAATCACTTTCTGGGGGGGACGAGACCTCCAGCAAGCAGAAACGGTCCTGATCAGGGAGGCATGTGAGGCGTCGAACCAAAGAGAAAGAATCGGCGCGGCGGCGTTAAGAAGATCCCGCCATAAAGAAAAGTTGGAAGGTCAGAGCACATCGCTGAAAATGCCATGCGGCCTGCCGAACTGCAGCGCTAACGGGCGGGGGTGGACGACAGGGTCTACACACCGTTCTGACCTTTCCCTGCACGTCGCTGGCAAGAAATGCCACCCTTTCCAAAAACCTTCGCTGACCACGCAGCATTCTAATGCAGTCCAGGACCGGGATGATCAATCAGGCTTTGTGTGACGGGATATATCGAGAAAAAAACTGGGAAAAAAGTTGTACGGTTTAAAAACGGTAACAAAATGGAACGCAACCTGAATTTGTATTGATTATTAACGGTTCACGCTGTTCAGAAAATTAACTACCCACATTATATGTACACACACACACACACACACACACACACACACACACACACACAGGACCATTCTTTATAAAATGATACACGGCAGCTGATGTTACATGGCGTAAATAAATAAATAAACAGGCTCCACATTTGGACTCCAATTACAAAGACATTTCTATGGAAGGCATTTATGTTAATATGACTACAAAGAAAAAAGCTAACAGGGTCCAACAACACTTCGCCAGCAGTTATCAGTCAAGTCTAAACATCAGCCGATATCTGCAGATGCCATGTCAAAAGTAGAGATGGACTGATCAGCGTTTTTGAGGCCGATTCCGATCGCATAGCTGTAAATACCGAAATTAGGCTCATTTGTTTAACGCCATCGATCGGCTCTCGGGATCGGCTCTAAATTGGAGAGATATCGACCGATCACCGATTGCATATTTTGATACCGATACATAGCCAATCGATCCTTCCATCTCTAGTCAAAAGACCCTCCTCTTCTATCCAGGTAGACATGAAAAAAAAAAGGTAAATACATTGAACACCAGACCCACATAAATAGTTTCATTTCTCCTGTTTAAGGAGGTGCTAGAGGAACGCTAGCAGGTCAGAGGAGCTGTCTGGAGACGAGCCAGAAGCGGCGTACCATTTTCATAAAGAAAAGAAAAGGAAAAGTCATCCCGTCAGCAGAATCTCCCCTCATGACTTTGCAGTGCCTCTGTCATAAGGTGCATCTGCTTTAGACACAGACCACCATGTACAGAGAGAGAGAGAAAAAGAGAGGCATATATATATATATATGAGAGAGAGAGAGACAGAGAGAGTGAGTGACTGTGTGAGTAATACAGTGAAAGAATGAGAGCAGCAGACAGCGAGAGGTTTAGACGTTCCATCTTCTATCACACCTGCTTGACTGCTGCTGGCTGACGGCCTGACCTGGGCTGTATTTATAGACAGAGCAAACAACTCAAACAGCAACAGCTGGACATCAGTGGACAACTGCAGTCAACCGCACGTTGTTTTCTCAAAAGAAAAAACTCAACATCTGTTTTGTCTGATGAAAAAGATTTTTTCAGCTCTCATCTCAATCATTTTCACTGCAGCTAAATAAGACTGAACTTCATTTCTTTATATTCTGGTACCAAAAGGTTTACTTCGTATTTACTACTTATAAACTATGAATTACTTTTATATCTTTCTCCTTTGTTCCAACAGAGGTGATACTGTTGTGAACATTTCTTAACTGCTATAAGCATGTTTATACAGATGGGCACCCTGAATGCTACAGAGGTTGGGAGAAGTTTATGATTCACTGAATCTTATCATTTACGGCAGGTACCCCTAAGAAAGCTGCCCCAAACCCAGGAGATAACGACTTGATGGAACATGGAGGCAGACCTATAAGACCGTGCGGCTGCCGATACCAGGGTAGACCATGTTTTGAGAGCACCTCAAGAATAAAGCTTAAATTCTGAACTGGTCTCCCAATACAATACATACACACACACACACACACACACACACACATACATATATATATATATATATATATATATATATATATATATATATATATATATATATATATATATATATATATATATATATATACATACACACACACACACATATACACACATATATGTATGTGTATATATATGTATGTATATATATATATATATAACCTCAAGAATACATACATATGTATACTGGTAACCTCAAGAATAAAGCTTCTACTCAGCACTGGTCTCCCAATACAATACATATATATGTATACTGGTAACCTCAAGAATAAAGCTTCTACTCTGGACTGGTCTCCCAATACAATACATACATATGTATACTGGTAACCTCAAGAATAAAGCTTCTACTCAGCACTGGTCTCCCAATACAATACATATATATGTATACTGGTAACCTCAAGAATAAAGCTTCTACTCTGCACTGGTCTCCCAATACAATACATATATATGTATACTGGTAACCTCAAGAATAAAGCTTCTACTCTGCACTGGTCTCCCAATACAATACATACATATGTATACTGGTAACCTCAAGAATAAAGCTTCTACTCTGCACTGGTCTCCCAATACAATACATATATATGTATACTGGTAACCTGAAGAATAAAGCTTCTACTCTGTACTGGTCTCCCAATACAATACATATATGGGACATGCTTAGATGAGAATTAGTCACCAATACATGCATCATGGTCGCCCCATGAAAAACAAGTTCCTCCAAAATGGCAACTTTACACGAGAGGCCAAAACTCACTTTACTTTCAATGCAAGCCAATGGAACCAGAATTTTATTTTTCTTATTTTTGACCCTTTCCATTGGTTCTTTATTCATGAAATGTTTACACAATGTATACGACAGCTGCCTTGTTTAAATAACGTAGAAGAGTGACAGCGACAACAAACATGTGCGACTACATGCAGCCCATATGATATGCAAGAACATACAGCTCAGAATACACGTAAACATTTAACTCACTTGGGTGATCTGTATTCACAGTACGTGCTGGGAACAGTGGAGTACCCGAGGCAACTGAAGGGTCTTTTAAAACAAACTGTTAATATCAAAGCAGGGTATTTCTTTTCAGAGAGAGATACAAGATTCATCTGTAGTTGTAGTTTAATAGACACACTCCTAATGCACAAAGAGCAAAGGGAGCATCTCTTTATGTAGCTAATGCGTTTTATATTGCATTTAAATGGTCAGGCGGTGCTCTCCGATTTGGAGTGGGCCAAATATGAAGCCATCATGGAGCATGGCAATCAATCAGGGGACATTTGAAACAGAGCAATAATCCCCCCCCAGCATTTAACCCAGTCAATTACCCCTGCCCCTCAAAGCAAGCAGAGGAGAGGAGCAAAAAATAAAAAATAATAAATAAATAAGTAAATAAAAACCAGCAACCTCCGCAATTCTCTCCTAAACGAACCAATCAGGCCAAGCGGAACATCGAGATCGCAACTCGCTGTGACTTTCAAGGCTGGCTTTAGATAATGCAACATCAAAAAGCTCTTGGAAAACAAAAACAGGTGCCAGGCTGAACATGGGGAGCTCTAAGTTAGCAAACTTAGAGCTAATACAAGCCAGGGTAAGACCCTGCGCTGCTCACTTCAGCTTTAAAGCTTTAAGTGGATGAAAATTTTGCAGCTATTCTTCTTTGAAAGGATGTCTGAAAAGTTGAGGACATATATATATATATATATATATATATATATATATATATAAATATAAAACACACCTTACAAAGTAAGTCTACACTTAGGCAAGCTGCCCAATATGAATCCCCATCCTATATAAGATGTTATGATCTTTGCTTTTAAGTCTGCGGACACAGAATTCAATCTGTTCCTTTAAAACCTCAGCCAGGAACTACTGTAGCCCCAAGGCCAGTGCTGAACGGAAGCGGCAGAGGATTTCACATAATGGCACCACTCCAAATAAAAAGAAAGGCCTTCCCCGGTCCTCGAGTGTCCCCGCACTGCACATTTCACAGTTTCTCCAGCTGACACCTGACTCTGATAAAGAGGTGGTTAACTAGCTGATGACTCGGGTGCGCTCAAGCTGAGAAACATTACAATGGAGGCGTGCCTATCAGGAACGTTTACTATTACTTATTACCAGGGCCGCTGCGTGTTGTACATACTTCTTACGGTATCAGTTAAACCACCATACCGGGGTGCTAGAAAAGATCACTCTTTGGCTGGCTGTAGTGGTAAATTTTATAGTACTTGGCAGCCTGTTTTGACTTATATAGACAGTATGAACTCTGTTGGCTAATCAGCATCCCGCATGGAAAATATTTCACTATCCCATATTCTGTCATTCATTTTTATTTATTTTATTTAAATTGTTTTCTTTCTCTGGAACGAAGAGATATCGATTTGGTGCAGTGTGGCAAAGGGGAGTACAGTTGGAAACCTCGGGGGAGGGAGGTTTCCCCTTTTTTCCAACTCCTGCTTCCTTTTCTCTTTTTTGAAGTCTTTTCTGCACTGCATTGTTTACATATCAATAAAATAAATAAATAAGTAAAACGCCAAACCACATCTACTACATCTAGTCTGTTTGGACCGAGAGAGTCCGTCGCAAACGTGTTAAGCTTTACAACAGTCGTCACGAGCTCAGTAGATGTTTACAGCCAGCACGTTCCATGTTTACGACAGTGAGCTCAGTCTGCAGAAATCTGCCTCACGTCCAGGAGATAATGGTTAGCCTATGTGGAAGGCCGTAAAACGGGGGTATATAGGCGTGTGTGTGTGTGTTTGTGTGTTTGACTTAAGACTTCATTCAGGAGCAGTGCGCTCAATAACATACCATCACATCCCACACTGGGGTTCTCTCTTCATTCACCAGAACAGAACTTATCTGAACACCACTTCTTGGGCTTTGGCAGTCATTGACAGCGGACATATGAAGCTGGTACGGAAAGCATCCGTCCCACCACAACTGGGGCCAATATGTATAGTGGTGTTGTCCCGCCACGTAGGTGGTGTTGGGCTGTTTGAGGTTAATTCGTACAAGGACTTTTATTATGTAAATAATAACAGCAAAAAACAGGAGAGAGGACAACACCAGAGGTGCGTCCAAAACAGCCTACTTGCCTACTACGCAGTAGCCGTGCACAGCTAGTATGTCCGAATACCTAGTAGGCATTGTTGGCTGTGTGTACGTAGCTACGGCTAGTGAACTAAGAAAATAAGATAAGATAATCCTTTATTAGTCCCACAGACAGGAAAGATAGCAAGGCACTCATTACAAACACTAGATAAATGAAGAGTACAGTATATACAATATAAATAATAAAAAGTCAAAATCTCGAGATTGTATGTACAAATAATTGCTTGTTGCTTCTTAAACTGCCGCTACAGAAGTTAGCGCCGCTTCTGAGGTAAACAATGACTGAATTCCTTCTTCTCAGAACTAAATCTCGACACTGTGCAAGTACAGATTCAGACAAAAACACATAACAGGGTCACAAAAAGTCTAAATCTGTCTTATATGAATAGTGGGATGTTTACGTTGGTGGTCTGACATCTTGCATCACAGGACGTTGGTAAGATTGTCACGAGATTGTGTGGATACTAAAACTCGCCTACTGGTCTGTCGCTCGAGCAGTACGTAGTGACTCTAATCTACAGAATCAGAAATACTTTATTGATCACAGGGGGAAACTGCAGTTTTTACAGTAGGAGCCGGTTATGTAGAAGAATAAACACTCTAATAATAATTTACAACATAAAAGAAATTTGTAGTATGTACTTATTTATAAGTCTTATAATACAACAGAAAAATAAAATTAAGTGACTGTCTATAATAATAAGTACAGATATACTGTATACAGCAGTAAGAGTTTAGAAGTAGGAAAGTTATTGCACATTGGAGTTGTTGTACATACTTAAATGATTGTTCTATTGTTATTACTGTACATGTGAGGTGTCGTACGTTAAGGGAGGAGTTATAAAGTCTGATGGTAGGAATGACCTCCTGTGGCGTTCCGTAGTGCATTTTGGCTGAATGAGTCTTACACTGAATGAGCTCCTGCGTCTAGTACCTACTGACCAGTGGGCAACCTCGGCCGCAACTCAGGTCTGCCTCCCAACAATACTCCCAACACTGAAAACGATGGGGCTTGAAGATGAGCTAGTTCTACTGCAGCACTTCGCTTAAGATGAGCATCCAGAAGCAGAGCAAGTAGTCAAACACTTCTCCGGCCTCAATTAACGGCTATCGTTTGGAACGCACCAGCCTCATGGATTTATGCACAAAGCAATCTGAGACAGTCTAATTGAGTGACCGTCCCCACTGCGGTTTCCTGACTTTGACCGTGGATGAGAACAATTCCTCAAGAAGAGCGAGAAAACGCCGCAGGGTCCTGGGCTGCTCTGAAGCCGGGGAGGAAAAGTGCACTCACCGCCTCACGTGCAGCTTTTTAATTAAGGCGTTCTGAAAGCGTGTGAAATATACATCAGAGTCGTGTCGCAGGCGGCTCTCGTGGAGGCCGAGTGCACATCAGCGCTTCTGAAGTACATCGACGCGGCATGCCTGCCAACCCAGCCAGAACATCGCCATCATCATCATCAACAACGGCCACTAACAACTAACAACGTGGCCCAGTTCTGCAGCCAGCGCGGCGCTCGGCTCTCACGCAACAACACACTCAGAGTTACTTACACGCTCTGACCGCGACGTCCTATCAAACACACGACATCACAATGAACTTCCACGCTACACAACGGGCACAGGCTCCGACAGCAGCCTCAGCAGCTCTGCCGTGAGCGGAGACGAGCTGTTACGGGTCTAGAAGAAGTACAGACATCACTTCACTCTGACTACAAACTAATCAAGCCATGAACTGCACACACATCAGATTTAACCTTCACCACCTCGTTCTGATAATAACAAACACGGCCCACAGGATTACGTCCACGTTTAATTAACACCATATCTCAACTAAGGGTCTCCCAAACTGCCCCAGAGGATCAGTATGTGGTATGTTTTAATAGATCAGCTATTCTGCAAAGGTGCCAAAAACTGAACACACAACCTGCAGCAATGACCTCCACACAGAAGGACTTTGATTTCATATATTTCACCAGTTAACAGTCTCTGATTTGGTCCTAGCATTTAACTTTTTTCCATTTTTTGGTGAGCTTAGCTCTGATTGGCTGGTTCACATTGAGACGCTGTGATGATCACAGACACAACATTTCAAAATAGACTAAATAAAATGAAGCTCTGTGTAAATAAGCTCCGCCCTCATACTGTTTAGTTAGCTGTACTAGTTACTTGGAGCTGCTAGTATGTAACGTTACCTGTACCAGCTCCTCTCTTTCATCTCCACATCAAACACAAAGTAGATTAAAGGTGTCTCTGTGAAACTTTCAGTTTAAGATGATCTGCTTCAACCAGCACACAGTGATACTCTCACACAGCATGGCTGCTACTTACAGGTTGCTGTTGGGGCTGTGATGCTAAGTAGTATAACATCATTCTGAGCTCCTCGGTAGATGCAGGGTTTGTTTTTGAAAGAGCAACAGTGTTTAAGGTTCACTGTAGGTCCAGTTCTATGTACTGAACTCTTATTATATTATTATACTAACCTAAATACAGCTATGGCACCTTTACTGTACCAGAACTGGATTATGTGCAAATAAACAGTGGACGGGAACATCATTAAGACTGAACAGCAGGTGTTCAAGCTCACTGGAGCTGCAGATACATTTGGAGTTTGTTTGTTTCATGTTAAATCCACTGCACAGTGTATTTACAGCACTTTACAAACTTCTGGAAGCACAAGTCACTGGCGCAGGTTGTATGTATTATCTGTGAATGGCGCCTCTATGACCATGGCTTAACGCCTGGCTTGTGCCGTTCACACGACATGTACTGGTTGAGCTGTAATCGCATGTCTTTCAGTTGTCGTGGCTTTCACACTACACGACTGGTCGGCAACACAGGGTCACGAATTACACGACGTTCACTCTGGAGAACCGCCGACTCTTCTGACTGCTGTCCAAGAACACACGAGAACTAAACGCATGTGAGAGCTAATGATACCACGTAGAACAAACTATTTCCAAAACAGACGTCAACAAACAAACCAGCGATATAAGTTATCCCTGCGCTGATCTGCAAAAAAGAAGAAAAAGGAACGAAGATGGATAAAGACCAGCAGGGACTGTCTGTTCTGCAGAGAGTTGGAGTTAAATATTTTATCAATGAAAACATACGTGTCGCGGTTCTCTCTCTTGGTGATCCCATTGGCTGTAGCTAGACGCTGCTGTTGACTCCCAGTCGCCGACTGGTCTAGATATTAAACATGCTAGATATTTGCCGGGCGTCCGCGATTAGTCAGCGAGTGTCTTTTTGCCGTTCAAAACCAGGCTAAAATCGTGTAGTGTGAACTAGGCATTAGTAACGGATTCAGAATTTGATCGAATTCAGAATTAATTTAACCAAACTGCACACTAGTAAGATATATACTAATGCTGCCCAAAGAAAACCAAACATTTTGAGTGGACAAAAACAGTCTTTACTTCCAATGTAAGGCAACTGTCATTTCAAGGCTCGACTACTGCAACTCGCTCCTGGCTGCTCTTCCTCTGCAGACCATCAGGCCCTTATAACTGATCCAGAATACAACAGCGAGGCTCGTCTTCAATCCTCCCAAGTTCACTCATGTCACACCACTGCTGCGCTCCCTTCACTGGTTTCCTGCAGCTGCTCGCATTCAGTTTAAAGTTCTGATGCCTACAAAGCCTAGAATGGACCAGCTCCTCTTGACCTTATGGTAATGGTCAAAAGCTGATCCGCACCTCGAGCCCTTCGCGCTTCCAGTACGGCTCGGCTTGACCCGCCATCACTCAAGATTCATGGAAGACACGCGACAAGACGCTTCTCTGTCCTGGAGCCCAGATGGTGGAACGAACTTCCACTGGCTTTCCTAACAGCAAACTCTCTCACGGTCTTCAAACACAGACTGAAGACCACCATCTCCTTGTGAAGCTCTTATAAACAGTAATCTACTGAAGTATTGGTAGAAACTGTAATTGCACTTGATCTTCTAGGAGCACTGGCTAAGTACTGCACTTATACTGTATGTAGTCTTGTATTTGTTCTCTTCTCTGTAGGTGTTTCAGTCTTGCTAGGTATTGTTTTGTGTCTAATCTTATATTTTGTTGTCTTTTTTCTAGGTATCAGCACTGGCCCTGTGTTTATGGCAGTGTTTGAGTATAAGAGTAGTCTAGACTTAAACCTGTTTGTACTAGATAGAGATTCATACTCTGACCAAACACTAAGCACTTCTGTAAGTCACTCTGCTAAATGCCGTAATTGTAAATGCAATGGAACCAGAATTATTTCCAAGCTACTCTGAAGCATTTCTATTGGTTCTATTTACTCACAATGTAAACGACAGCTGCTGCATTCAATTGATGTAGAAAAATGGAAGTCAACCAAAAATGGAGATGCTTTTCTCTGGACAGCGACTGCTGCATCATTCTGCTGTTACTGACTAACACAAAGGTGCGCTCTAAAGGTGAAATGTTTCTTCTCTGGACACGACTTCCAGTGCATGCTGGGTTTCCGCCTGAAAGAGAGCTGCTGTGTGGCTGGAGTCTCCACAGAACTCTCCTGGCAGCCAGATTTTAATGAGAAACTCTCCGGTCCGCCATCAACATAACCACACATTTAAACCCCAGGGAAAGAGAGGAGGACAGCGCTGCGCCGCAAACACACCAACCAACCAGCAAACAACAACAACAACGAGCAGCGAGGACAAACAGAAACAGAAGCAGTGGGGAAGCAGTGGGCGAGCGGTTAACCCTTGAAACAGGCGGCCGGTGCGCTTGAGCAGTAGCTTCTGGAAGAGAGCGAGGGGGGGATTTACGGCCCTGGCCGCGAGAGAAAATAGCGCCCGAGTGGCAGCGGCGGGCGTGGATGGCCGTAAATCTGCGGGGACTGAATGAAAATGGGGAGAAGTACACGGGGGCGCGGCGGCATACATCATGAGGATACCGCATGTGTGAGGAACGCACAGAGCCACCTGCTCGCACGTGCAACACGCCTGGATGTGTGTTAGCGCTGTCGCTGCGCGAGTGCTTGTGCGGAGGGGGATATTTATGCGGCGTGCGGTGGGCCACACAATTTACATAGTAAATCTCAATTACACAGCATTATTTGTTTGGCACCTCGTTCAGATAGAATTCTCCTAAGGTGCCCTGTGGAGCGCTTCTAAATTGTTAATAAACTGCAGTGCAGACCTTTCACATGTCGCTGACCTAAATCCTGCACACACCCGCTCTCTCTCTCTCCCTCCCTCCCTCTCTCTCTCTCTCTCTCTCTCTCAGCCCTTTAAACTTTTATACGGCTCTGTTACACTCATTTAACTGATTTTTAAAAACTCGTCTGAGGACTCGCGCTTGCACTCCTCTGCACAGAATAACAGCTCCGGCATGTTCTGTTCTAGTAAAAGAAACAGAGAGCGAGAGAGCGAGAGAGAAAAACACCACAAACACAGACACTGCATTACAGAGTGAGAGAGAGACAGAGTAAGAGACAGAGGCAGAATAAGAGAGTGGAAAAGAGAAGAAAAAAAGAAAGTAAAAATAAAAAAAAGGCAGAGATTAAGAAAAAAAATTAAATGTGATAAAAGAAAGAAAGAGAGCGAAGGATAGATGTAGAGAGACAGAAAGCTAAAGAGAAAGGAAGGCAGTAAAATGAGAAGGTGAGGATGAGAGGGAATAGAGAGAAAAAGGAAGAGAAAGAAACAAGAGTGGGAACATGGAAAAAGAGAAAAAGGCAGAAGAAAAAGAAGGAAGAAAGGAAGAGAAAGTGAAAGAAAAAAGAGAAAACAAGTGCAAAGAGTGAGAAACAGAATAAGAGACAAAGAAATCAAGGGAAAGATAAAGAGCAAGAAAGAAAAGGGAAGCAAGAAAGAAAGAAAAATAAATATGATAAAAAGAAAGAGGGAAGGACAGAGGTAGAGAGAACAAAAACAAAACAAAGCTTAAGAAAAAGAGAAAGGAAGGCAGTAAAATGAGAAAGTGAGGATGAGAGAGGGAATAGAGAGAAAAAGGAAGAGAAAGAAACAGAGTGGGAAAGGAAAGTTGAGAGGGGGAATATGGAAAAAGAGAAAAAGGCAAAAGAAAAAGAAAAAGAACGAAGGAAGGAAGAGAAAGAAAAAAGAAAACAAGTACAAAGAGGCGGAAACAGAACAAGAGACAGAGAAAGCACGGGAAAGATAAAGAGCAAGAAAAAAAGGGAAGCAAAGAAAGCAAGAAAGAGAAAGAAAGAAAAATAAATGTGATAAAAAGAAAGAGGGAAAGACAGAGGTAGAAAGACAGACAGAAAAGAAAGCTAAAGAAAAAGAGAAAGGAAGGCAGTAAAATGAGAAAGAGAGGGTGAGAGGGAATAGAGAGAAAAAGGAAGAAAAAGAAACGGTGGGAAAGGAAAAATGAGAGAGGGGGAATATGGAAAAAAGAAAAAGGCAGAAGAAAAAGACAAAGGAAAAGAAAAAAGGAAGGAAGAGAAAGTGAAAGAAAGGGGAAAGAAAACAAGTACAAAGAGTGAGAAACAGAACAAGAGAGAGAAAGCAAGGGAAAAATAAAGAGCAAGAAAGCAATGGAAAGCAAAGCAGGAAGAAGGAAAGAAAGCAAGAGAGAAAGAAAGAAAAATAAATATGAGAAAAAGAAAGAGAGGGAAGGACAGAAGTGGAGAGACGGAGACAGAAAAGTAAGTGAGGTTGAGAGACAGAAGAGAGAAAAAGAAAGACAGAGTAAGAAAGGAAATTAAAAGACAAGAGGGGGGAAATATAGAAAAAAAGAAAAAGCCAGAAGAAAAAGACAAAGGAAAAGAAAGAAAGAAAAAAGAAAGATGGAAGGAAGAGAAAGATAGATAGAAAGAGAGAGAAAGAAAGCAAGGGAAAAATAAAGAGCAAGAAAAGGAAAGCAAAGCAGAAAGTAGGAAAGAAAGAAAAATAAATGGCAAGAAAGAAGGAAAGTAGAAAAGAAAGCAAGAACAATAGAGAGAAAACGAAGAGAAAGATAGATAAGTAAGTAGAGACAGACAGAGAGAGAGCGAGAGCACAAGACAACACTCCATTTTCATTATGTAGAGACAAACACGAGAGAGAAAAACAGGCAGGAGGAATGAAAAGAGAGAGGGAGCGAGTGAGCGAGCGATGGAGAGATGGATGTATGATAGAGGGAGCAGGCAGAGCTGATAAGCACAGCTGAGTAATGCAATAGCCCTCTATTGTGTATTCAGTGAGTGGAGCTTTGATATGACACAGAGAGAGAGAGAGAGGGAGAGAGAGAGATACATATACACACAGAGAGAGAGAGAGAGGGAGAGAGAGAGATACAGATACACAGAGAGAGAGAGAGAGGGAGGGAGAGAGAGAGATACATATACACAGAGAGAGAGAGAGAGGGAGGGAGAGAGAGAGATACATATACACAGAGAGAGAGAGAGAGAGAGAGAGGGAGAGAGATACATATACACAGAGAGAGAGAGAGGGAGAGAGAGAGATACATATACAGAGAGAGAGAGAGAGAGGGAGAGAGAGAGATACATATACACAGAGAGAGAGAGAGAGAGAGAGGGAGAGAGAGAGATACATATACACACAGAGAGAGAGAGAGGGAGAGAGAGAGATATATATACACAGAGAGAGAGAGAGAGGGAGAGAGAGATACATATACACAGAGAGAGAGAGAGGGGGAGAGAGAGAGAGAGAGAGAGAGAGGGAGAGAGAGAGATATATATACAGAGAGAGAGAGAGAGAGGGGGGGGGAGAGAGAGAGAGAGATACACAGAGAGAGAGAGAGAGAGGGAGGGGGGAGAGAGAGGGAGAGAGAGATACACAGAGAGAGAGAGAGGGAGGGGGAGAGAGAGAGAGTTATATATACACACAGAGAGAGAGAGAGAGAGAGAGAGAGAGAGAGAGAGTTATATATACACAGAGAGAGAGAGAGGGAGGGGAGAGAGAGAGAGAGAGAGAGAGTTATATATACACAGAGAGAGAGAGAGAGAGTTATATATACAGAGAGAGAGAGAGAGGGAGAGAGAGAGAGAGAGAGAGAGAGAGAGAGTTATATATACACACAGAGAGAGAGAGGGAGGGGGGAGAGAGAGAGAGAGAGAGAGAGAGAGAGAGAGAGAGAGAGAGAGAGAGAGAGTTATATATACACAGAGAGAGAGAGAGAGAAGGATGATTGTTTGTCTGCTCCTCTGTACGCCGCGTCGTCATTGAGAGTGAGGATTTTCTCCCCGGTGTCCGGGAGCCGGACTCTGACAGCGCCGCTCACACAGCCAGGTATGAAGAGCCTCCCAATACATCATAAACAGAGAGAGAACGCAAGCTGCCACCTGCTAATTAAACTGCTAATTAAAGGCCAATCATTCTTAATGGATTCAGGCCTCGCGAGGAGCTCCCGCGCTCCTCTCCCTCCTTCCCTCCACCTAGTGCCCTCAATCTCGCCGTACAGAGAGAGAGAGAGAGTCAGGTCATGCGGGGCTGGACTCTTGGCTTCTGTCCCATCTGAGGCTGGATGAGATCAGAAGGACCAGCTGAGCGCTGCCCCTCTTTCAGCACTGCTAAACCCCTTCACTCGTTTATACTCACACTGCTTCACACGCCAGCTGAAACTCACCATGATCTCTGTAGTATTTCCCCCACCCTACACCCCACTTCCTCAGCTCGTTATGGAATTAGACACATGTGCTGTGCACGTCCACCAAAATGAGAACCTTTGAGGAGGAGGGGTAAGTACAGAAACGCACCGATACCACTTTTCCCCTTACAGTACTAATTACTGACCCTGAAATACCAGCCAATACAGAGTACCAATTAGATACTAACTCTATACAACCCAAGTACCTTAAATTAAATTAAACAGTGAAAACGTTGGCAATAATAAAACAAATAAATTAACGGCATTTACTGTGTACATATACATAGTGATGTATAGAGGTGTAAGGAAAATGTTGAAATATCAAATATTGTGATATGTTTAGTGATACTGTATCGATTCTCAAAAACATAGTATTGACTATTAATTAACAGTTCACATGCACAGATTCCTGGCAGACAGTGAATCATTGCATGTTGTGTTTAAACTACCTCTAGATGGCAGTGTTGTAATCCACTTTCAGCTCCACTCCAACATTAACAAGTAGCACAAAGACGCAATGCAATTGTAAGCATAGACAAACATGTTTATATAGTGGTGTGTTTCTACAGATCACTTTGTCTGCAGTATTGCAATATATTGAATCGAGGCCGCTGTAACATGATACGTATTGTATCGCCAGGTTCTTGCCAATACACAGCACTAGCAATACATATGGCCTACGATAATATCTTAATTGCCATGTTAACGATGCATGAGCTGACATTAGATTACACTACTGACTGGGAAAACGCCTAGAACGCCTCAACTCCACGAGTCATTCACCACAAATCTCTTTTTTTATTAACTTGTGCGGAAAGTAAAGAGGGTTTTTGTCCTCTTTGGATTATTTGGATGCGTGTTACAACAATTTGGGAGTTAAGACTAACTAACATCCTGCTAGTCGCCGTCACCGGGGGGGCTGGAGCCAATCCCAGTGTCATCGGGCGAAGTCGGGGTACACCATGGACAGGTCGCCAGTCCATCACATGTCCAACACACACTTAAATTAAATTAGAGACCAACATATATTTGAAATTAATATAAACAACTAAATTACTGTTACACTGTTGAATTACTGGACACTGTTACTGTGTTTAAGTACCAGTATCGCTGCTGATACTGATATGGTATCAGTTTTCTAAAGAAATTAATCTTAATGAGTGAACGTGGTGAGTTTTAAAGAGATGCAACACTGACTCCTCAGTAGATTTGACCCTGGGTGGGTAAAGTAGCTTCAATCCATACTGGAGTGAAAGTATTGATACTCTTTTGATACTATTGATACTCCATTGATTCGCCTCAACCCAACACACCCAATTTACATTAGTTCATTGCGTCTCAGTATGATGATCGCAGTATTAAAAATACTCATCATCTCAAACAGCCTGCGCCAGGCCTAACTGTACCACTACTACAGCTCTCCGCATCATCATCATCATCCTCCTCATCCTCATCACAAGTGGGCATCCTCCACTGAAAGCCCACAACAGGCACGGCCAGCCGGAGAGGTAGCTAATTGGACGCAGCCCAGGAACGCATTTTAAACAATGCAGGACGGCCTGTGTGGTTTCATGGGAGCTCGTGCACCTGTCCTGTCATGCGGAAGACAACACCTGGCTCGCTCGCCCTCACTCGCCACACAGCGAGAGCTGCAACAATGTGAAGCGGCCCACGCTCTTCGCTCAAACTCGCACCTGCACTCTTCTCCCATCTGGCTCGATCAGAGGATGCCGGCGTACGCGTTGCGAACGAGCGGGCGCTTCTGGAGCTTCGCCGGGGCAGTTATCCGCGCTGCCTTCAAAACGAGCCGGCGCAGGGCCCGGGCTACGGCAGGATCAAAGTGCAAGCTAAATAAAATATCAAACGTGGAGGACCATTTGCATAAGGGCTGCTCATTATGCAAGATTATGTCGAAGGAGTCTTTCTGAAAGCGCGTCGCAGATGTTCGAGGCATGGCTAATTAGCGGATAGAGCCACACGGCAAATAGGATAACGCTACACAGCTTCGCTCGCCGCGGCGACACGCCGAGAGGAAGCGGCTGAGACTTCATTCAAGAACTGCATATTCAAGTAGGCCGCGAAGCAGGGATTTCTGCATTGTTATGGTGATGAAACGATGCTTGTGGAAATCCTGAAAGGATGCATATCAAGGTGACATTGTTTAAAAAAAAAAAACCACCTTACATAAACCGCTACATGAACACGTGGGTCTTCATGTATATGCATGGACTGGAGTTTATGGGCAGGTAGGCCTACATGTGCGAGCAGGCTGGAAATAAAACCGCTTGCTTGTGTCAGCACATAGTGTGTGTATATATACGGTCAGCGGGACCATATGTTTGCTCCGAGCGGGCGTACGTGCACCGTGTGTGTTTATGGGCTTTTCTTTTGCTTTGGTGCGTGTGCAGTTTGATGGTCATGGGAAATGGGTTGTTAGGTGGGCTGCTGTAGCGCAGCCGTGCATGAGCAGCCTGGTGCGTTGTCGGTGCGTACATTACAGTGAAAGTGGCTGGAATCGCTGTTTACAACCACATAAAAGCAGTTATGTTCATCGTTCCTGCAGAAAACGGGACACACTGCTCTTCGTCGGCTTCAACTAACTACAGCTAACGGCTTTACATGAACTGAGGAAGTCTGAGAATCACGTCACAACGTAAACGACTCAATCCTGATCAAACCTCAAGGCTGACAACTCGAAGGAACTACTGAAATCCAAGGTTGTTCTTACGCTTGATTCTACGTCTTTAATCAGTTGAATCATCTTGTAACTAGGGCTGGACGATATGGGGAAAAAAATCTTATCACAATAATTTAAAATTTAGTCAATATCAATATATATATCACGATATAAATCAAATCACATCACTACTGCCTTTTTACTTTAAGTGAGAAGTGAAGATATCAAAATCTCAAATTTTTAATTTATTCTCTATCAGAAGATAGACAAATGTACTATATAACATTACACAACTGTATTTCAAATAGATTAAACATACACATCATACATACACATATATATATATATATATATATATACACACACATACACACACACACACATACATATATACATACATACATATATATATATACATACATATATATATATATATATATATATATATATATATATATATATATATATATATATATATATATATATATATATATATATATAGGGCTACTGAACACTAGAACAGTACATACACAGACACTGTGTTAAGCAGTCTGTTCTGCTGGCCCTTTAAGATCGGGCTCTGTTTATGTTCACTCATAGCGGTGAGTCGACTCTGTCGGCATTAAATGGGGAGCTGGTTTAGTGATTCTGTTTTCGGCAGAAAAAACATCCCGCAGCACTTTATCCACACAGCAGCAGGACAGCACCTGTTTACTTATTTTGCAGATTATTTTAAGATTATTAACACGTGTATCATGTTTTTTTCAGTAGTAGTTAAACGTTTTCTATCAATTTCACTTATTTTATTCTCTCTGCTCGACTGTGATGCCTGCAGTAACTTATAAGTAGCACACGGGTTAAGCTGCCGCTACACCTACACTCTGCACTGTGTGCTTTAACTAAACATGATATGGCTGGAACTCTAGTTCAGCCACTTGATTGGTTTAGGGCGTCGCTATTTTCATTCTCATTGGCTGTTCATGTTGTCTCTCAAAACACGGACAGAACTTAATTCTATTGACTACGTCTTATAGTTCTATCAAGGAAACCGTATTTTCTGATAATTATCGTCATCGTTTTATTGCCCAGCCCTACTTGTAACAATGAAAACTATTAGCTGCAAATAGATTATTACAGTATATTATTTACCATTCAACATATTATTCCCACCAAAAAATATGACCATGTCTGAAATCACACCCTAGTTACTGTTTAGTGTTCAGGGTGTCTGCCTGTAGTGTTGTCTAAATTCTCAGTGGACTACTTACAGGTTGAAGCCCCACAACATAGTGGTTTCTTTGGAAAGTTCGTTGTCCAAATTCCCTCTACTGTCTGTCTCCCTCACTGTTCCCTTTAAATAGTGAACGAGTTATCGAGTGGACCATTTCAGACACACCCCTATATTTAAGTGCCTACACAGAAACGTGAGCATAAGAAACTGATCAGATAGATGTGAGCTTGTTTTATTTATATTTATGCAGAATTGGTGGCAAATTAAGGTGAAGATGGGGTTTTGTTTCTAGAAGCAAGAACAAAACTGACAAAGCTGTGCTGGTGCCCTGAGCTTGCTTCACTTCTGTTTTCATTTAACATTGTTTACAGCTTGCAAACATTAAAAATGCATACTTTAACATGAGGTCTATTACAGTTTCCACTGGTTTGTAAAACAAAGCGCCATCTCTGATCCACTACCAACCACTGGGACACCTCAATACTGGCTTGAGCACCACCAAAGGGCGCTGTGTGGCCCACTGGCTTATAGTATTTAATGCACAGCAAGTAACTACGACAAGCAATTACGGCTTCTCGGTTGTAATGAGTACATGTGTATGATAACGTGTGGTAATTTCAATACAGCATTAAAAAAAGACCAAAACGGTATATGAACATTTTTAACTACACAGCTGTTGAAGCCACTGTCAATGAGCGAAAAATGAGGCATCCCTTGAGCATCCTATCAGAGTAAAGTGGATGGAGGCGAGGCAGGGCAGGCCAGGGCTTATGCTAAACACAAACCCACGCTTAATAGACTGGGCTTTTTTCCCCCCTGAAGCCGCTTATCATTTGTAGGGGTTGTGATTTATTAGGCTTACTTTGTTAGAAGGCTGACACAGCACAGAATGAAAAAAAAAAAGTTCTATATGAGGGGTCTACAGAGAGTCCTGCAGAATCAAGAGATGAAATATTGAACCTTGACCAGGGCTGGGCACGGTGGATATATATTGCAGGTAGTGTGCTGAATGAAGAGTTTCCATCTGGAACAGTTTTGGGTAAAAAGAAGTCAGAATTAACTGCTGATGTATAATGTACTCTTAAGTGTCATGTTTCTCTAATAATCGAGATATTTATTATCATATAGCTTTGATATTTCACTGCCAACAGGGTTGATGGCTGTAATGGTCAGATTTGATCGCTGTAATGGTCAGGGTTGATGGCTGTAATGGTCAGGGTTGATCGCTGTAATGGTCAGGTTTGATCGCTGTAATGGTCAGGTTTGATCGCTGTAATGGTCAGGGTTGATCGCTGTAATGGTCAGGGTTGATCGGTGTAATGGTCAGAGTTGATCGCTGTAATGGTCAGATTTGATCGCTGTAATGGTCAGATTTGATCGCTGTAATGGTCAGGGTTGATGGCTGTAATGGTCAGGGTTGATGGCTGTAATGGTCAGGGTTGATGGCTGTAATGGTCAGGGTTGATGGCTGTAATGGTCAGGGTTGATCGCTGTAATGGTCAGGGTTGATCGCTGTAATGGTCAGGGTTGATCGCTGTAATGGTCAGGTTTGATCGCTGTAATGGTCAGGGTTGATCGCTGTAATGGTCTTTCTTTGCTAATAAGTTTGATATTACTGATGAAAACTGTCTGTAAAGCATTTTGAGCTGCTGCTGGTGTAAAAAGTGCTCTATAAATAAAGTTTGTTATTATTATTATTATTAATAATAGACACTGTGGTTATTTTTACATACTACATGCAAATGAAGTAACATCATAAAAGTACTGACAGCCAGCCCTAATCTCCACCCGAGAACTGAAACATCAATTATATTTGCTGTGGATTCATGTAATTTTGTATATCACTAAAATCAGTTAATCTTGGCATGTGTCCTGGTTAGTGCACTTGACGGGCCTATAAGCTGTACCATGCTGTGGGTTCGGTGAATAGTGAGGTTATAATTAAACCAAGTCACAAACTGAGAGACGTGGCCAACAGAGAGAGATGGCTGATGAGTAACAGACTACCGATACCCTACTTCAGCTTTGGTAGAGTCCCTCTTCAGCTTTCCCAGAAAAGCCAAATCGAGTCGCAGTCTTGCAGTTAAGTGGATACGACACTGAATGGACTGGTTTGTGCTGAGTCAGCACTGGTGGGACTCCATCAGCCATGAGTGGGTAGCTGGAGAATGACATTACCAAGTCACTGGCTGCGTTTCCGCCAGTAGAAAGAAGCTGAAATAGCATATCTGAGCAGAAACTCTTTGACTGTAGAGTCTGTTGGACCTCTCTCCATGTTGACCACGTCCTGGTTAGCATGTACAACAGGGATATGAGCTGTACTATGCAGTGAACGGTGAGCTTTTTTAATTAAACAGAAAACTAAGGAAGGACCATGGCCACTTACAGTCACACAGCTCCCACTCAGATATGCTTTTTAGCTTCTCTCCATTACCGAACACGCAGTCAGTGAGTTGGTAAAGTCGTTCTTCAGCATATGCTTGAGCAGCATTGGACGATGTAGCCCCAACACTGCTGGCTTGGCAGAAAGCAGTCGGATCAACGTGTCGTATCCACTTAACCGCAAGACTACAACTCGCTTCGGCTTTCCTGGGAAACAAAACACGGAGGAGCCGGACCGCAGCCATAAAGCTCACGGCGGTCCCCTGGAGCCGTGGGCTACATCTGAAAAACTCCATCACGATTTCAAAAAACCTCTTCTTTCCAGAGGAGAGGGCTAAAGGATAAAAGCAGGCCACATGAATAAACTGGAAGACAAATTAGGCATAGTGGATCCCTGGCGTGCTCCACAGACATTAAAATCTTTAAGTGAGACACGAGAAGCAAGGGGTATTCCCCGTGTGTTAGGTTGGCAGGGCTTTGAACTCACTTGATCGGCGATGGTGCGGCCCAGCTTGTCCATCCTGGAGCCGGCTTCTGCGATCTTCTTGGCGGCGCTGATCACGTCGGACGTGTTCTTCAGCGGACCTTTCCCCCTGAGAAACACACATACAGCCACTCAGTACTCTGAACTGGAAATGGAAGCACAGTACAACCCATGTGTTTAGCTGTGTGGAGCGAAAGTGTCGGGACACTATGACTGGTGGGCATAAGAAAGTCACACGCTGCAACAACTGATCTTGGCAAGCAAGCCTATAAGAAATACTACGAGCAAGCAAAATTATACCCTGTGGAATTATTAAACCCAACGGAAAGAGCAGTGCTCCAGATAAACAGACTTTTCTGCAGCGCACAGCTGAGATTGGATCTCAGTTCGGCACAGGCCACGTTGTAGCATGTGGCAATTTGGCCAAGACACCATCCAATTCCGTCCAATTGGTTCTTCTCATTAAATGACCACCACCTCCATCAGCCGCCTTTACGCTCCCAGCTACAGATCTGGCCCAAGATGAAAAGAGACAGAGTGTGAGAGGCATAGATGCAGACAAAGGAAGAGAGAAAGAGAAAGAAAGCCAGTAAGCCAGAAATAAAAAAGAAAAACAGTGTGTGTGTGGGGGGGTGGGGGGGTGGGGGGGTGGGGGGGTGGGGGGGTGGTATAGGAGAAGGAGGAAGGAAGAGAGGGTGACCGAGCAAGCGAGAGCGAACAGGGAGAAAGATGCAGAGATACAGAAACAGAAACAGTGAGGAGAAAAAGAGAATGAGGAGAAAGAAAGATGGAGAGAAAAGGAAAAAGGTAAGAAGTCTAAACAACATCTAACTTCATCCAACTGGTCTTTCTCATCAAATGACCAACATCTTCATCAGCAGCCTTTACACCCGCAGCTACAGACCTGACCAGAGAGGAGGAGAAAGATGGAGGAGCAAGGGAGAGACTGAAGGAGTTAAGGGGTAGGGGAGGAAAAGGAAGATACACAGCCTGCAGAGAAAGAAAGGAAAGAAAAAAAAGGTATAGAGAATAACAGTACAGGACAGCGAGCGTGGCTGAGAGGAAAGAGAGAGAAAAGAGTAAGAGAGGTAGAGAGAGTGAGAAATAAATAAGGGAGAAAGACGACAAGAAAGAAAGGTAGAGTAAGAGAGGTAGAGAGAACGAGGGGTACAGGTGGAGATAGAGAGAGAGAATGGAAGGTACAGGTGGGGAGAGATAGAGAGAGTAAAGAAGCAAGGTGGAGAGATAGAGAAAGAGAGAGAGAGAGCGGGAGAGATGGAAAAAAGAAATAAAAAGTGAAGAAATACAGAGAGAATGCAGAAAAACAAGAAAGCAAGAAGGTAGGGAAAAGAAGTGAGAGAGTAAAAGAGTGAGGGAGGAAAGAGAGTAAGCGGGATAGGTGTAGAGAGAGGTAAAGAGAGAAATAGAGAGCAAGAAAGATGGAAAAAGAAAGTAAAGTGAAGAAATACAGAGAGAATGCAGCAAGAAAGTAGGGAGAAGAAGGGAGAGAGGAAAAGAGGGTGAGGGAGGAGAGAGAGTAAGAGGTAAAGGTGGACAGAGAGAGAGAGAGAGAGGTATAGAGATAGAGAAAGAGAGAGCAAGAGAGATGGAAGTGAAGAAATACAGAGAGAATGCAGCAAGAAAGTAGGGAGAAGAAGGGAGAGAGGAAAAGAGGGTGAGGGAGGAGAGAGAGTAAGAGGTACAGGTGTAGAGAGAATAAGGAAGGACAGAGAATGAGAGGTACAGGTAGAAAGAGAGAGAGAGAGAGAGAAAGAGAGAAAGAGAAAATGAGCATCTCTCTCTCTCAGGATTGACAGAACCAGATGGTATGCGCTCCCACCCACTCCCGGTCAGTCTGGTCCACTTCCTGAGGTCGCTGCCCCGCCCGCCCATCCGAATGCTCCGGTCTCGCCCAGTTCAGCCAGCCGGACAGCCTTAGTCCCGCCCCTCCAAGCCCAGCGCCCAGCAACGGTCCGCCCAACCATTTGCTAGTTCCGCGTCCCCCCCCACACCCCCTCCCCACAAGGGAGCACGGGGCACAGTTGGCAAGTGGCGCAACCTGGATTCAAAGCTGCTCTCTTCAGGCTAAGCTCAAAAAAGCCCACCCACAACAGATGGAATTTAGTGTTCTCCCCCTCTGCATTCCTCTAAAACCTCCGCGCTCTGTCCTTTCTCCCTCTCGGCCCCTTCCGGAGAGCACGGCGTAGCCTTGCAGGGACACAGAGGAGGACGAAGAGGAAGAACTCGCCGGCCATGCTGAAGCCCCTGAGAGCGCGGCGTATCACGCAGCAGCCCTGTGGCGGACCGGGCCATCTGATGGGATATTCCCCGACGTGCTCCACAAAAACAGACTCAGACAAATCGCCCTCATTAAGTCTACAGATCAGACAGTCCGGCCTCACTCCGCTGGTCATCACGTCCTCCAAGCCACGGCCCTCCTGCTCTGCTGGCGTCCCATCCATTAGCATGCACGCTCAGTCGCTGAACTAAGACGTGACCTGTAAAAGTTTCCAGAAGACTGTCCCCCCCCCCGCGTCCACGCGTGAGAACGAAGCCACAGCTCATTCATATCTGTCTATTCACCCCACAGGAGTGCAGCGCTGCCCTTTCACACTGACGCTATGAGGCACGCTCCCTGATTGCTTTCTGAGCGAGGTACAATGCAGGGCAGCCAATCAGAACAGAGCTCATTTACATTTATATCACTTCCAAAGGCACAGTAGGAAAAACAGCCCTTTTATTTTATGGGCTAAAGAAAAGTGCATGTGGGGGGAAAAAGAAAAAAAATGAACTAAGCCTGTTTTTAGAGAACAAGACCACCATATAAACGTGATAAATGAACCTCAGGGAGGAGGCGGAGAGGGGCTGCATTTCTCATGTAACTGGACTAGCTAGTAAACGCACGGCTTTAGGCTCTCGTGCATTTGCGGACGTCTCCGTGTATTTAATGCAGGCAGCGCTCGAGTATCCAGCTTTTTAAATTAACGGCGCTCAAACCGAGGAAGTGCTTAATATTGAGAAAAGAAATCTGAGCGTAAAACCTTGTTCATAAACATGAGAGAGTGAATCACACAGATAAACAATATGTATAACTCAGTAGCTCAACTGGCGCTCTTAACGGGCAGAGCACAAAGTTAAATCAGACGTCTGCTCTGAGCCTGCTGTACAGCCCAACTCTCCTCAGCACAGTATACCCACGTATCTATATTCATTACCAACATTATCTTTTCTAATTAGAATAAAACAACGTGTATAACTTTTAACAGCTGAACCTGGAGTCAACAAACAGGTGGACTGAGAGAAGAGGAAACCAGGAAGGCCGTCAAAGTGTAGGGTCTGTCTCAAAACCTAGTGATCTCCTACATAGGCAGCATCATAGTATGCGCTCCCGACATGTAGACTGTCCCAATTCTTACATACCTTAAACATACTGTCTACTGAGGAACCTTATTTAGACCTGATTTTAAGAAGCATGAACGCTTCCTCAGCCGCTAAGACAATCCCATGATGCAACACAGGCTAATCTACGAGCAGTGAAGTGGTTTTAAAATGTGAGTTATTTTGATTCTCTCTGGAATTTTAATGTGTTTCTGGTCATATAATCACACAAAACAGTTTTTATTATCAACTCTGTAACGAGTCCTTCACCATTTAGCAGTTTTATACTCCAGACATTAGCATTTATGCTAGCAGATTTTTAAGCCTCCGGCTATTGTTTTTGGAAGCCGGCTGGTAGTTTAGCAACCAGTTAAAACTGCAGTGGGCGGGAACAAGCCGTGACACAGACTCTCTCTAACTAGAGTCTCAGTAATCTGTTTATGAGGAGAGATGAGGAGAGAACACTGATACTTACACACTCACTACCTAGACAGCCTACTTAGACACTCACTAGGATTTGAGACAGACCCTAAGATTAATCATTCAATCAGACGTACTCAGAAACATCACAGTGTATTATTTTAAATAGGCTGCCAGTATTTCTGTTTGTGATAGAGGGACTGATCTGCTGTCTATCAATAGGAGCTGATATCCACCTGAAAGAGGGACGTTAAGCAAACAAGCCTTGTTTTATGAGGTAAGGATTACAGGTGAAAGGACCCTGCAGTTCTTGTACGCACACCTGCACTGACACTGCACGTCAACGCACACCAGCTCTCTATGACTCTGCACGTTCCTGATGCCATCACAGTGTGACGCAGCATTTTGCCATTACTGCATTAAGCTACAGACCGACTGAGACACTGGAGTGAGAGTGTGATGGGAACCAGACATCTGCGGAGATCAATGCCTCCAACAGCTCTATCACTGAAAGTAATAGACACAGTGATTATGACTACACTGCCTGACGCTGGAGACATTGTGCCGTCATGGCGGAGGACGTTGTCTTACCATCAACGTTACATATAAAAACTCAACTGGTGGTTTTGATATTTTGGCTATACTTGTGTTGTATACATGTAGACCCCCGGTTCCATTGACCACCACTGTAAAGAAACCAGCGTCTGTGACTCAAAACAAAACATTTCACATCAAAACCTTCTACATTAAAAACAGTGAGTATAGGATTCCAGCCAGCATGGAAACTTAGAGCAGTCTCAGTTAGCAGGCACTGAGCTTAAAGAGAAACTTCACAAAGGCCTGTTAGTGGTGAAGCAATGTGCCAGGATGTCTGTGTGTGTGTGTGTGTGTGTGTGTGTGTGTGTGTGTGTCTCTCCCTCTCTCTGTGTGCATGTGTGTGTCTGTCTCTTTCCCTCTCTGGGTGTCTCTCTCTCTGGGTATGCGTGTCTCTCTCTCTCTGGGTATGCGTGTCTCTCTCTCTCTCTCTGGATTTATCTCTTTCTCTGTGAGCATGTGTTTCCCTCTCTCTCTCTCTCTCTCTCTCTCTCTCTCTCTCTCACTGTGTGTGTGTGTCACTTTCTGTGTGCATGCATGTGTGTCTCTCTGGGTATGTCTCTTTCTCTGTCTGTCTGTGTGTGGGTCACTCTCTGGGTATGTCTTTCTCTCTCTGGGTGTGGGTGTGTGTGTGTGTGGGTCACTCTCTGGGTATGTCTCTCTCTGGGTGTGTGTGTGTGTGTGTGTGTGGGTCACTCTCTGGGTATGTCTCTCTGTGGCGATGTGTGTGTCTCTCTCTGGGTATGTCTCCCTCTGGGTGTGTGTGTGTGTGTGTCTCTCTCTGGGTATGTCTCTCTCTGGGTGTGTGTGTGTGTGTGTCTCTCTCTGGGTATGTCTCTCTCTAGGGTTGTGTGTCACTCTCTGTGTGCATGTGTGTGTCTCTCTGGGTACGTCTCTCTCTGGGTGGGTGTGTCTCTCTCTCTGGGTATGTCTTTCTCTCTGGGTGGGTGAGTGTCTCTCTCTCTGGGTATGCGTGTCTCTCTCTCTCTCTGGGTATGAGTGTCTCTCTCTCTCTCTCTCTGGATTTATCTCTTTCTCTGTGAGCATGTGTTTCCCTCTCTCTCTCTCTCTCTCTCTCTCTCTCTCTCACTGTGTGTGTGTGTCACTTTCTGTGTGCATGCATGTGTGTCTCTCTGGGTATGTCTCTTTCTCTGTCTGTCTGTGTGTGGGTCACTCTCTGGGTATGTCTTTCTCTCTCTGGGTGTGGGTGTGTGTGTGTGTGGGTCACTCTCTGGGTATGTCTCTCTCTGGGTGTGTGTGTGTGTGTGTGTGTGGGTCACTCTCTGGGTATGTCTCTCTGTGGGGATGTGTGTGTCTCTCTGGGTGTGTGTGTTTCTCTGGGTGGGTGTGTCGCTCTCTCTCTCTGGGTGGGTGTATGTCTCTCTGTGGGAATGTGTGTCTCTCTGGGTGTTTGTGTTTCTCTATCTGATAGGGTGTGTCGCTCTCTCTCGCTGGGTGGGTGTATGTCTCTCTGTGGCGATGTGTGTGTCTCTCTCTGGGTATGTCTCCCTCTGGGTGTGTGTGTGTGTGTGTCTCTCTCTGGGTATGTCTCTCTCTGGGTGTGTGTGTGTGTGTCTCTCTCTGGGTATGTCTCTCTCTAGGGTTGTGTGTCACTCTCTGTGTGCATGTGTGTGTCTCTCTGGGTACGTCTCTCTCTGGGTGGGTGTGTCTCTCTCTCTGGGTATGTCTTTCTCTCTGGGTGGGTGAGTGTCTCTCTCTCTGGGTATGTCTTTCTCTCTGGGTGGGTGTGTGTCACTTTCTGTGTGCATGCGTGTGTCTCTCTCTGGGTGGGTGTGTCTCTCTCTCTGGGTGGGTGTGTCTCTCTCTCTGGGTATGTCTTTCTCTCTGGGTCGGTGTGTGTGTCTCTCTCTCTCTGGGTATGTCTTTCTCTCTGGGTCGGTGTGTGTGTCTCTCTCTCTCTGGGTATGTCTTTCTCTCTGGGTGGGTGTGTGTCTCTCTCTCTGGGTATGTCTTTCTCTCTGGGTGGGTGTGTGTCTCTCTCTCTGGGTATGTCTTTCTCTCTGGGTGGGTGTGTGTCTTTCTCTCTGGGTATGTCTTTCTCTCTGGGTGGGTGTGTCTCTCTCTCTCTCTCTCTGGGTATGTCTTTCTCTCTGGGTGGGTGTGTCTCTCTCCCTCTCTCTGGGTATGTCTTTCTCTCTGGGTGGGTGTGTCTCTCTCTCTCTGGGTATGTCTTTCTCTCTGGGTGGGTGTGTGTGTCTCTCTCTCTCTCTCTCTCTGGGTATGTCTTTCTCTCTGGGTGGGTGTCTCTCTCTCCCTCTCTCTGGGTATGTCTTTCTCTCTGGGTGGGTGTGTCTCTCTCTCTCTGGGTATGTCTTTCTCTCTGGGTGGGTGTGTCTCTCTCTCTCTCTGGGTATGTCTTTCTCTCTGGGTGGGTGTGTCTCTCTCTCTCTCTGGGTATGTCTTTCTCTCTGGGTGGGTGTCTCTCTCTCTCTCTCTAGGTATGTCTCTCTCTCTCTCTCTGGGTATGTCTTTCTCTCTGGGTGGGTGTCTCTCTCTCTCTCTGGGTATGTCTTTCTCTCTGGCTGGGTGTGTCTCTCTCTCTCTCTCACTGTGTGTGTGTGTCTGTCTCTCTCTGTCTCAGGGTCGGGGCAGTAGCATGGCCATTACAAGGTGACTGCAGAGCAGCACTGACTCCAGTTCCAACTCGTTTATCAGATTTACATAGCTGAGTGTGCTACTGTCACCGCGCCCATGAATTAGCCGCCGGTGCCCGCTCCAGATGGGGGCGGTTTGTGTTTGTGAGTGAGAGTGAGAGAGAGAGAGAGAGAGAGAGAGAGAGAGAGAGAGAGAGAGAAAAAAAGTCTGTGTTTGTGTGTGGGTGGTAACTCACGCACTGGACCACTCAGGCACAGACAGGTGGCTCCAAAATGTGCGATACATATTCAGAAGACACATTGTTTATTCATGAGTGCAGTCGGGACGTGGTGGGGGGGACGGGGGGGATAAAATAGTAGCAAACGTCGCTTCTGTGGCGGAGCTGCATGATAATGTCAGCACTACATCAGCGTTGACACATTACTGTGTAATCACCATAAAATCAATGCTAGGATCTGCCTCACACTTCCTGACAAAATGACAATGCACAGAACGCTACAGCTGCCACTAGGGGGGCCTGAACTCGTGTACAGGGGGACAAAGGGCTCAGCACGCCGCTTAGCAAGAGATGGCACTATAAATAAGTATTTGATTTAATATTTTACCTTTAAAAACAGATTCAAAAAGTTCTTTTAACTAAAGGACTGCTGGAGTATCTGTATTCGGCCTTTATCATTACATGTCATTTCGGTTTAACTGTATTTTGTGAAATCATGGGATTTTTAATAGCATTTCTTATTCTTTTATTTATTTATTTATTTTTAAGACTACTTTGAGTCCAGAAAAGCTACGTCACAGCACATAACATATTCACTTGTGTTCTCTAGGGTGTCTGACTTGATTCTAATGTAGGTTATATTGGTCTGCAGCTCCATCTGAATAGACTGTCCCGAACAATGAGAACATAAACTAAATAAATAAAAATAAATAAAATAAATAACACATGTTTACACAATCTTTGTGTGCTCACTCTAAGGCAAGAGCACAACTGAATGCATGCATATGCAGAACTGTAAAAACTAATAACATCTGTACATCCACACACCTCACAAATATGCTTATCTGCTGCTGCTTCACTTTTTCCAGCTTAAACAGCAGCATAACAGCAGGAACCCAATTTCCAACAACTCAGTCGTCCAAATAAATCTGGCTGTGTGTCGCCACATCACTCCTTCCTGTAGCCATACACACACACACACACACACACACACATATATATATATACACATACACATACATACATACATACACACACAAAACTGAAATCCACCTGTTGCTCATCTGGTGGCGTGCAGTGTGTGTTTATTCGTTTCGTCTACAGCGCGTGTTGCTCTATGATTGATCACAGCATGTGCAGGCTACTACACAGCCAACGCTTCCAGCAATGTTTGGTGCCAAACTCTCTACCTGTCGGTGCTCAACTAATAACTAAGCAACAGCCTGATTCATTGCCTTAGATTAATATAGCGCCTTTCACAGCTTTAGTTTCACAGCCTTACAGTTTTATTCATATGTGCTTATTCTGCACTGCTGAGAATGCGGGATTCTGATGGCTGGTAAAGGAGCTTAAGCTCCAGTGTGAAATTCACACCGTGTTACAGTGCAGGCGTGGTGCCAAAGACGTACGAAGGACTTTGAACGCACAACTTCTGAGGAGCTCCATGAGGCACACCTCGCTGCAGTCACCACAGATACCTGGATAACATGTAGTTCTACTAGCTACTTTCTTCAAACAAAGAAAACTACACTTTGACATTTACATATATCAGTGCAGCTGATGTTTAATTACACACACACACTAATATACACACACTAATATACATATATATATATATATGGTTATTTTTATTTTCCTTGATTTTATAAAACTTTTGTAGAAGAGAAAATATTAAGATACATCTTTCGAAAACGAAGCACGAAACAACCAACAAACTGATGCCTGAAGTGATTCACCTATAACAGCTACTACTGCAGATGGGAAACGTTACAGCCGACACAAATTACAGGTAGTGTACTTCAAACTAAATATGGATTCAATGCAGGACCATCACACTACTATGAACTCGCTCTAAAAGAACTCTAAACATGCCAATATACAGTAAATATGTAAATACCTCCAAACAAGACCACCATGATAAATGCCATTATTATTAGTTATGCAAGAAAATATCAAAATATCCAATACTGCGATATTATGTTTAGTGATACTGTATTGATTTTTAAAAACACAGTATTGCTTATCAATAAACAGTTCACATGCACAGATTCCTGGCACATAGTGAACTGCTGCATGTTGTGTTTAAATCTCTGACCACTAGATGGCAGTGTTGTAATCCATTTTCAGCTCCACTCCAACATTAACAAGCAGCACAAGGATGCAATTGTATTGTAAGCATAGACAAACCTGGTGTTTACATAGTTAAAAATCGTGATATTACCTTACATGCAATATCATCATAGATCGCAATATATATTGAATCATGGCCGCTATATCACAACACACATTGTATGGCCAGGCTCCTGCCAATACACAGCCCTAATTATTACAGGAACTTGATCACAAATACTTGTCTTTTTTCAACCTTTAATAAAATTATCTATTATGTGAACACAGTGTTGGCTTGAACCTCAACACAAAACCAATATGATTTGTGTATCTCTATCAGTGCATGTCTACTTTATTGCATTAACTCTGACAGCCCATGTAAGGCTCAATAATCTTGACTAGCCTAGAGAATTCTATCAGTATACCCATAACACTACGCCACCAAACGCCTCCTCTCCCTGTAGATACTCATTTTATAGTAAATACTCCCTCCCCTATAAATTAAGGACGGATAAAAAGGGGCCTGAAATCAATTTTCCTTTGCCGCATTAACCTTCACACAATAGTCTGCCCACTCAAGGTCAGGGAAGGGCAATAATCTGGCCGCGGGCTGAGTTAACTCGCCGTGACCTTGCTTTGCACGCTCGCGCAGGTAACAACCTTCAGCCCGCCTGGGCATCCGACTCGCTCTCTTCCTCTGCCATTTTACATGTCAACGGCCCACCACCTGTGTGCAAACATGTGCGGCGTGATCCGAGTTTTCCATTTCTCTGGGGTAGCCTGATAGGGGAGGTGTTAACGGCTCCTCTTAACCTCCGAGGGAAACAATCTGACTGTCTGCGGCGCCTCTCGGCACTCTCGGAAACGAGGGACAATCCATTTAATAATCACACACATTACTGCTCGGCGAACACAGACAGGCTGAGCTGATACGAATCTGAATCATCACACCCGCACGGCCGCTTTACAGTGGAGGGCTTTGCCGTCGGGTGCCGTCTCGTCTGCCTGCATTTGCATGTGCCGTTGCCATGCGGCGCGGCGGGCTGAGGAGGGGAAAAGCCGCGGCGCAATTATTTTCCTGCCGGATCCTTCAGGGAAAAACACGGATCAAACGGAGAATCTGCAGGTCGACGGCTGCATCAGCATTCCGAATGCACATGATTGGCCGGATGTTGGGGGGTGGGGGGTGGGGGGAGTAGTTCACCATGAATGAGAGAAGCAGACCCCACTTGTCCAGCCCTAATTCCAACATGTACACAAAACCTGAGAGATAAAACTGAGCGACTGCTGTTCTACCGTCATTAGAGAGAGCAGCGGTAGAGGTGGAGAGGTAAAAAACAAGAGAGAGAGGGGCAGAGGGAGGAAAGGAGAGGCAGAAAGACTTGGAGGAGAAGCAGAGAGAAAGAAAGCTATAGAAACATAGAGGTACAGGAAGGGTGGAAGAGATGGAGATGGAGAGAGAGAGAGAGAGAGAGAGAGAGAGAGAGTGCAGAGGGAGGAAAGGAGAGGCAGAAAGACTTAGGGGAGAGGCAGAGAGAAAGCTATACAGATAGAGGAAAGGTAGGAGAGATGGAAACAGAGACAGAGAAAGAGAGACATAGTGGGAGAGGGAGAGAGAGATAAAGGCAAAAGGAGGGAAGGGGAGGTAAAAAGACTTGGAGAGAGTTATAGAGATAGAGGTACAGGAAGGGTGGGAGAGATGGAGAGAGAGAGGGAGAGAGAGAGAGAGAGAGACATAGGAGAGAGGTAGAGAGAGAAAGAGAAAGACAGAGGCAGTAGGAGGAAAAGAGGTGTAGAAAGGCCTGGGATAGAGGCAGAGAGAAAGCTATACAGATACAGGAAGGGTGTAAAAGAGGGACAGATACATGATGGGGGGAGAGGCACAGAAACATAGAGAGATAGAAGGAAAGGTAGGGGGGAGAGGCAGAGAGAAAGCTATGCAAAGGTACAGAAGGGTTGGGAAACAAGGAGAGAGAGAGAGACATTGGCAGACGGGTAGAGAGACATAGTGGGGAGAGAGAGAGAAAGAGAGAGAGACAGAGGCAGAGGGATGGAAGGGAAGGTAGAAAGACCTGGGGGAGAGGCAGAGAGAAAGCTATACAGATACAGGGGTACGGGAAGGGTGGAAGAGAGAGAGAGAGAGAGAGAGAGAGAGAGAGATTGGCAGACGGGTAGAGAGACATAGTGGGGGAGAGGGAGGGAGGGAGGGAGGGAGGGAGAGAGAGGGAGGGAGAGAGAGAGAGAGAGAGAGAGAGAGAGAGAGAGAGAGAGAGAGAGAGAGAGAGAGAGAGCAGAGGGAGGAAAGGAGAGGCAGAGAGAAAGCTATACAGATAGAGAAAAGGTAGGAGAGATGGAAACAGAGACAGACAGAGAAAGAGAGACATAGTGGGAGAGGGAGAGAGAGATAAAGGCAAAAGGAGGGAAGGGGAGGTAAAAAGACTTGGAGAGAGTTATAGAGATACAGAGGTACAGGAAGGGTGGGAGAGATGGAGAGAGAGAGGGAGAGAGAGAGAGAGAGAGAGAGAGACATAGGAGAGAGGTAGAGAGAGAAAGAGAAAGACAGAGGCAGTAGGAGGAAAAGAGATGTAGAAAGGCCTGGGATAGAGGCAGAGAGAAAGCTATACAGATAGAGGAAGGGTGGAAGAGAGGGACAGAGACATGATGGGGGCACAGAAATATAGAGAGATAGAAGGAAAGGTAGGGGGGAGAGGCAGAGAGAAAGCTATGCAAAGGTACAGGAGGGGTGGGAAACAAGGAGAGAGAGAGAGAGAGAGACATTGGCAGACGGGTAGAGAGACATAGTGGGGGAGAGGGAGGGAGGGAGGGAGAGAGAGAGAGAGAGAGAGAGAGAGAGGCAGAGGGATGGAAGGGAAGGTAGAAAGACCTGGGGGAGAAGCAGAGAGAAAGCTATACAGATAAAGAGGTACGGGAAGGGTGGGAAAGAAGGACAGAGAGAGAGAGAGACATGGGCAGAGAGGAAGACAGACAAGTGGGGGGGAGAGGGAGGAAAGGAAAGGTAGAAAGAGCTGGGGGAGAGGCAGACAAAGCTATACAGATAAAGAGGTACAGGAAGGGCGGGAGGGGAGAGAGGTAGAGAGACAGGAAGAAAGAGAGCGAGACCATGAGAGACAGCAAGCGAGGGGCTCCTTTAGAAGAGCAGATGGCAGGTACTCTCCAGTGTGAAGCCCACGAGCCGCTCTGTCACAGCTAAACGGAATCCATCTCTGATTCAGCGTGTAAAGAAGAAGATGTAGCTGACCTTTTAAACCCCCCTCCAAACTCCTACATTTATAACGAATCACTGCACTCATAACCAACCACAGCAGCTCATACTTAACCACTAACGTACTCACTGCTGTCATCACGGCCTGCTGCCGCTCCAACACATTCCTGCCATTCTTAACCCGAGTCTCTCTACTGTAGGTGGAACCATGCCACTGAAAACCCACAGAGCCGGCTGGTAGCACAGAAGGAACGGAGAGACACCTGAGACAGCGCTGGAGGAGGAGATGGAGCGCTCCCTCTCTCT